>JAXCHB010000056.1:2400000-3000000 GCA_036926305.1 Uropetala carovei
ATCTCATCACAATTTACCGAAAGAAGTGAATAATATCAGTCAGTCTCTCTTTTACAGTAAGCACCGCCTCGAAATATTCCAATTCATTTGCATCGGAATCAAACCATTATCAGTTTTGTCTTTTCATTGGGAATCAGTGGTCTAATGAAGTTTATTCTAATGAGTACTTGAAGTTTTATTTATTTAACTAGTTTATAATTTTTACTTTGCAAAAGCCATAAATAATGACTTGAAACGCTTACAGAATGCAAGTACCTTCTACTTGTATATTGAACAAATAAGTAACATATCATTCTTGTCATTAAAGACAATTTTTAGTAATGTATGTGTATCTGTAAATGTAATTACATGCAAGGTTATTTGTCAGGTGCGTTTCGCTTCCAGCATAAGCGCCTATTAGTATTAGTCTCCATCTGGTCTGTCCGCATGTTTGTTATCTGCTTCTACCAAGCAGATTTTCATGAAATTTGATATTAAGGACTTACGGTCAAAGATAATAAGAAAATCACATAAATGAGTCACGTAAGCCAATCAGGGGTACCACTTTACAGGTGATAAAATATGAACTTTCCCTCATATCTCGTAAAGTATCGGTCATATCAAAATATTTATCAAGTAAAACTTGTGCAACTAATAAAGCAGGGTATTTCTTTTCCTCTACATTTTTATCGTAGGAGTCGCCGTTTGCGAGAAAATCGAACAAGAGTCGTAATTTGAGTTGAACTTTGAAATTTTCTAGCATGGTTACTTCTTCATTGTTGCTAACGTAAACAATCTCACGGAAATATGTTTAATTTCCTTACATATGCATGTAATATTTTTAAATGGGAAGAAAATGGATTATTTATGATGAAGAAAAGAACTTTATAATGCTATTTCCCTTCCAAACACGTAAATAATTTCTTTCAAATACTCCAATGCACAAAACGCACCCATTTGTGTTACGTTGTACACTTTCCTAACTTGTTTATATCTTAAAATCTCATTATAAATATTAGTGTTATTTTAAACTCTTGTACTAATTTTTAAACGAAGTAATCAACTGATATTTTATAATTATACAGTTTGCGTAAGCACAACATTAAATTACCATAACTTTAATGTATGTTAACAACAAATTGTTGACAGCATATTTGTAGTGATTCTGAGATAAATACAGAGTTCATAAAATTATTTCTAACGAAGAATGTAAATTAAACTACAAAATATCCTTTTAAGATTTAGTCACATTAAACGTTTATTAGGAAAATTACACTGTAATCGTTTTTGTGCATCAAATCTTGGAGTAATTATTGGAATTTATTTTACAATGCAACACAGACGTCTTTATATAGTTCTCTGGTGAATAAATTAAATTAAAATGGTATTGCAAAGTTCTTTGCTTATAAATAACTAGCAAATTTACCCAGCGTTGCTCAGGTTATGTTTTAAATCATCGTGACTTCAAATTATGGCAATAATTATGAACAAAAAATTATATCTATGCTTGAATTAAGTTTTATTTGGGAAATTTTTTCATATTTTAATTGATATAAATGAAAGAGTTGGAAAATATTTTGAGGATTCGTAATTAAAATTGACAATCAACGTAGTCGATTCATTTTGTGAGGTGATGCTTTTTGCCAGGTGGAGTTCGTTCTCTAAGCTTCCGGTAGAGAACGTGCATGTAGAGTACAGGTAGTTCCGCCTAATGTAGCAATTGAAAATTACTAGAAGTTACCTTACGCCTCATTGATCGGAGGTAATATGTAGAGTGGAGGGGAACGAATTCCATTAGAATAGAGGGGCATTGAAGGTGAGCGCGCTTCCTAGAAGGGAAATCCCCTTGCACGCAGAGTAGAGAGGTGACTTCTTAAGTCAGTTACCATACGGTAGCTTTGCTTTACGCATGGACAGTTATATGCGGGATGCTCAGGAGTTCAAAATAAACATTCTTTAAAAATTCAGATAATACCAGGTTCCTAGAAAGGAGCGTCTGTCTCACACAACATTGTACGAGGGTTTCCCAGAAAGTAATGCACCACGTTTTGAAATTACTCACATTTAACGAATATGTGACAGATTTTGACTTTTATCGATAAGTTTCCTGGACAACGAATGTCATTGTTGAGACTCGAGATTCATATTATTGCCTAGCGAGGGATAAGGGGGGGAACAGCAGAGGGAGGGAGGGAGGGGGATAAGGCATTGTCGAGTACAATTTGTAACGTGTTAACAAAGGTATTGCCCACTTATTGTAACAAAGTATTATTCACTTGACATAAATTTATTTTAACAAAACTCTTTGCTTAGAGAATCGTTCTAAGAGTCAGAGCATTGAATTCCTGTGTGATTTTAATTCTCTTTTCTACTGTTTTTGTTTTTCGTTGCATTAATTCTTTTTGTTTGTTCATCTGTTGTTTGTCGTGTTGTATTAACCAAACCACATCCAACACAGTGTAATGTGAGCAAATAAAGTAAGTGGTAAATGTTTTCACTTGTATAAATTGTGTAGTATCGAAAGTAAGATTGCGTAACCCGGCCGCTGTATGGGTTTGTTGTCTAACTAAGTAGGCTGTTATGAAGGTTGGCGTTGTAATAGTGTCTCATCGCACCGTCAAATGTCATGGATGTCTGTGTTGACCAGCATCATAGCTAACCCTAATATACAATAAACTTTGAAGCTTCTTTGTTTATTGTAAAAAATTCTGTCAACATTTCAAATCTCTAGTGGAATTGTAAAATGTTATATTCCCCTATATTATTATTATTATAGCACTGACTATAATTAACCAATTGACCAAACCTTTTATACATTCATCAAGTTAAGATGTTAATAATAATTGTACCAAATTTTAGTTATTCGTGTCTTATAGTTTATGGCATGCATAATGAGACACGCAAACAAACTTTTGCAAATATATATAGATTGTGGGAAGCTCATTCAGTTTTATTTGGTATAATAATTATAGGATATTTATTTTGTTTCTCAATTTTGTAGTTATTCTTTTGATTCTCAGGTTGGTCTCTATGTAAATATTAACGTTGTCTCTTGTTGGTTGAGGTATATTTTAGATTACTTAACAATTTCATGGCTGTTGTTTAAAATATCTTCATTAAGTTATCGTAACGATAATTTTGGTAAACTCCATATGAGATTTTGACTTATTCTAACATAAGCGTTACTGAAAAGGAATTCTTTAAATTTATTAACATAAATAACTCAATTGTATACAAATATTTAATGAAATACTTTAGTTTTTTGTGCACTCAATACTTTCATAAATTACAATCTGAAAATTCTTCAAATATAAGTTTTTAAATAAATGTTTTGTAATGATAATGTATTGCTACTTACAATTTGCACATTTATAATGTTAAAAAATATAATTATTGATAAATTTTTAATGATTTGATTTGCTGATTTTCCTTTTAAATTTGACAAATTGGCCATGAAAGTGTTAAGCTATCGATAAGGAGCACTGTGATTTGTTAACGATAGTGAGTTGAGTCACGCAATGCAATTACTACTTAAATTTAAAGTAAATTAACCTCAAGTCGTTAAATTTTACGCACTTACTGTACATTACCTGGAAATATAAGACAAACTTTGAGAATATGCTATATTTTTTCATAAATAGGGTGTTTGCTTTGATTAAATCAGTTATATTTTGCATAATAGCTTTGAATCTGAACTTTACATTAGAACAAATATGTTTTTGATGTTGTAAATATAATCTCACCTTGATTAATCAGTTATATTTTTAAATGCAAGATAATTTTTAAAGACAAAATGTATTTAGTTCAATCTTTGCTGTTATAAAAATGAAATTGCTATCAGAAGTAAATCTTTGTTTATATTATGCTATTAATCTTTTTCAAAAAACAGTAATACGTCTAATTGAGGTAATATAATTTGTGCATTTATACAATAATTAATTTGGCAAATATAAAGGTTTAATTTTATTAACATTTGAAATAGGTATGACATGAAATTTTAATATTGCATTTTTGAAGTTTATTTCTGACTTGGAATAGTTTATAAAAATGTTATCCTGGCATTTAAGTAATTCCAATTAAGCATTGCTTTGCGAGATTCATTATTTTTTCGTCATTTATGCAAACATTGCTCCCATTTGGAATCAGTTGCGTGCATTCAATTTTACGTATTTCTTGACCAATAAGAGACATTGTTAATTGTAATTAAGGTCATTGATAATGTGAAATGTTTCTTTTTTAAGTGTTTCCAGAACAAGTACTTTGAAAGATTGCTTGCCTCAGATAAAAATAGCTGCGACAGAGTAGTGAAAAAATTAATACATGCATTTTGACTTCAGAGCAGTTGTCGTCAGTGGCATTTCGCCACTGACGACGGCTGTTCTGTAGTCTAAATGCTTGTATTAATTTTTCCACAGCTCAGTCGCAGTTATTTTTATCAGAGGCAAGTAACTTCTTCAAGTGCTTGTTCAATAATTTATTTCAGCTGCAAAATGTGTTTGATGGTTTATTTTTTCATGTTATATATGTATTTATGTCAGCTGCTGAACAACAGTTGAAAATATTGTTATATGTAATATGTCAGTTGTTGAATAGTTGAAATGCAGATAAATTGTCATAATGTTGAATAATTTGTTCAATAATCAGCAAAATTTGGCTGAATTGGTGGTCAAAAATGTCATTTTTAGGTTAAAATTGTGCTAAATTTAGCAAAAATATACCTAAAAAAAACCCCTTAAGTCCAACGATACCTAAAAGAGGCTCCGAGAAAAAGAAATTATTTCTATCTAAAAGGAGTCAACAGGTTTTGATCATAATAAAATGTCTTTATTGCAATTAAAACAATGTACAATGTATACATACAAGTTCAATAAAAATTTTACAATCTGAAATAATACATTTTGTCTACTTATTTTATCCTGCACCTGAAAATAAAAATTATACTGGACTTAAAAGAATTTTTGACTTGAGAAAAAAAATTGATTTGTTTACAATTTGTACTTAGAAAAACTTTTGAAAAAGTCCCAATTCCAGAAATCTTTCAAGTCTAAGAGTTAAAAACTATTGTCCAATTTGTAAAGTAATTTGTTTACAATCTGGACAATAATTTTTAACGCTAGACTTGAAAGATTTCTGAAATTAGAACTTGAAAAAAATTAATTTGTTTACATTTTGGACTTAGAATAATATCTGACTTAAAAAATTTCTGGACTTAAAAAGATCTGAATATTAGCACTAATCAAAATTGCCATTTAAAAATATTCATGAACTGCAGAAATTTTTTTAAATATAACAAGCACTAGAATAAAAGTTGGACATTTTTACAAAGTACTTTGGCAAGGATAATATTTCTTTAATCATTTCTATTGGTGAGAAAGTAGAGAGGAAAAATAGCATGGCTTAGAAAAAAATATGAAATGAGAGACGATAAATATATACCCAAAAGCGCTGCTAATTCTGGTTTGTTCAGATTTAAAAAAATGGCAATAATTATATAGAATGGAAAAGCAATAGCTTATATACATTTAGACAAAAGAATTTGCAATTGTTCTGAATAATATATAAATAACACAACACTTTGGAAACGTATTTACAAATAAATAACATCTAGCAAATTGGATATTGATGGAATTATTAAAAGAACTTTTTTCTGGACATTGACTTTAATTAAGAATAAAATAACCTGCACAATTTTTCTTAATTAAGAAATTTAACTCTCCACAAAGTTAAATCTTTTTCTAAATATCGTCTAGAATCAAGAACAATTAAACTACCATTTCCGATGCATGGCTTAATAATTGGAGAATATAAACTTTTCACAATGAAAATACTTTACATAGTCTGGATTTTCAATCAAAACTAACTGAAATTTCATTTTATCTCTTTATCTGATTTTGATAACTTGAATAATGAACTGAATTTGTATTGCCTCAGAATTTTTTCTGCCTTGAATAAACAACAATAAAAACCCCAAAGAATATTTTCTGAATTAATTCAAGCAGATCCTACATCTCCAAATTTCTTTAAATTATTAAATTAAATCTGGAATTATTTAACCACGACAAACCCTCTTGGTAAAATATTAAATGTAGAACACCAAAAATCCCGATACAAATAATCTTTTTTAATGGCTGCTCCTATTTTAAGATTAAATTTAATTAATTACTTTCCAACATCCAATTTGCGGAACGATATTCACATGACAAGTCTGCAAACATGAGCAAATACAGTGCTGTCTCAGAAGTCAATACGAAAACTTGGCATTTTATAAGTTTTCTAAAGTTTTTAAATTCAACATCTTCGGAAATTCGTAAATAACTTGTTACTACATTTGATTCTTATTAACGGAAGTGAATTTAACAAAAATTTAAAATTTATAGAAGTACGCTAATAAACCTTTACAAACAAAATGGAATATTCTTTATAAAATCAAATTAAAGAAAGTTTTCAGAGTTCAAACTGAAAACCAACACCTTATATTCTTGTAAATTTATAATAAAAAATTAAATGCATTTTATAAAAAAGTTGAGTTATCAGAAAGTTTTTAAGTTCAAACAGAAAATTGATGCCCTACATTCTCAGAAATAAAATACTCTTACGGACGATATCAGATAAAACTTTTTTTTCAGACGTAGCACTATATTTTCCATTTACTTACTTTTAGTGTAAGTTGATTAAACAATATTTTTAAAAGAAATCAAATTCTTGGGGAATCGTTTAATCCTATCGTAAATTTCTGCTCATTCTGAATGACAGGAGAAAAACCTCCTAAAAATTGGAATTCTTATTGTATTGTATTTATTTTCATTGGTTGTGAGCATAAAGCTATAATAATGCCAAATTTGAAGCGTTTAGCTCATCTGAAAGGGACTTATAATTTACAATCTCTCCTACATCCTCCGTAAGATGCAGCTACATATTATACAAGATATTTATCGCCTGACATATTGAACAAACCAGAATATAGCAACATATAGGTATAAAAACCTTCTCTCATCCCATATGTATAGCCTCCAGCTCAAGATTCCTCTATACTCTCGCACCCAGGTGTATCAATTGTTGTCTCAGCAAAGCAGTACTCTTCGATTCATGGTTCCTCGACGCCTCAAACCATCGCATTTTCACTCAGCATCAACTGTGAATGCCTACAATGAAGAGGAAAAATGGTTGTGGTGAATTCAATAAAGAAATATTAACTAAAAAATCTAAATATAAAAGATAAATTTGCTTAAACAACATGAAAGAGCACATTCACTTATCAAGGTCTATTTAGAATCTTAAAATTTTAAATTCTTTACGAGTTTATTCAAATTATTATGTGAAAGATTCGTTTGACAATTAGTTTTAAAATTTTAACCTTCCATAAGGTGTAGTGCTTAGCGTGTCAGCTTCCCATTACAAAGCTGCGGGGTGCGATCCCCGCAAATGGAGGTTTTTTTCACAAAAAAATTAATTACTTAATTAATAATAAAAAACTATCATTGGTGTCTGGCAGTAGGCAGCAGTACTGTCGGTACGGTATAGAGATGAAAACAAATGATGTTGGTTGGGTATATATTCAATAGAACAGTAGGCATGATTTGATCGGCTACAGTACTGCGATGTGGAAAGCAAGAGGGAAACTACCACATTACATTTCCCTAATAATGATTATATTATATAATATTCCGGAGGTAAAATAGTCCCCCAATCAGATCTCCGGGTATGGACTGCCTTGAGGAAAGCAACTGTCGAAGGTAACTTATGCAAAGATACTTGGAATTTAAAAACCACGAGGAAGGAAGAAAAGCTAGAGAACCTGAAAAATGAAATAGGATTGACGTCATAGGGCTGAGCGAAGTCAGATGGGAAGGAGAAGGGCAGATCCACTCGGAAGAATTCACGGTAGTTTACACCGGAGGAAATAGTGAGGCAAGGGGAGTAGCTCTGGTACTTAAAAGATATGATGAGTAGTGTGACAAAAATAACAGCAACGAACGATAGGTTGATGGCAATAAAGCTAAAAGTTGTCCCCAGTTAACATGTTGATAATCCAGGTATATATGCCAACAACCGCTATTGAAGAAGAATAAATCAGGGAGATGTATGAGCAAAAGAATGACATTTATGAAGTAGAACTGCACAATAATGGGAGATTGGAACAACACAGTTGGAAAAGCCCAGGAGATAAAATGAGATGCCAAATAGATTACATCCTAGTAAAACAAAGATTCAGGACCAGCATAAAAAATACTAAGACATTACCAGGAGCAAACATTGATTCAGATCACATCCTTCTAATACTCGATGTAACCACAAAGCTGAAACAAATAAGGAAAACGAGAAGAGAAAGACAGACTTGGGACCTAAAAAAACTGAAAGAAAGGCAGAATGCTTTCAGCATGAAGTCGGAAGGTCGCCTTAGAAATTTGGAAAACAAACCAGAGACCGTGAATACAGAATGGGAAGAAATTAAAGCCAGCATCAAAGACACCTTGAATAAAGAGATTGGGAAACAAGAGAAGAAAATCAGAAACCCATGGATCACTAAGGAAATGCTGGAGATAATGGATGAGAGAAAAAAATGGAAAAAAATGTTAACAGTGAAGAAGGTAGAGCCAACTATAGATGCACAAACAATGAGTCGAGAAGGGTAACAGATAAAGCTAGGGAAATTTGAATAAAAGGAAAATGTGAGGAAATACAACTGAGAAGTTAGGACGGTATGATATGATGTATGCTAGGGCACTGGAGTTAGAAGATTAGAAGTCTAATGGGATTTGTGGTAAAGCAATTATGAACGCAGATGGAAAAATAGTCGCAGAACCAAAGGATGTAGCACAGGTATGAGAAGTATACATTAAGGAACTATACAGCAAGCAGGCAGGATCAGCACAAATAGAACGGAAGAAGAGGATAACATTGAAGAAGACAAACTTGGGAACAAGTAATATGGAAAGCGAAGTACAAAAGGCAATTCTGGAACTGGATAAAGGGAAAGCTACAGGCAGCGATGGAATACAGGCAGAGATACTTAAAGTCATGGGATCGGAAGGACTAAAAGTGATTACGAAACTAATTAACAAGCTTTACAACTCGGGAAAGAGGCCTCAGGATTTCTTAGATGTGACAATGATCCCTCTAAAGAAGAAGCCAAAGGCAATGCAGTGTAAGGACTACAGAACGATATCCCTACTGTCACACACTTCGAAGATCATCACGAGGATTCTTAATAAAAGACTAGAGAAAAATGCCGAAGAAATGCTAGGGGAAGATCAATTCGGCTTCAGAAAAGGACGAGGAACCAGAGATGCTATCGGTGTAGTGAGAATCATATCAGAAAGGGCAATAGAATACAGTCAAGATTGCTGTGTATGTTTCCTCGACTGGCAGAAGGCCTTTGATAAGAGTAAATTGGGTACTGCTGATGAGGATATTAAAGGATATAGGTGTAGACTGGAAAGACAGGAGACTGATCGGTAATCTATACGTAAATCAACTGGTAAAAGTCAAGTTGGAGAATGCGGATACCAGCGGAGTACATATCGGTAGAGAAGTAAGACAGGGCTGCTGTCTATCGCCGATTCTATTCAATATATATGGAGAGAGGCTAATGCAGGAACCGTTAGAAGGCATGGGAGATTTCTAAATCAGAGGAAGGATTATAAGAACAGTGAAATACGAGGACGATCAAGTACTCCAGAAAATGATAAATAGACTAGTGATAACAGGTAGGAAATATGGAAATTAATACAGAGGTTTAACTACTGACAAGTATTAAATATTATCTGTTAATAATTTCAAGTAGTAACAGCAATATTCATTTTAATTTATGCTATAAAATCAACTAAATTGATCAATTAACTTTATAAAAATCATTCCATGTACTCTTAATTGGAAATTATCGACAAATCACAGCATTTATTATAATGTCTATATCTATAATACAACCTAAAACCATTGTCATATTGGATAAAATTACAGTTTGTTTTTACCTTTAAAAACGATCAAAGAACATGAATTCAGAATTGAATTTTAAGCCAAAGAATAGTAAGAAAATATTTCTAATCTTCCTAAAGCTTGCATTGTGACAAGACTGCACTTAAAGAGGTAAATACTGACATTATCGCTTCTGACTTGATCTCACTTCTTTATTCATTGTCTTTAATACTTTGTAAATAACAGGCTAATAAGATAAAAATCTTTATGTTAATGCTATGAAATATGTTTCACATTTTAAAAAGCATTGGACCTCTTGTCGCACACCAGTTCCACCAAAAATAAAATCCTCTGTCATAGTAATAAATGGCATAACACATGACATACACCCCGCAAACATCAGCCTTCTATCTCTTACAGTTAAATTTCTGTTTTGATTTGATTGATTGAACATTTATAAAATAAAATGCACTAAAATAGTATTTGAATAAATTTTCTACAATTTTTTGATGCTCAACTGATGATTAGCCAACCACCGATGGAAATAAGCATAATAAAAACCAACTGTCACGATAAACTTCCATTAGCATAGCAACTTTCCAAAAATTTGCATGTACTCCAAGAATTCGACTAACTTTGACTAATAAATCTTTTTCCTTAAAATATTTCCTTGATTGTGTCAACAATTTCCGTTCAGACACCTTTTCCAAAGTATTTTAATCACTTTCAACTGTCTGAAAATGTCTCCATAATTTCAACATTAAATAGTTTACACATCACCAAAGAGTAAATCCAATAAACATTTCACATTACACTGTCGCTACAAAACTAATATTTTTGTTTCTATGAAATTATCTCATATTTTTAATTGATTTACGTTGAATTGGAAGTCAGTAGACTGAAAAGTAAAAGTTCTCCAGCTCAAAGTATTTCATAAAATATGCCAAAAATTGAAGCGTTGATAACACTTATGTTAACGATAATTAGCAAATCTTTGAAGGTCTAAATTATAAAATCAATTTTATTCTATCAACAAAATATCCACTTAAAAGATGTTGAGATTTATCACTTTCCGATATACGCTGAAGTTACTACATTTTCACCGTTAATAGATGAATAACTAGCACAATAAGTATTGAACATATAGTAAAAAAACAAATGCATGGTTACACGACTAAATTCCTCCTAGCTATTCATTCAAATAGGTCGATAATTCTCACTGGGAACTTCTTGAGGTAACAGCCAACAAAAGTATCACAAAACAACCAATATGTCAAATGCAATAGGCAAACTACTTAAAAGAAACACACGGAATATACTCACTGTTATTATTTCTTGTTATCACACACAGGAGAATATAACAGCTCAGTCCTGTGATGTCTGCTGCAAACATTCCTATGAAACGAGAATAAAATCTTAAAATATATACTGTAATTTCATGCTGAATAATATTCCAGATTACATTATGTAATGTCTCTCGTGCTAAATCACTGAGGTAACATTGGAATCTTTTCTATTGTAACTCAAATTCAAAGATTTGTAATGAAATTAAAGACTTATATTACTTAAGTGGCTTGGTTAAGCTCAATACTTATTTCAAAACCACCTGACTACCATATATTGATTACGGAAATGAATATCAACTAAATAAATCATTGATTTGAATGAATTTTTCGGTAAAGGGTTTCCAACATTTAATAAGTCTAGACAGGAGTTTGCCCGAAAATTGAATACATACTTAGGAAGAAACCTTGTCAATATACTTTCAATTATTCATTAAAATAAAATCCTTTGTCATAGTAATAAATGGCATAACCACATTTCAGCCTTCTATCTCTTACAGTTTAATTGCTATTTTGATTTGATTGACTGAATATTTATAAAATAAAATGCACTAAAATAGTATCTGAATAAATCCTGTACAATTTTTGCATGATCAACTGATGATTAGCCAACCACCGGTGGAAATAAACAGAATAAAAACCAATTGTCACGATAAACTTTCATTAGCAGCAAACTTTTCAAAAATTTGCATGTATTCCAAGAATTCGACTAACTTTGACTAAGAAATCCCTTTCCTCAAAATATTTCATTGATTGCTTTAGCAATTTCCATATAGATAGCCTTTTCCAAGCAAAATATTTTAATTACTTTCCTCAAAATGTCTCCATAATTTCAACATTAGTTTACACCTCACCAAAGAGTTAAAAGTCAATGAACATTTCACGTTACACTGTCACTACAAAGTAATAATTTTGTTTCTATGAAATCATCTCGTGTTTATAGAGCATACTTAATTGATTTATGCTGAAATGGATGTCAGTAGATTGAAAAGTAAAATTTCCCAGGTACAAAGTATTTCATAAAATATGCCAAAAATTGAAGCATTGATAACACTTATGTTAACGATAATTAACAAACCTTTCAAAGTCGAAATTATAAAATCAATTTTATTCTCTCAATGAAATATTCACTTAAAATAAATTGAGATTTATCACTTTCCAATGTAAGCTTAAGTTACTACACTTTCACCATTAATAGATGGAAAAATTAGTACAATAAGTACTGCACATATATAGACGCAATTAAAACACATGCGTGGTTACACGACTAAATTTATCCTATCTATTCAGTAAAATACGTCGATAATTCTCACTGGAAACTTCAAGTAACAACCAATACAAATGCAATTGGCAAACTACTTAAAAGATTGTACTCACCGTTAATATGTATTTCTTGATATCACACAAGGGAACATGACAGCTGTTCTGTGACGTCTTCTGCAAACATTCCTCTGAAACAAGAGAATGAAATCTTAAAATATGTACCTACTGTATTTTAATTCTGAATATTATTTCTGATAACCTGATTACATTATGTAGTGTCTCTCGTGCTAAATCACTCCGATAATATTCGAAAATATTGTATTGTAACTCAAATTCCAAGATTTGTAAAATATAAGACTTATATTCCTTAAGTTGCTAAGTTAAGCTTAATACTTATTTCAAAACCATGACACTAGTATGTATTGATTACGTAATTAATATCATTTCAATAAACGAAATACAGCATTGCTTTGAATGAATTTCTCGATAATGGTTGCCAAAATCAAATACAGCTGCACACGGAGAATTCTGTCTGAAAACTGAATAATTAGGAGAAAACCTTATCAATATATTTTCAGTTGCGCATTAAAATATTATTATTTTATCAAACATACGCTTTAACGAGATTAAAATACACGAAAATGAGATGGATTACCTCAGAAACTCATATCAAACTCCCACCGTTGGCCAATCTGATCATAGGCTAACACCGTATACATATATCATTTCTAAAAATCAAAGTTGATAGAAAACGAACCTTTACCTTCAAACTATACGCTTACACAACCACTCGACAAATTAATAACCATATTCATGTCTCAACTTGACTCAGTTCACCCAAAATACACGTGATTAACTTTCACCAAGGAAAATAATTGCATAGATCCACATATATCTTATGTAAAGGTCTCTCCTAATTAATGTAAAGATTATGCCGACATAAAATTCAGTGAAGAGATCAACCATTTCGTTTAATTAAGAAATAATTTCACAAAAGCTATGAACTAAGGATCAGAAGAAATAATGACCTTGAGACAAAATTGAACGGTAATATTAATGCGATGATGCTACCCCGATGCGGCGTTCCGACAACGACAATTAAATTTTCGCTTAATTCTAACGAAAGCATTTAAAACCGACAATCAATCACAGTAACACGAGGTCGACGTAAATCTCTTGCGAATTACGAACGGAAAGTTACTTACCCGTTCACGACCCTACTCTTCCTGGACGTAGAATTACACCCAGACCCATCCCCTCCCCCACTTTCATTTTGAAGCGCACCCAGTGACACCTATCAACAAAGATGAGCGTAACTTGAAACTCTGAAAACCGTTGAGTTGCCTGGGGCTGGTCCGCGGTCTCCGTTGCGAAAATTGTTGGTACAGTATTTTTGACAGCAATATTTAAATAATTTTAGTATTTGTTTACTTGGTACATTTTTACGAAACTTTATGCGAATAAACTTCGATATTTGTTAAATTTATATTTGAATTTTTTGCTAGGGTGACTGTGATAATAATGTTCGAATCAGGGCATCGAACCGTAATTTTCTTCGCTCCGGTTTTCGTTCCGGTTTACTCAAAACACAAAATTTCGGTTCGATTCCGGTTTCGCTCCAGCAAGCGTCAGTGAACCGGTTCGAACCGGTTTTTTTCGCTCCGACTTTAAAATATTTTTAGGAAACTTTCAAGAATTGATTTATTAAGTAATTTTTTTATTAAATCAAATACATCTTCACTATAAAAATAGTGATATTTAAAAAACATAATCAAAACACGAAAATAAATTATTTAAATGTGAATATTTAGTATGTATCTTATTTATTTAAGATTATATTTTGAATTGAAAATTTACAAACCATACATACGCCGCAAATGATTTCAACATATTAAGAAAGTATAAAATAAATTATAAATGAGCACGTTTTCTGCGATAGAGTAATCTAAACTTATTATGTTATGCAAAGCATTCATCTCATTTTCTAATTTACTGTGCTTAGTCCTTAGTACTAAATTTTATCAAAATCCGCTGAATAGCTACGGAAAAAAATTGCATCCTGATAGAAGAACGGACAGACCGAAGCTAATATGCGCTAAAGCTGGAATACCTAATAATGAATTATTAATATTTTTATTTACAAATCGTGCGGTAAAATAAGAGATCGCGTTATCTCAATAGTGCCAGTAAGTTGAGTAAGATATTACCTTATTTTCATAACAATTTGTAGATCACGTCCACTGCTCGTATTATAGTAAAAACTGTAAATGCACGGCTTAATTTTTTCTTTCAGAGATTACTTAAATAGATGAAAAAATCTATAAAATATCTATGAGGAAGAAGCCCGCAGAAATTGAGGGTCCGATAATTCAGAAAGGCTGAGAAATGTTTATTAACATGATACAAATTTACGATGACTGAATATTTTTAATCACTTACGTAGTGTGAGAATGTTAAACTTCATTATTTCATGAAATTGAAATGATGAGTACCGTTTCGAAAAATTATTACTACGCGAAAGCATGTGATTTTCACCCGGCAGCAAATAAAAATCATCTACGTACATCTACATATTACCCTGCAGTCAAACATGCAAACAAAAAGAAAATAAGACACTTATTCGGCCTGTCGTGAACTTTCTTCAGGAGGACTCTCTAATGTGGGTTTCTACAGTCGGCAAAATATTCCACTAAAAATAACAAATTCGCATTCATATTTAATTTCTCTTCAGTTTTAAGCAACCAATACGAATATGTCTGCTCATTTTAAGGTGCACTCTATAAAATAAATAGAAATTTACTAATCTGTAACAAAGGATAACCGAAGTAAGAATATCTCAAAACCACGACTGCGGAGCGATCCTTTCTGGATAAGTTTTAGAGAATGACTACCAGAATACAAGGGTTCAATGGATATGGAGAGGGAGTGAAAGTATATGGGGACATTAACCTCCAACTTTAAGGAAAATCCAAGTTAAGAATCGGGAAATATTTTTGCCGGGAACACACACTACGGGGTATGCTCGGGGGGAGTGTAGCAAGACAATTAGAGGCTGTCTTCAAAGTACTGCCCAAGTTCCTTTCCAGTAGCCTCGTTTAACAGGTAATCTCAGCAGGGTGTATTGTAGACCCTCTCTCTATGTATTGAGATGCACATGGAAAATCCCATTATTGAGCGAACAGATATTAACACAAAGACACATCCTTCCCAAGGCTGAGGAGAATGTGTTCTCAAGAAAAAACCCAACACTTTTCTTATTCGGTTTCTAAACGTGAGGCTTTCAGAAAGAAAAACTGAAACAAAAGGAAAAACCCTTTTTTCGCTCCCACTTTTTATGCGAACCGAAAAATATGGAACGAAATAAATAACGGTTTTCGGTTTCGGTTCGGGTTCAGGAAAATATTTTTTTTCGATTCGGGTTCGGTTTCACTCCAGGAAAAATAACGGTTTTTTCCGGTTTCGGTTTTCGGTTGTCGGATGCCCTGGTTCGAATATTACAATTTGAAACTTTGCAGTTCTGCAAACTTCATCATGACTGTGAGATAGCGGTTGAGTGATGAGGTCATATTCATCTTAAGAGGAGTATTTGCCCAGTGTGTGATATACTTCCACGAGATTTTTCTCGGTAAAGGTAGGTAACAACTAATATCGCTTTTTAACGTTAATTGGAGAAATAGTAAATCACAGTAGACATAGCACCTGATGGAACTAATTGCAATTTACTATTCAATAATGTGAACTGCACTATGCACTTGTATAAATTTTAACTACATTCTATACAACACCGCAGGGTGCTTACTCCCTGTTTTAGTTATAGATTTCCCTTATTGGCATTCCTCTTTTCTTTTGCGATTGAAGTATTCATGGTGGTCATGCCCCTGTTTTATATTTTAAGTACCTTGGTGAGCTCCATTACTGTAAATATGTAACAGATCATTTCCTTATATCTAAAATTTCTGTGGTGTTTCGAGTTAGTGTGATAACTTCCTGCAGTAATAATGGTTTCTGTTGAGTACCACCTTATTCCTACTCACACTTGTGCTTGGGGAAAGTGATGGAATTCTCATGCTTTTCTGAATTTTAAATCTAAATTAATATTCTCATAATTAATAAGTGTTGTGACTAATTGTAAGAGTGGAAGGGTCTGTGGCAAAATATAATCGAGGGCTACCTAAATTGCACTTATTAATCAGTTATCAGGAATATGCTTAAAATGTAAGGGTTTTTAAATTATTCTGTTGTTCTTTCAGAATCGTGACTCCAAGATATAGTTACCATGCCATTCTGAACACGCAGTCTACCACTCAGCTTACATTGTGGATCTGCCTGGACCAGTTCTCTTTTGCGATAGCTAAGAAGAATAGAGGTGAGAGCATTCAATTTCTTTTACTAAATAGAATGAATGAGCTTCCAACTGTACAAGTTTATTTATTAGGTCGATTTGTATATGTGATGTTCTTGTTTGCATCTTATAAGGTGTCAAGTAACCTTTTAACATGACCTATTGATCTGTTCATTCATGCAGAAGCAATGGTATTAGGGACGTAAAGTGTTTGGGCATAGTTATCCAAAATAGATATTTAGATGTACAGGCAGAAGTTGAAGATCATTAGAAGTAGGAATGCTACCTAACAGAATAATAGAAATTTTTTAAATTTTAATTACCTTTTACAATGAATAGCATATAGATGTATGCTTTATAATTTGAAATTAGGGAATTTATTGAGAAATGCAGCTGATAATACTTTCAATACATACTAATGCAGCATATTACAACAAAGATTTTTTGCCAGCATTCAATTGCAATACGATCTTATGTAAGGTGACCATGTTCATACAAAGGAAAATCAAGACAAAACAGGAAATATTATAGCCAGATTTGTTTATTGTGATGGATGTTTTCAAACTTCAAAAAGGCATAATTTGAGTACAATTCTGTAGATATAAAAAATATTGAAATGTAATTAATAAGGTGACTAAATTTTCTTTTGTCCAATCAGTTGTTAATTCTATTACTTTAATTTTAATTCTTGCCCTCACACTGAAATATCGTACAACAGTTTTATTTTAAAATAAAGCAGAACTTCTCCCCCTGGAGAAACAAATGAAATAACATCAAATCATGTAATGGAAATTTTGAATAATGAATCAATGAAAAAATGCTAATTTTAGTACAATTTTTTTGTTGTCTCCAACCATAAAAAGGTCCTGTCGCAGGTTCCTCAATTTGTTTAAATTTTAAGATTTTTTTAAACGGCCAATATATAATCATTTTTGACATTTTCGATTTTTTCATGGGTTTTGCCACTAGACCAAACAGCAAAATTTTAAGTCTGTAGCTCATCTGGAAGTGCCTCATAATTTGTATCTTCCTATATCCTATGTAAGTAGTGTCTATATATTATAGAATGCTTATAAATTTAAGTAAATCAAGCCACATATTTTATGGTATGAAACCAATAGATTATCTATGTAAATTATTTAGCCAAAAGTTTTGTGTTTCAGATACAAAGTAACCATTATAAGTGATAAATTTTAGGTTCTTAGATTTGGTGATGATGTTTTGAGCACAGGGATGTTTAGGGAATGCAGAGGTATTCTAAAGTAGAGATCTTAAGTAGAGAGTAAAGGTGAGGGTTGTTCACAGGAGCAATTAAATTATTGTGATGTTCTAACCCTTTGAGTGCCAAGCCCAATAATAGCCAATTTAGGAAAACGTGCCTGAGGTTCTAGCCACTTTACAGTCTCCCAAAATAATTTGCATCTATGATAAATTTTGAGACTTAATGCTATAATTTTTTACTTATCTAGAAAACTGTATACGCTAATGTTTTTACGTAAATCATGTAACTCATTTTATGATTTGAACCTAATAGATTATCTATATAACTCATGAATCTAAAAGAGTTGACCAGGTCATATATTTTTCAGACAGATAGTAACTGTAGCAAGTGGTTGTTTTGAGGTTGTTGACTCTGTGACATTGTTTTAAATGTAAATGCAGGGATGTTCAGGAGATTGTGAGGTATTTCAAAAGAGAGAGCTTAAGTTGAGGCTTTAAGTGCTCATTTGAAGATTTTTCCATAAATATTATGTTGGAAGCTCATTTATTTCTATTTGGTGTGATCAATAACTAAAAGGTAGTTGCTCATTATGGTGTTAATTCCTCCTGCTGGTTAAGTGAATTTTAACCCTTTCATGGCCATTGTGTGACATACTTGACACTAAATTATTTGCATCATTGATTTCTCAAGTGATTATCATTTGCATACTGTTATCAGGTACACATTGCTAAACTTTGTATTTATGCTGAATGTTAATTTTGTTTAACATTTTGAGATTTAACTTTTATCATAAATTATGTAATAATAGCCAAATATTTTATAAAATATTATAATTACTGATCATTTTATTGAATTTATGTAAAATAAATAATTTGGCTATGATAGAGTTAAGCCACCAGGGGGGCAATGTACTGTATAAATGGTGAGTCTATATTACCAGCAGTGTTGAATCAGGAAACGCAAATACTACTTCCATAGTAGATACAGTATTTAATCGATTGTAAGCCAACTTTTTTTGACTTTTTCACCTCCTTAAAAATTGCCACTCTGCTTAGAATTGAGTCTTAAAAATCGAAATAAATGTTTCAATAAATTCACTCCTGAGCCATCTGTTGTATGTGTGTAATCTTAGGATTCCCCGAGTCAGTCGTCATTTCCTCATGCCTTTGCAGCATAAATTTTTGTCATTTACTTTGGCAAGTTTTTCTTAATAATCCCATAATGGGACAAATGCATTATTCTGCAGACTTTAAGAGAAAAGTGATAGCATATGTGGAAGAAACATGAAATCTTGCTGCACAATGGCACTACAGGATTGATGAGTCAAAGGTGAGACGTTGGAGAAGACAAAGAGAGAAACCAGGATATTTTTATTGTGACGTTAAAAATCTAGGACAGAGGTCGGCAACCTCTTTACCTGTGAGGGTGAAAGATTAATTATTGGGGACATGAAGGGCGCACGAAGCAACAAGAGTAGATATGTACCAATATTTATTAAAATGATGTTTTTGTATATATATAAGAGAAAAACTATTAAAGAATTTATTATAAATACATGAAAAATAAACCAATGTGAAACTTGGCTCTGCATATCTTCAGCCAACTTGCTATAATTTGGCACATAACTCGAGATACCTGATCTTAGACAGTTGTCTAAATTGTAATCGGTGAGCCTCGATCGGTACTTGGATTTAAAGTATTTCATGCTTGAAAAAATGGACTCGCAAGTGTATGTTGAAGCACAGTAAGAATATATTTTCTTAATAAGGGATAGCGATTTTCATCAACTAAATTTCAAAAGTTTTCATCATTCTTATGTGACCTTAAAATAATATTATTCTGCATATTTATTATTTCCATTTCTAAGTCTTTGATGTTAATGATATTAAAGTAGCAATATTTACATACATATCATTATCTGTAAAATTGAGCGGATTAATGTTAATGTGGGTTCCAGTTCAGAAAACTGACGAAACCTAGAATTAAACTCCTCCAGGAGCACTTGAATGTACTGTGAAAATGGTGCAGTTGTAACATTTTTATCAATCAGACTCTCAATAATATTGTTTAAATTCGGGAAATGTGACAATGAATTTCTCTCTAGATGAGACTTCCACAATGCCAATTTACGTTTGAATGCATTTACTGCACTTACCATTTTAGCAATGTGTTGTTTTTTTCCCTGCATCTGCAAATTCGGATCGTTCAATTTTATAATTATATCAACAAGAAATCCGAAATCCATCAACCAAACTTTGTCATCCAACTGTGCATAATATTTATTTTTTGATGTGAGAAATTCCTTTACCTCATTTATGAGATTTAGAAACCTAACAAGTATTTTGCCCCTGCTTAGCCATCTCACTTTGGTGTGTAAAAGGAGACCATCGAATTCAGCGTCTTCATCTTGTAAAAGCAGTTTAAACAATAGGCGTTGCATCGATATGGCTCTTATAGAATTTATTATTTTTGTTACTGTTTTCATTCCATGTTAAAAATGAAGAACTTTCACACACAATATTTCCTGATGTATAATGTATAAGAAACAAATTTTGGAAAGAGAGGGTCTTCTTTACATAGCACAATAAATCCATTTTTACTTTCTCATACGTAGTAATGAGAAAGTATTGTATTCATGAAAAAAATCGACTTCGAGATTTCAACGGAAATACATGTTTTGAAGACCCTAGAACACGTTTAGACTATTTTCGGAATGATGTCTGTGTATGTGTATGTTATTGTGGGTGCTCTAACTCAAAAAGTACATGCCATATCGTTACCAAACTTCATATATAACACTTGAACATGAGCACAAAGAACTGATTAGTTTTTGGACAATAACGGATAAGCGGAAGTCGCGGTTTATTCGGAACCCTATTCGGTTTTTGCGATATTTCTTTGTTAAAACATCATTATTCTATATACAATTGTATACTAATGTTATAGAGAATGTAATTTCCTACAGTTTTAATTTGAAACAATTTTCTATAGGAGTTATTGTTTAGGAGTTATTTATAAATAACCGGTTTTTCGGTTTCCGTTAAATATCTCCTTAAAAACATCATTATTGGTAATCTTCGTAAGGACCAAAGTTGTAGAGAATATTATTTCTTCCAAGTTTTGTTTGTAACTAATTTTCGTAGAACCATCCATTTCGGATATATTTCGCTTTATCTTAATACCAGCCTACAGCGCCAACACCATGTAGCAGTGAATTCTGTAAACATTCAAAATATACGTAATTTATGGCAAGGACGTGTCTTCTTTTACGATACGAAATAATAATTTTGCCTTATAATGCTACTCATAATAATTTAAATATACGGAGAATATGGAGAAAGTCATGTGTTGGCCACATCAGATTTTTACAACCTATCATCGCAGGTGCACCATCTGTAGTAATTGCGGTCAACTTCATTAATGGTATATTAACTTTCTTGGACATATTTTTTGAAGGTTCAAAAATACCGTATCTGCCCGAATACAAGCCGATGTTTTTTGTCAAAATCTATCATGAAAAAATCACCCCTCGGCTTAAATGCGAGTCCGAGGAAAATTTGGGTTATGGTTAAATCTCGAAGTCTCGCATTGCCTTCGCGTGCAAATGATAGTACTATATTTTTCGTAAAGTAAATATTTGACCTTCGATGAATATATATAAAAATATCTTGGCGAGATTGCGTAAATTGACGATTACGCAAAATGCGTTGACGGCTTTGAATCCTCAACTGTTTGAATTTCGGTAAAACTTTACATGGAACGTGTATAATTATAGAAATGCAATTTCTTAAGGCAATGTAAATGCTAATTTCATTGGAAATAGACTTGGATGAAAAAATATCTTGGCGAGTTCGCTTGCGTAAATTGATGATTACGCAAAATGCATTGACGGCTTTGAACGCTCAGCTGTTTGAATTTCGGTAAAACTTTACATGGAACATTAATAATTATAAAAATGCAGTTTCTTAAGGCATTGTATATGCTAATTTCATTGGAAATAGACGGATGAAAAAATATCTTGGCAAGATCGCTTGTGTAAATTGATGATTACGCAAAATGCGTTGACGGCTTTGAACGCTCAACTGTTTGAATTTCGGTAAAACTTTACATGGAATGTGTATAATTATAAAAATGCAATTTCTTAAGGCAGTGTAAATGCTAATTTCATTGGAAATAGACTTGGATGAAAAATTATCTTGGCGAGATTGTTATTACTATATGTGACCTTTTGTGAAAATGAAGATGAATGAAATTATTGTCACTGAATGTGAAACATTATTCAACGATGGAAAATTATTAATTGGAGTAATATTTCAAAATGTCAACAACTAAATCATTTCCCACACATTTCTTCGATCTCGAATAATGTATTCTAAGATGTGCAAGAATGCCCGACACACTTCAGCATAAAATCTATGAAATTTACGTTTTTGCCAAAAAATTGTGGAAATTTTTGGGGGGTCGGCTTAAATCCGGGGTCGGCTTCTATTCGGGCAGATACGGTATCTTCACCTCTTGTTCATCCCTTTAATGGAAGAATTTTAAGAAATTCTCCCTTTGCAGAAAAATCATTAAACACCATCTTCACAACCATAGCTAATTGAGAAGTGTCTGATATTTCTGTTGACTCATCTAGTTGCATTGAGAAGAAAATGCATTTTTGTATATCATTTGCCAACTCTGTCTTCATATTGGTTGCAATAACTTCAATTCTTCTTGTAACTGTTCTTGCAGATAACTGAATCATGTTGGTTGCTGAAGTAATTTTGTTTTTATTTTTAAAATCTTTGAAAAGTGAGTCAGCAGCTGCTTCTTTTACAATATCACCATCTTCAAAAGGCTTTTTCCTCTTGGCCAACAAGTACGAAATTTTAAGTGATGCAATCGTTGCTCTTTTTGATTGCTGCACTGCTCTGGTAAAAATGTTCTGCTGTTAAGTTAAAATAGATTTCATATCACAAATTTTCTTTTTCCTGATCTCAGAGTTTAATGGAAAATTAGTATTAAAATTTTAGTGGACCATATTAAAATGTCTTTCAACATTACTTTTCTTTGGAAGTACGACACAAGCATTGCACAATAAACAAACACAAATTACATTTCAATAAAAATTGTACTGAATGCTTGAAGTGTGTTGTCGTAGTTTTAATTGATACCTTTTTTATTTAATTACAAATTGAAAGAACTGGGACATTTATACTTTTCTGTATTTTTTTGCGTTAAATCCCAGAAAACTAGGATGTCTGTACATCCAACATGGAATTTTCCTCATTTACCCTTGTGAAAAGTGGGGGTCAGCTTACAATCGATTAAATACAGTAAATTAATGCTGAATCATTAAATTTACTGAAGTGTATGGTTGTTTATTGTTTATGAATAATAATTTTATATATTGAGAAAAATGGTTTAGCATATAAATTATTAAAGGTGTGAAGTTGTGAATTTCTTGTTGCAGTATTTACACATTTTCTACTTATAACCTGGATTGAAAGTTATTGGTAAGCATAACGGGATTATTTTTAAAAGAGATTTTTTCCTGTCGACATCTGCAAGTTCTACCGTTCTTAGTGTTCAATTTATTGAAAACTGGATGAAACTACATTGGTAGGACGACTTCATATGTACTCTTACATGAAGAGATTTTAATTCGAGAAGCCATTTTTTTTAACAAAACAAATTACAGCTCTATTACTATTTGCGTTGGAGGGAGAAACTTTAAGGTACATGAAACTAGTAAAGACATTGTGTCTTTAAGAATACTGATATCTGCACTTATGTTTTCAATTTGACTGGTGAAGAAAGGTGAAAGAATCTATTGTGCTCAGGAGACCAGAAAGTCATAGTTGAAAGAAAAATATAAATTATGAGCCATATGGCAACCCATTGCAGGAGCTGAACCTTCTCAACTGCTGTTGGGAACACATTGTAGGAGGAGGGGGGTTGCAAAATTAGTTCATTCTTCTCACCCACTGTCTTGCTTAGTTTTCATCAGGAATACATGCACATAAACTGACCTGATTAATTGCTGTAAACTATATGAAGCATGACAATGAAGTATACCACAAAGTCCTTTCTGTTACCACGTTTGGCCACATGTCATTTTCTCTGTTTTCATGTAGAATTCAGTGGAGTAGGGCAGTTAATTATTATTAAGTACTGAACACCTTTTCTTTCTTTCAAAAACATTTTTATTTATTCTTAATTTTTTTCTCTAAAAATATCTGTGCATTGTTTACTACACTTGAACAATGAGTTCTTTCTTGCGAGGTGTTCCACTTTCTATAATTCTCCCACCACAGGCAGTTTTACACGAACTTATATCAAATGATTACCCTTCAACAGACCATATGATGAAATTCAACAAAATTTTGTAATGCAGTCATAATCCCAATATACATACGTTTAGATATAGTTCTGGTTTTGCTAGAAATGTTGCATTCTAATAATTCTTATATCCAAAGTTTTAAAATGGCCTTTTTTGGAAACACCCTCAATAATAATAATAATTGTATAATAACTATTGTAAAAGGTTTTAAGTACATTCTTCAATATAATTGAGTTCAAGGAATAGAAATTATTAATTCAAAACCATGAAAGATTATAAGGTCCAGTCAAAAGGACTTTACAAAATATTACTTAGAATTACTCCTTCCGATGAACGATCTATGCTACTAGTCTATACAGAAAAACCCCATTATTTCAATCCCGGATAACTCAAAGCATGGTGTATTTCGAATCTAAGTCCCCAGCCAAAACCATAGGATTTTGCATATGTTTCTGTACAGATTATTCGAAATACATCTATAATGAAATTCGAAGTCTTGATCTGGTCCTGTAACTCACAAACAGGTCGTTTAATTCAAAACCTCATATCCTTAATGTATGTATAGGTGAAAGGTTCGCGTGCACGCCGCTGCATCACATTTTTGTTCCACATTTCTCAATTATGAATTACATATAGCACCCCCTTTTACTTTCTCATATTTTACTTATATAATAATACTGTGACATCCCATATTTGCTGGGACAGTCCTGTTTCATAGCCATTTCTGACCATCCCATTTTTTGGTCAAAAAAACCTTTGTCCTGTTTTGAAGCCCATCGCAGATAAAATTCATTTTATCAGATAGTATACCTAACATCGCCAGTAGAAATGTAGGATTCTCGGAAATATGGAGCATATCAAATGAACAACAAATGTTAATTACATTCGCAATTGTCAAATGAGGAAATCTCAGTATAACTGATAAATTTGATTCGATTACGACTTACATACAGCACATATAGGCGTATGTCTTTTCGGAGGCAAATTTTTTTAGATAGCAAAATTTTCGCGTACTAACACTTTTACATGGCTAATTTTTGGAGGTTTTTCTGAAGAAGAATGATTCTTGAGGTGAATTTTTTATTCCGATGGTGAATTTTTTCTCGAAGGTGTGTTTTTTCCGATGGTCAATGTTTCCTATAGCGACTTTCTTTCCAATTCCGAATTCTTTCCCGAACGAGAATTGTTTTCTAATAGCTGTTTTTCCGGTAACGAATTATTTTTCCTATGGCGATATTTTTTCCAGATAGCTAATTTATTGCGAAGGATATCTTTTCTTATAGCAATTTTTCCAATGTTAAACGTTTTTCAGGTGTCTTTTTCCTTCGGCTACTGTATTTTTTGCGGCTAAATTTTTTTCGGCGGGTAAATAATTTTTTCGGCGGGTAAATAATTTTTTTGGCAGCTAATTTTTTTCCATGGCCCAGTTTTTTCCGGTGATTAATATTTTCCGATGAGTAATATTTTTTTCCGATTGCGAATATAATTTTCCGATGACTAATATTTTGTGCGACGAATTTCTTTTTCTCCGGGCGACTTTTTTTCGTCAGGGACTACTTTTTTCCATTGTGGCGATTTTTTAAAAGATTTCTTGCGGCTACTTTTTTTCGGCGGCTAAATGTGTCTTTCGGCTGCTAAATATGTTTCGGCGGCTAAATTTTTTTTTCGACGACTAATGTGTTTTTCGGCGGCTAAATATTTTTTCGGCGTCTACTTTTTTGAGGTATATACTTTTTTTCGGCCTACTTTTTTTCGGCCTACTTTTTTTTCGGTGGCTAAGTATTTTTTCGGCGGTTAAGTATTTTGTTTCGGCGGCTAAGCATCTAAGCATTTATTTCGTAGGCTAAGCATTTATTTCGGCGGCTAAGTATTTTTTTCGGCGGCTAAATATTTTTTTCGGCGGCTAAATATTTTTTTCGGTTACTAAATATTTTTTTCGGCTACTAAATATATTTTCGGCGGCTAAATATTTTTTTCTGCGGCTAAATATTTTTTTCTGCGACTAAATATTTTTTTCGACGACTACATTTTTTTTTCGTTGGCTAAATTCTTTTTAGGCAGTTAAATATTTTTCGGCGGCTAGTTTTGTTCGGTGTCTACTTTTTTTTCGGCGACTAAATATTTTTTCGACGGCTACATTTTTTTCGGTGGCTAAATTCTTTTTATGCGGTTAAATATTTTTTCGGCGGCTACTTTTATTCGTTGTCTAATTTTCTTTCGGTCTACTTTATTTTCGCCGGCTACGCATTTTTTCGGCGGCTACATATTTTTTTCGGCGGCTACATATTTTTTTCGGCGGCTAAGCATTTATTTCGGCGGCTAAGTATTTTTTCGGCGGTTAAGTATTTTTTTCGGCGGCTAAGTATTTTTTTCGGCGGCTAAGTATTTTTTTCGGCGGCTAAGCATTTATTTCGGCGGCTAAGTATTTTTTCGGCGGCTAAGTTTTTTTCGGCGGCTAAATATGTTTTTCGGGGGCTAAATATTGTTTTTGGCGGCTAAATATATTTATCGGCGGCTAAACATTTTTTTCGGCGACTAAATATATTTTTCGAATATTGTTTTTGGCGGCTAAATGTTTTCTTTCGGCGGGGAAGTATTTTTTGCGGCGGCTAAATATATTTTTCGGCGGGTAAATATTTTGTTTGACGGCTAATTACTTTTTTCGACGGCTGCATTTTTTTCGGTTGCTAGATTCCTTTTAGGCGGATAAATATTTTTCGGCGGCTACTTTTATTCGGTGTCTACTTTTTTTTCAGCGGCTACATATTTTTTCGGCGGCTATATATTTTTTCGGCGGATAAATATATTTTTCGGCTATTAATGCGTTTTTCGGCGGCTAAATACGTTTTTCGGTGGCTAAATAGTTTTTTCGGCGACTAAATATTTTTTCGGCGACTAAATAATATTTTCGGCGGTTAAATATTTTTCCGGCGGCTAAGTATTTTTTCGGCGGCTAAGTATTTTTTCGGCGGCTAAGTATTTTTCTCGGCTGCTAAATATTTTTTCGACGGCTAAATATTTTTTCAACGGCTAAATATTTTTTTCGACAGCTACATGTTTTTTGGCGGCTAAATAATTTTTTCGGCTGCTAAATTCTTTTTCATCGACTAAATATTTTTTCTTCGTCGAATTCTTTTTTCCGAGTCGCATTTTTTTTTTACTCGAATATTTTCTATGCGGTAATATTTTTACAAATTTCCGATTTTGCTCTTGTAACCGCAATGAAATTTTAAAAAGTTTAAAGGAAAATAACTAATTAAGTAAACGGAAGCAAAACCCGCCCAGAGGCCGAGCGGCCTTTTAGGCGGTTAAATGTTTTTCGGCGGCTACTTTTATTCGGTGTCTACTTTTTTTTCTGCGGCTATATATTTTTTCGGCGGCTATATATTTCTTCGGCAGATAAATACGTTTTTCGGCAGCTAAATATTTTTTTCGGCGGCGAAATATTTTTTTTTGCGACTAAATAAATTTTTCGGCAGTTAAATATTTTTCCGGCGGCTAAATTTTTTTTTGGACGGCTACATTTTTTTCGGCGCCTAAATTCTTTTTAGGCGGCCAAATATTCTTTTCGGCGGCTAAATGTTTTTTCGGCTGCTAAATACTTTTTCGTCGACTAAATATTTTTTCTCCGTCGGATCCTTTTTTCCGAGTCGCATTTTTTTTTCACTCGAATATTTTTTATGCGGTAATATATTTACAAATTTCCGATTTTTCTCTTGTAACCGCAATGAAATTAAAAAAAGTTTAAAGGAAAATAACTAATTAAGTAAACGGAAGCAAAACCCGCCCAGAGGCCGAGCGGCACCACAGTGGGCGAGGGCTGCCCCAAACAATACAAAGAAGCGGATTAAACCACTGCAGCAGAACCGACAGAATGAAAAAGTACCTTGTACTCTGAGCGGGGGGAACTTCACAGTGTTCGCGCAAGGTAGTTTTTTCACCCTGGCCTCTTAAGGCGGACTCTTTCTAATCCCCTTAGGCGGAGGTTTCCGCCAGACATCTGAGGGTGATTGTACTGGAGTAATCGCCCGTGGACGAACGGTTCTGCTGCAGGGATCGAACCCGCTTCCTCAGTATTGGGGGGAAGTCACCTTCCCAACTGTGCTACCGAGACGACATAGAAAAGTAGGAAATAAGTTAAAGCCTTTCGGAGGGGAGTGGAGGGAAGAGAGGGGAGGCACAGTGGAGAGGGTAGGTAGGTTCCCCCTGGAATAGGCGGAAGAGGGGAAATGAAAGGCGCGCACCCAGGGGGCGGGGGAGGGGGGTTGGTTTGATAGACGATTTTATGAATCATTGTATGTTTCTTTTCACGGTTTTTTGTGCTTAAATAATTCACCACATTAAACCTTCGCACATTTAGATCACATGCAACTTCCTGACCCGAAAATACCATTGCACTCTGTCGAACTGTTTTGAGTTCCTTGGGAGATAGAAATGGTATTTCGATAAGTTGTTTCGTAAGTTTGTTGTCTTCACGAAGCCTGTTTACGGTGTTGCACGATTTACTATTCTCTCTGAAATGCCTTTCAGGCTACGTTTATTTGACCATCCTTCTCGAATTTCGACCGGCCAATATTATTTCTGGTTCAAGAAAAGAAGATTGCTTGTCTAATTTGAGCCCTTCTTGTACGTGAATAGGCGACGTCCTCCCTTTCACCGATTTGCCGGAGTTCGAGTTAGAATCCTCGAAATTGAGGCGAGAAATAGCGGCTACAGAAAGGAAATAACGTTTTGTGTTGAAGTGATGGCAGAAGGATACGGTTTCAAAGGCATTCCTTATGTAAGTTATGTACAAAACAGTATTGAAAGATATGCATTTCTACAATTTCCATTTAACCGGTGGATTAGTTTAAATGTTCATGTAAGGTGGAAGTTCTAATTGATGGATTTAATTAAATATTAATATTTAATTTAATCCTAATTCATCAAGCAGTTCAAGAAATTAAAATACCACTAACACTTTGATAAAGAATGTCTACAAGTTGAAAACTTACAAAATAACCCTTTTGCAGAATGAAGATAACAAATTCTGACTTGGATGGCTGCTATGAAGCTGATATTGGGATTATCTGAAACATCGATCGGAGAAGGGAGGCTTGATAATTCTGTTTTGGATTTGGTGAAGGTAATGTAACGTCAATTACTGCATAAGTTAATAAAATCTAACTATATATATTAATTTTACGTTGACGTCTTTAGACATTTGTTTACAATTTATATCGGCGCATTTCTCGAGAACCGTTCGTCGTAAAGATATGCGGTAAACGGCGTTTTGTTTCTACTGGTTATGAGGTCCCTGGAAAAATATTTTCGTTTGCTAAAGTGTCCCGGGTTCGAATCCAGGAGACAATTATATTTTCCCATAAGTTTACACGGGATTTTCGATTTTTCAGAGTGCAAGGTTTTCTTCCTTCATTCGATAAAATACGTAAAAATGGTCTGATTTTCTTTATACTATCATATTATTGGGATGTTTACACGTTACACGGTCGATATTTTCAGAAATACGAATTCTTTTTCGAAATTTTGCGGATTTTTCGTACTCATTCCGGGCGTTGCCAAGGAGACTCTCATTGTTGCCTCCGATTCGTTTAATGTCAATTAAACTTTCTAATAGACGAAAGAAAAGTTATTCGCGTCGAACTGTTGTTTGAGCATCGAAATTAATGAATCATAGCCACGTAAATACGAATAATTCGTCTGTCGACTGCGTATGGGGCAGTATGGGAAGCGTTTGTAGCTGTGTGAATAACGTGTAACAAACAAGTTCCCAGCGAATTGTTTTATTTTAAATTGTGCAATTTGTTTTTATTTTGTTTAAATTGATTCTATAAAGAATTGTTTCATTTTAAATTGTGCAGTTAATTTGATTTTTATTTTGTTTCAATTGATACTATAACGTTTTAAAATGGTTACGTTGACGACTGTCAGCATTTGTTTACAATTTATTGTTAACATCTGTATGCTTATATTACGACACTAAGTCAGTCAGTGTCTTATATTAAGATACTAAGTCACTCAGAGTATCCTAGTAATATGTAGGTGTCTTATATTAAGATAGTCAGAGTATCCTAGTAATACCTAGGTGTCTTATATTAAGACACTAAGTCAGTTAGAGTATCCTAGTAATATCTAGGTGTCTTCTATTAAGACATTAAGTCAGAGTATCCTAGTTATACGTAGGTGTCAGTATCCTAGTAATATGTAGGTGTCTTATATTAGGACACTAAGTCAGTAAGAGACTTATATTAAAAAACTAAGTCAGTCAGAGTATCCTAGTAATACCTAGGTGTCATATAAAAACATTAAGTCAGTCAGAGTATCCTAGTCATACCTAGGTATCTTATATTAAGACACTAAGTCAGTCAGAGTATCCTAGTAATATCTAGGTGTCTTCTATTAAGACATTAAGTCAGAGTATCCTAGTTATACGTAGGTGTCAGTATCCTAGTAATATGTAGGTGTCTTATATTAGGACACTAAGTCAGTAAGAGACTTATATTAAAAAACTAAGTCAGTCAGAGTATCCTAGTAATACCTAGGTGTCATATAAAAACATTAAGTCAGTCAGAGTATCCTAGTCATACCTAGGTATCTTATATTACGACACTAAGTCAGTCAGTGTCTTATATTAAGATACTAAGTCACTCAGAGTATCCTAGTAATATGTAGGTGTCTTATATTAAGACAGTCAGAGTATCCTAGTAATACCTAGGTGTCTTATATTAAGACACTAAGTCAGTCAGAGTATCCTAGTAATATCTAGGTGTCTTCTATTAAGACATTAAGTCAGAGTATCCTAGTTATACGTAGGTGTCAGTATCCTAGTAATATGTAGGTGTCTTATATTAGGACACTAAGTCAGTAAGAGACTTATATTAAAAAACTAAGTCAGTCAGAGTATCCTAGTAATACCTAGGTGTCATATAAAAACATTAAGTCAGTCAGAGTATCCTAGTCATACCTAGGTATCTTATATTACGACACTAAGTCAGTCAGTGTCTTATATTAAGATACTAAGTCACTCAGAGTATCCTAGTAATATGTAGGTGTCTTATATTAAGACAGTCAGAGTATCCTAGTAATACCTAGGTGTCTTATATTAAGACACTAAGTCAGTCAGAGTATCCTAGTAATATCTAGGTGTCTTCTATTAAGACATTAAGTCAGAGTATCCTAGTTATACATAGGTGTCAGTATCCTAGTAATATGTAGGTGACTTATATTAGGACACTAAGTCAGTAAGAGACTTATATTAAAAAACTAAGTCAGTCAGAGTATCCTAGTAATACCTAGGTGTCATATAAAAACATTAAGTCAGTCAGAGTATCCTAGTCATACCTAGGTATCTTATATTACGACACTAAGTCAGTCAGTGTCTTATATTAAGATACTAAGTCACTCAGAGTATCCTAGTAATATGTAGGTGTCTTATATTAAGACAGTCAGAGTATCCTAGTAATACCTAGGTGTCTTATATTAAGAGACTAAGTCTTCAGAGTCTTATATTAAGACACTAAGTCAGTCAGAGTATCCTAGTAATACCTAGATGTCTTATATTAAGACATTAAGTCAGAGCATCCTAGCAATACCTAGGTGGCTTATATTAAGACACTAAGTCAGTCAGAGTCTTATATTAAGACACTAAGTCAGTCAGAGTATCGTAGTAATATCTAGGTGTCGTATATGAAGACATTAAGTCAGTCAGAGTATACTAGTAATACCTAGGTGTCTCATATTAATACACTAAGTCAGTCAGAGTATCCTAGTCACACCTATGTGAGTTATATTAACACACGAAAAAGCGTGCAAACAAATACAAAATGCTTGGAAAAATCTGCTATCTAACCGCTACATAGATCAACGCTGACCAACAAACGAAAAACGCATAACTGAGAATCGTCCAGCGTCAAATTTCTTTGCCAGAAATGACTATGTGGTCGTATTTATAAATGACACGAGAATAGCATTCTAATATAGAAAAGAGAACTATACGATACGAGATGCCGTGCAGTGATATTCTCACCGACATTTACGGAGGAATTTGTTGCTCACACGCAGACGCATAGCCAGGATTTTCTCTTGGGGCGGCTCAACTATATGATTATTCCACCAAACATTTATTGAACATGTTACGTTGTCAATTGTGATACAAACGTACCGACTCTCGGGATATAGGGGAGAAAAGAGGGTTGGTACTCGCTCTAGAAAAAAGAAATGCAATTGAGCTTTTCAATTTCAAGCGACGGAAAAGTTAATGACAAATCAAACAACTGGAACGCAGTTAACAATCAAAAAGAACTGTTTCTTCCACCTCTGCAGAGTATACCTCGGTCTTTGGTTTTTTACGAAAAAGTGTAACAAGATGCGCACATTTTTTCGTTTTTCTTCCATTTCTGTTATGGGTGAAAAAACAAAGTTTTTTTAAAAATAGCAATAACAGAGATCTGATGTATAACAGTTAAACTGTATACGATTTCCAAGAATCCAAATGAAAGTAATACAATTACATTAATGAAAAAGTTCGCACTAAGCCGCAATGGGATATGGAGAACACAAAACTAGGTTGGCTTACAGCTTTTCGTTAATGTATCTCTAACTAATAACATCGAGAATAGGAAACATATGCACATCGTGAAATAATTGGCCTCACTTACTAAATGCCGCCAATTGGAACTTCAGGACACTCCGAATACTAGGATGAAAAAATAGAAACTCATGGTAACAAAAAACTCCCGAAACTAAGTTTACACTCCTCAAAAAAAAAAGAGAAATATCTAGAATTGTCATGCACTGAGCGAAAATCGTAATTTGGGATTTAATTATATCGGTAAATTATACTGACCTGTTGTTTTCTAACGAATTATCTGCCGTTCAGGATACACAAAACAGACGCACTCTCACTACTGAAGTTGTTTCGAAGTGAAACTAATCCTCAAAAATTCTTTCTTTCCCAAAAGGGCTTTTTAATTTCTTAGAAATGTCTTTCCTCAAAATTCCCTCTTTGCGTCGTTCCCAGGCTATTGTCCCCTCCCTCCATCTGGAAACTATTACGGATGCAAGGTTGCTTCGTTTTACCCCTTAACATGGAGAACAAAGGATGACTGAAGTGACCTTTTTCTTATTCGGTGCTGGGTGCCTTCCGGTCAGTATTCCGTTGATTTACGGGACGACTGTAGTGAATTGAGAATAAGGGGAGTGCAAGGAGAGAAAAAAGTCATACTTCGACAATGTGCAAATGGAAAACGGATGAAAAACATTTACTCGATCACCGACATTTATGACAGCCTTTCTGCCGTGACTCTACCGTCGCTTTCACACTGGGAAACCGCTAAACTATGTAACAGCTCTTTTCTTAAATGACAGATTTTTAATTCTGACTTGAGTGAAGTGCTGTATTACTTATTGTTAGTACGAACTGAAGTAAGTATATTTTCTTTAATCAACTTTCTCAATGATACTGACAATATAACGAATAATTTTGCCGTTGAATGATAAGCACGTGACAGAAACTGAATTCTAGAAACATATGCATGCTATGTGCGGGTACATAAAAAAATCAAACAATATGGTGCCAAAAACCTCCCTGCGTATTATACGTGGGTATATAAGGTACACGCGCTTGCAGTGCCCACAACGAATTGGTCCCATGGAATCGTGGCCTTTGTTGAGCTCACTGTGGGCTTCTAAAATACACGGGGTGATCGCTTGTTGCTACAGCCCGCCTTGATTCGCGTTTAGTAAACGCGCGCAAATCAAGAAATATCTTTATAATGGTTATCATGTATTTGCTGAGAGAAATATTAGAAAATTTACGAAAGAAAAAAGCATATATGCTGAGTACCAAGGCATTTAATTAATACACACTCCCGAGTTTAAGGTTCTTATGGAAGAACCTGTAGAGGTGGGGGTGGGGGGGGGTGGGAAGCCCGTCAGCCCCCTCCCCCGCACATGGGTGCGCGCCTTTCATTTCCCCTCTTTCGCCTATTCCAGGGGGAACCTACCTACCCCTCTCTTCCCTCTCCAATGTGCCTCCCCTCCACTCCCCTCCGAAAGGCTTCAACTTATTTCCTACTTTTCTGTCGTCTCGGTAGCACAGTTGGGAAGGTGACTTCCCCCCAATACTGAGGAAGCGGGTTCGATCCCTGCAGCAGAACCGTTCGCCCACGGGCGATTACTCCAGTACAATCACCCTCAGATGTCTGGCGGAAACCTCCGCCTAAGGGGATTAGAAAGAGTCCGCCTTAAAGAGGCCAGGGTGAAAAAACTACCTTGCGCGAACACTGTGAAGTTCCCCCCGCTCAGAGTACAAGGTACTTTTTCATTCTGTCGGTTCTGCTGCAGTGGTTTAATCCGCTTCTTTGTATTGTTTGGGGCAGCCCTCGCCCACTGTGGTGCCGCTCGGCCTCTGGGCGGGTTTTGCTTCCGTTTACTTAATTAGTTATTTTCCTTTAAACTTTTTTTAATTTCATTGCGGTTACAAGAGCAAAATCGGAAATTTGTAAATATATTACCGCATAAAAAATAATCGAGTCAGAAAAGAATGCGACGGAGAAAAAATATTTTTTTTACGAAAAAGAATTTAGCGGCCGAAAAAAATATTTGGCCGCCTAAAAAGAATTTAGCCGCCGAAAAACGTATTAAGCGGCCGAAAAATATATTTATCCGCCGAAAAAATATATAGCCGCCGAAAGCAAAGTAGACCCCGAATAAAAGTAGCCGCCGAAAAATATTTTACCGCCTAAAAGGAATCTAGCCACCGAAAATAATGTAGCCGTAGAAAAAAATATTTAGTCGCCGCAAGAAAATATTTCGCCGCCTAAAAAAAATTAGCCGTCGAAAAGAAAATGTAGCCGCCGAAAAAAATATTTAGCTTCCGTTTACTTAATTAGATACTTGACTTCAGCTTTTAAAATTTTATTGCGGTTACACGAAGGCAATCGGAAAACTGTAAAAATATTGCCACCGAAAAAGAAAACGTCGCAGAAAAAATATATTTTGCGGCCGAAAAAAAAACTCGGCGCAGAAAAAAAATATTAACCTCCGAAAAAAGCTAGCCGTAGAAAAAAAATATTTAGCTGCTGAAATAAAAACTCGCCACAGAAAAAAATATTTATCCGGTGAAAAAAGACGTCAGAGAAATAAATTTAGCCTCCGAAAAATAAACACGCCGCAAACAAAATATTTTGCCGCCGCAAAAATAATATCTTGCCGCCGAAAAAAAACTCGCAGCAGGAAAGAAACGTTTGCTACCAAAAAAATGTTAGCCAGTGGAAACATTAATAGCTACCGGAAAAATGGAGCTGCGGAATGAAATAACCGCAGAGAAAAGAAGTAAATAAAGAAGAAATCGAAATCGCAAAATATCTTAAATCGGAGAAAAAACAAGATCTAATAAAATTCGCCACAGGAAAAAACCGACCATGAAAAAGTTCAATATCAGAAAAAACTCGTAATTAGAAAATCACCGCAGGGAAAAAAATTCGCCGAAAAAAATTTTTAGTCGCGGTGAAAATAACTGAGCCGCCGAAAAAATATATTGAGCCGGCGGAAAAATATGTAGCCGCCGAAAAAAATATTAGCCACCGAAAAATTATTTAGCCGCAGAAAAAAAAATTAATATTTAGTAACCAAAAAAATAATTTAAGTCGCTGAAAAAATATTTAGCCGCCGAAAAAAATATTAGCTGCCAAAAAAATAATTAACATATAGTCGCCGAAAAAGCATGCGCTGAAAAAAAGTAGCCCCAGGAAAAACCGACACTTGGAAAACGTCTGACAACGGAAAAAATTCGCCATAAGAAAATATATCCTTCGCAAAAAATTAGCAATCTGAAAAAACATCTATCAGAAAACAGTCCTCCCTCGGAAAAGAATGCGAAATAGGAAAGAAATTCGCTATTGCAAAAAACACGGAAAAAATTCACCTTCGGAATAAAAAATTCGCCTTGTGAAAAATGCTTCCTCTTCACAAAAGACTCCAAAAATTAGCCATCTAAAAGAAATCTTAGGACGCGGAAAACATTTCTATCTGAAAAATTTGCCTCCGAAAAGCAATACGACTTTGGAAAAAATTAACCTGCAGAAAAATCGCATTAGGAAAATGCGATATTTAGCCGACGAAAAATATATTTAGTCGCCACAAAAAAATATTTCGCCGTCAAAAACAATATTCGAAAAATATATTTAGTCGCCGAGAAAGCCGATAAATATATTTAGCTGCCAAAAACATATTTAGCCCCCGAAAAAAATACTTAGCCGCTGAAAAAATTATTTAATCGCCGAAAAAATGCTTAGCCAGCGAAAATAAAGTAGATCGAAAAAAAGTAGACAACTAATAAAAGTAGGCGCCGAAAAAATACTTAACCGCATAAATAGAATTTAGCCACCGAAAAAAATATTTAGCCGCCGAAAAAAAATAGACACCGAATAAAACTAACCGCCAAAAATATTTAACAGCCTAAAAAGAATTTAGCCAACGAAAAAAAAATGTAGCCGCCGGAAAAATTTACTCAGCCGCCGAAAAAAATACTTAGTCGCCGAAATAAATGCTTAGATGCTTAGCCGCCGAAAAAATACTTAGCCACTGAAAAAAAAGTAGGCCGAAAAAAAGTATATACCTCTAAAAAGTTGACGCCGAAATAATATTTACCCGCCGAAAAACACATTAGACGTCGAAAAAAATATTTAGCCGCCGAAAGACACATTCAGCTGTCGAAAAAAAGTAGCCGCAAGAAATCTTTCAGACGTTCAGACTGACTGCATTTCGATAGACGCTATTTCACAACTCGATATTGGTATTTTTCGAGAATTCTAACTCCGGAAAATCCTAGAAAGGAAGGACATCGATTATTCACATACACGAACAGTTAAATTCAGATTATCGATCTTTTTTTCTGAAACTTAAAGCATATTGGCCGGTCGGTATTCGAGAATGATGGTAAAGCGAACGTAGTCTGAAAGGCATTTCAAAGAGAAGATACAATCGTGCAACAGCGTAAACACGCTTCCGAAAGACCTAACAGGTTTACGAAGCCATTATGAGAATGCACAAGGACATTGTGAAATATACCAATTCTATCTCCGAAGTAGTTCAACGAAAATTAATCAATTATATACAGTGAAATGGTAGTTTTGTGTCAAGAATTTGCATGTGATCAAAAAGCAGCGGCAAGTCAAGCATGACTTAAAATAGCACCTAAGTTTAATGTGATGAATTATTAACAAATCAAAAACCGTGCAAAAAAATGAATAAAATTCTTGAAAAAATCGTTACCGTTACATAAAACAGATCATCATACCAAAAACGCGTATCTGAGAATCTTCAACCACGCAAAAAATACATTATCCCGGTTTCTTATAATGCAAACGTCAAATTTCTTTGCCAGAAATGACTATGTGGACGCCATTACCTATAAACAACACGAGAATAACGCTCTAATACAGAACTATTCGATAAGAGATGCGAAGCAGTGATATTATAGTCACCTACATTTACGAAGGAAATTCTGTTGCTTATACGTCATGAGAAACTGCAATTTTCTTATCGGAATCGAACGACTCCCGCTTACCATACCAACTCCCTTTCATTTCCCCTCTTTCACCTACTCCAGGGGGAACCTCCCCTCTCTTCCCTCTACCTCCCTCCCCTCTTCTATCCACTCCCCTCCGAATGCCTGCCGAAAGGGAAATAGCTTAAACTTCCTACATTTCTTCGTCGTCTCGATAGCACAGTGGGGAAGGCGGCGTATCTTCCCGTCAATGCTGAGGAAGCGGGTTCGATCCCGGCGGCTGACCGTTCGCCGATGGGCCGGCCGGAGTGAAAAAATTACCTTGCGTGAACACTGTGAAGTTCCCCCCGCCCAGAGTACAAGGTATTTTTTCACTCTGTCGATCCGCCGCCGTGGTCGAATCCGCTTCTTCTTTGCATTGTTTGGGGAAGCACTTTCCCATTGTGGTGTTGTTCGGCCTCTGGGCGGGTTTTGCTTCCGTTTTCTTTATTAGTTATTTTTCTGACAACTTTTTTAAATTTCACGGCAGAGTATGTATGACATACGAGGAAAATCCATCGCCGAGGAAAAAATTCTACGCAAAAAAAGTCGACGCCGAAAAAATAGTCGCTGCTGAGAAAAACAAATACAGCGGAGAAGAAAGTCGAAGAACGGAAAAAAGTTCCCCGCAGAAAAAAAAGTCTGCCGCAGAAAAAGAATCGTTACCGGAAAAGCATTTTCGCCATCGGAAAGAAATTAGACAATTTAAACCAAGGAAATGAAAATTGCAATCGAAAAATATTTGCAATCGGAGAAAATGCATAACCTAAAAAAATTGGTCGCAGCCAAAAGAAAGGAAAAGAAAAAAATAGACGCCGACGAGAAAAAACTAGCCGATTAAGGAAAAAGGTAGCAATCGAGAAAATAAGTCGCATGGGAGAAAAAACTTGACGCCGAAAGAAATAGTCGAGGGCGAGAAAAAGTCGTCGCCGAGAAAATCGCAATAAGAAACAATATTCGTAGTCGGAAAATAATATTCGCCATCGGAAAGAAATTAGCAAATTTTGCCGACAGAAAAAAATCGCAACCGAAAAATATTTGCAACGGGAAAAAGGGAAATCTAAATGTAAATCGCAGCCGAAAAAAAGTCGCGGACGAGGAAACCGCCTAGAAAAATCGCCGCCGAGTAAAATAAGTCGAAACCGAAAAAAGTAAGGACGCCATAGAAAAAGTCGTCTCCGAAAAGAAAGCCGCCCACTACGCTCATCTCGCACTCGGCGCCCATTTTCCTAATTATTATTTTTCTTATTATGTACTTATAAATTCCCCTGCAAAATAACGAGATGCGAGGGAAAATTTAAAATAAATTCACAAGATAAATTCGGCAGAGAGAAAATTGAAAAATTGATTAACGCCGAATAAAAATAATTCGCCGGCGAAAAAAAACGTTCAGCGCTTAAAAAAAATCGCGAAATCAAAAAATTGACTTACGACAAAAAAATATTTTCCAACGTGAAAAGTATCCACAACTGAATAAGTAAATAGCCATAAATAATTAATACACTGGCACAAAAAAAATCATGTGTGAAAAATTAATTACTAATTAATTTCGCACCTGAAACAATAATTCAGGGCCGACGGAAATAATTCTCGAATGCAAATAAATTATTCACCAGCGCAGAAAATTAAATTACCCCTCTGAAAAAGCCTAATTCAAACTCTCAACTTATGCTATCTAGCCTTTGGAACTGCATTTGCATTTAAGCAGTTGAATGTCAGAAAACTATATATAGTCATTCATGTAACATAATAAAATTATGCATCCAAGATTTAACAAACATTTTATATAAGAATGTTTACAACTAAATCTTAAAGTTTTTTAGGTTAATCAAAACTGTTTTCTTTTGTACTCCTCAATGAACCCTTGTAATATACTGGTGTCAATCTTGATGGAACAGTTAAAAAAAAGCAGGATGTCTGGTCACCTTAACTATGTCTCATCATATCAAAATTTTATCCTATAACATTAAATATTCTGGCAACTTAGTAACCCATCAGCAATATTCCACCAAAAATAATCAATACAGAAATCTAATAAAACTACCAAATGATGCAAGGATTGCAAATGCTCCAAATAATTCCAAAGCAGCATGGAGGATTATTAACAGTATCACCGGCCCTGACAGGGCTGAATACCTTCCTGTTTAAAAAAATGACAATTCCATATAATAGTTAATCTTTATAAATTTCTAATGCCCTTAAGCTAATTGTAAGATAAAGTTAAAGATAACACTTACAGCAAAATTCCTCAAAGCATCAAAAAAGCTAAAAAAATTATGAAAGTGATTGCTGTCAGTTCACCAGAAGCTGAAATAGCATTTAGTCTCATGAATAATATGCTACTGAAAAAAGAAATTTACTTCTTGTAGAAAATATCGCCGATGTAATGACTATATCTTTGTTTGGACCATCAACTTGAGAATGGGATGCCACACTATTCATTAAAAAGTGACTATGATAAGATCATCATACAGCAGTTGATGCAAGAATTAGAAAATCCGTAGCAAAAAAATATTCGGAAAATGATATTGCTTCGTGAAGTTTTTTTAAAAAATTACATTTAAAACAGAAATAAATTGAATGGAAAATTGATTTTTTCTTTTTAATTTTCTCAATAAATTCCTTTTAAAATAATTATATGAATGTAACAAATAATTATAAAAATGTATTTTAAAACAAACCCGTTGTTAAAAATTTTGGTTGCCATCACTCCCCTTAACTATTTTTTCTGAATCCACCTTAAACATCAGCTGCTGTTAATTCTGCCTCCATACTCAATCATGACAACATCCACACTCTGGAAACAATATACAGTGGAAACCACTTAACATGAAAACGCTTAAAACGAAATATCAGTTAACACGAAAAAAGTGCTCGATCCGTTCCAGTGCCTATAACTTTCAGTATATATCCATTCGTTAATGCAAAATGGTTTACACGAAATTATTTTTTGGTCCCACAAAAATAAATACATGCAAAATTATTTGAGATAGACTTTCCCCATGATTGTGATAATATCTTCAGCTATGTATTACATCATATTATTGATAAGTATCATGGATTTGCCTACGAGCCTCATTCCATATTTGATAAATGAAAATTTTACAATTAAAACTATTAACATGGTATTCGGTTAACTCGAAATTTGGATAACACGAAATGATTGTGCTGGTCCCTATCATTAGGTGTTAACCGGTTTTCACTGTATTTACATACTTATATATTGATGTCCACTGAATGGCATCTGTTTTATTATATCTCACCTTTATTAGCATTTTTAAAAAGTTTTTTTGTGATAATAAGTGCTGAATCATTATATACTAGGTATGTAATAATCTCATCCCGTTGTGTGAGTGTTAGCAAGTAATAGCACTTTTTGAAGTTCCTTACTATAATAAGTGCAGAATACTTAAAATCTGGGTATTTAATAATCTCATACCACTGCTTTTAAATGGTTGTATGCAAGAAGTGCCTTAAACAACTCCCAAAGGACGGGTAATGTGTGAAATGTTGTGGTTGTGATGAAAATATGCACTTTGCATGTGCACATGTATCAGAGAGTACCTGGAAAAGTAAGTCAGCCAGAAAGAAGGAAGACTGGTGTGCTGACTGCCGGAATCAAGAGGAACCTGGTACAGACATTGAAGTGGCTAGCATGAGTAATACTAACAATGATTACTCCTCCGAAATAAAAGAATTAGTGGCTGAAATAAAAGATCTTAAAAAAGCTATAAAGTACTTCAGTGATGATTATGATGTACTTAAGGTAGATGTGAAAAAATTTATGATGACATCAAGTGTTTCAAAGATGTTGTAGCTGATTTGAAACAAGAATTAAAATTAGGATAAAGTGATTGAGGAGTTCACAACACGAATGAATATCCTAGAGCAAAAAGAACTGGCTAATAATATGGAAATTGTTGGTTTGAAAAGTGAAAACACAACTATAGACAATTTAAAAGTTAATGTACGTGAGTTAGTTAGTGTGGTTACAGAAGAACATCTCTTCTGATGTTGTAGATGATATTTATATAGTAAATAGAAATCGGCAAAACAAAAATACTAACGTTATTATAAGATTTAAATCCAAAGATATTAAGAAGAAAATAACGGCTAAGAAAGTTGGTTTGCAGCAGAAAGAAATAAAAGGTATAATGCTAATATTTACTTTAACGATCATCTAACTGGGTATTACAGTATGTTGCTTTGAAAGGCAAGCAGTAAAGCTATTAGGTTATAAATTTGTTTGGTATAAAGCCGAAAAAATATCAAAAAGGATGAAAATTCCCAAATTAAAAAATCCTAAATGAGAAGGAATTGAACAAAATAATTTAAATGTATATCCCTTCTACTTGCTTATTGTTTATAGTTTTGATATGGATTTGATTAATCTGCTAAAGGTTGAGAAAATAAAGTGTAAGACATATAACTCAGTAACTTTCTACTCTTTTGTACCATTTAAACATTAGATCTTTAAGGAAACATTGGACAGAAGTTTTGTTAAATATTAATGTTATTATAAATAAATTAGGAATAATTGTATTAATGGAGGTAAATATAACACAATTTGAATAACAATTATATAAAATACCAAGGTTTAATACGTTTTTTAAGTTAAGAGAAGGTCACAGGGATGATGGTATTATAATTTATGTAAATGATGAAATAAAATGCAAGGATGTGTTAATTAACACAACCTATTTTGTGTCAAAATGTTTAAATGTCACAATAGATAATAGTGATATAATTATTTTGTGTGTATAAAGAACACCAAAACATAGTAAGATATTATTTATGCATGAATTAAGTATTGTGTTAGGAAAGTTCTGTAACAAAGAAATGATTATGGTGGGTGATGTAAATATAAATGTGAAAGACAAGGACGAAATACAGTCTTAAATATCAGGATGCCTTGGCTGCACGAGGGTTTAGTCAAGTAATACATGACTATACAAGGGAGTGTGTCTGTGATGGAAGATTGGATAAATCTTGTATAGATCATATTTATTATAAAGACAAATTATTTAATACTGTGGGTATAGTTATAAAATCTAACATCTCAGATCATTATGAAATAGCAGTAGATCTATCAAACTTGAAAAGAAAAAATAAAGCTAAAGGGATATACAGAAGAGTTATTCTTGTATAAATAAGGGAAAAATTAATAACCTGATAAAAAATAAGAATTGGTAAACTGTACTGGAGATTGAAAATCCAAGTGTGCAATATGACTGAAACAATAGAAGGGGACTTATGTGCATCTTACAAGCAGTGCACAAAAGTTAAACCTAGGAAATTAATTCAAGCTAAGAAAGAATGGATGTCAGAAAGTTCTGTAAACCAACGTGAAAAGTATCCACAACTGAATAAGTAAATAGCCATAAATAATTAATACACTGGCACAAAAAAAATCATGTGTGAAAAATTAATTACTAATTAATTTCGCACCTGAAACAATAATTCAGGGCCGACGGAAATAATTCTCGAATGCAAATAAATTATTCACCAGCGCAGAAAATTAAATTACCCCTCTGAAAAAGCCTAATTCAAACTCTCAACTTATGCTATCTAGCCTTTGGAACTGCATTTGCATTTAAGCAGTTGAATGTCAGAAAACTATATATAGTCATTCATGTAACATAATAAAATTATGCATCCAAGATTTAACAAACATTTTATATAAGAATGTTTACAACTAAATCTTAAAGTTTTTTAGGTTAATCAAAACTGTTTTCTTTTGTACTCCTCAATGAACCCTTGTAATATACTGGTGTCAATCTTGATGGAACAGTTAAAAAAAAGCAGGATGTCTGGTCACCTTAACTATGTCTCATCATATCAAAATTTTATCCTATAACATTAAATATTCTGGCAACTTAGTAACCCATCAGCAATATTCCACCAAAAATAATCAATACAGAAATCTAATAAAACTACCAAATGATGCAAGGATTGCAAATGCTCCAAATAATTCCAAAGCAGCATGGAGGATTATTAACAGTATCACCGGCCCTGACAGGGCTGAATACCTTCCTGTTTAAAAAAATGACAATTCCATATAATAGTTAATCTTTATAAATTTCTAATGCCCTTAAGCTAATTGTAAGATAAAGTTAAAGATAACACTTACAGCAAAATTCCTCAAAGCATCAAAAAAGCTAAAAAAATTATGAAAGTGATTGCTGTCAGTTCACCAGAAGCTGAAATAGCATTTAGTCTCATGAATAATATGCTACTGAAAAAAGAATTTTACTTCTTGTAGAAAATATCGCCAATGTAATGACTATATCTTTGTTTGGACCATCAACTTGAGAATGGGATGCCACACTATTCATTAAAAAGTGACTATGATAAGATCATCATACAGCAGTTGATGCAAGAATTAGAAAATCCGTAGCAAAAAAATATTCGGAAAATGATATTGCTTCGTGAAGTTTTTTTAAAAAATTACATTTAAAACAGAAATAAATTGAATGGAAAATTGATTTTTTCTTTTTAATTTTCTCAATAAATTCCTTTTAAAATAATTATATGAATGTAACAAATAATTATAAAAATGTATTTTAAAACAAACCCGTTGTTAAAAATTTTGGTTGCCATCACTCCCCTTAACTATTTTTTCTGAATCCACCTTAAACATCAGCTGCTGTTAATTCTGCCTCCATACTCAATCATGACAACATCCACACTCTGGAAACAATCTTAGCGTTATATATATATATATAGACATGTATTTCGGTATTTACAGTACACCGTACTTTCAGTATAAAATATAAAAATTCATGCTCTGAAGAGTTACACTGTATCGAGATTTTACTGCATCGCTTTAAAACCTAAGTTGGCATCAACTCTGATTTTTAGATGATTCTTTTAAGCTCTCAAGACTCTCCTAAGCCTACTCAGAAATCTGCACTCTATTCTCTTATTGCACACACTAAATTATTTCCAAATGCTAAATTCTATCATGAACAATTTGTCAATTGGAGTGAACAAGATTTCATAGGCTAAACTAGAAGAAATAGGATCATTGAACTCACATTTTTTTAAGTATAATAATTTATTTAATCTTAACAATCCCATCAATCACAGGTTTAGAATCTAAAAGTTTTTAACTGAATGATTTCAAACAACTGTAATTTTAACTAAGGAATTTGGCTCTCACATCTGTCTCCATTTCTACCTTAAACACTAAAGACCATTTATTTCATTTTTATTCACTATCTTTCATCTCTCCCACTCTCTCTACTTTCTCCACTGTAATTTTTAATTAGTTACCAATTTAAATTCTCTTCTCTACTTCTCCCTCTAATCCTGTTTAAATAAATCAAGTTGTAACATTTGTCAACCTAAGATAACACAAGAGCAGCACAAACAGTTGTATTGAGTAAAGCCTCGAAGGCTACAAAGATTTGCTTCTGTTTTAAATAAGAAAGATTATCCTAATCCACAAGGTTGGACCAAAACTTGTACGAAATATTCCTTTTCAAATTTTTAGGAGTATAATTTGGTTATTAATCATTATAGGCAATTTAAAACAATATAGTTTTCTTTTTATTATCTCAACAAAAATTCTTATTCATAAACTAAATGCATTTACTTCTATTTCTGCAATGAATTAAAATAATATACTATGCACTATTGCTTTAAAAAACTTATGCATTCAAGTGAATTACAGGGCAATAAAAGATGCTTAGGATACAAATATGATGAAAAACAGAAAAGAGTCCAAAATCTCAGTAAACATGTTCAACCTGATAGCAAAAATGGTAAGCTCATTCGTTCTGCTTTGTAACACAAAGAATGAATGGCACTCACCAATATGATTTCTTGTCATCTAATGAAAGAAGAGTCTTGCTGATGAAGGATGACTGAAACATGGTAGTCCTCCAAGTCAGAATAACCAGCTATCAACTTCAAACTACGCTGCTAAAACAACAAGAGAATTATATCAGAAATAATCTTCTGCCACAAAATGACGTGTCTTAAGGGTACCTAGTTTGTAATGTTAAATTATTCTACCAAATGCTCAAAATAGAATTAACAGTTAGATTCTCAAGCCATTTCTCAATCAGAATTTATATGGTTGAATAATAGTAACTATGGGACATAAAACTTTATACTGACATGAAAAACAGTAAATATAGCAGTGCTGATTGCCCAAAATAATTGATACCACGGATGCACAAAAACCAGACTTTTTAAAAAGTTGAATGCTGCGATATTTATAAGGTCTGATATATTTTGAAAATATTTTTAAATGTCATCAAACGTTTGCCAAAATGATTCTTTCTTCACAAATTAATAATAACATAAATAATATATAATACAGAAATATTATATTAACAATAGTAATTGAATCAACTAATGCTGTTACTAACTGCGATTATGGATATTAAATTACGAAATACATGCTCACCTACAAATGGAAATTCGAACGGCATGGCTTCGGATGAAACAGTTTTCTACCTGCATGAAAAACAACACAAAGAAATATTAATAGTGAAGAATATCTCTCAGAAATGCCATCATATTACAGTCAAATTCAATGTTTCAAGACCGTGAACGAAAATAAGCTACGAAAATCTTACCTTAAAATTCAATAACGCATTACGCCAACACGCCCCTTTCCTCACGTGACCAATGTTTCTAGTGCATTCTGGGTTGGCGGCGCTTCAAATAAAATTTCGTGGCGCCGATTTAATTGAACGAAAGAACATTCGCGAAATGCATGTTTACTGAAACCATTCCAGGAAAATCACCATTAACGCGCGCTACATCTCCGTTCAGCATTCTAAGCTGTAGGAATTTATCGTTACTTTATCGGATGTCTTTTAAGAATTCAAAATTAACTGTGAACTATGTTATTCTTGCGATGTTTACATGTAACACGGTTGAAGTATTAGATTCACTAAATCCGTTGAAATTCAACGGGAACTTCAGCTAATTAATTAATAAATTTTAACACTGGCTTTATTTAATAGTTTACAATGAAAGCTAAATTTAAGTACTGGAAAGAAGGTAAAAGCACAATCCTTGAGTAAATCCTTTTAAAGCATCAATGAAATAGAAAACGGAATTCGAACGTAGAACTATTTAAGGAACTAAGAAAAAGGTTTTAGGTTATAAATCTAGCTACAGAGTATACGGAAGTTCATTTTATTTATTAGTAAGTATAATAATTTTGATTTCATTCGAATCATATTAATTTAAAATCACGTATACAAAGTCCCAATATATCAGGATTATGAAGGAGAACATAATGATTGTACTCGAGAACGATTTTCGCCGTAAATAAGATGTTATGCTTGGAAAACTTAAGGATTTGAAACTATATGGAACTGACAATGAGTGCATATTTACTTTGTTTTGTTTACAATTTAAAATTCAGTAACATATTTGACACTGCATTCCTATAAATAGATATGTTATGGAATGTTTTAACTTTATGTGTTTTCAAATAAAGCCATTCGGAATTTATTTCTTCATATGAGCAGTAAATTTCAACAATTAAAAAAGGGATAATCATAAATTGTTTTTCTGATAGCAACCAGGATGTAAATAGCTGATTCTTGAACTAAGAGAAACAATGTTTAAATCCTAAGGAAAAAATCTTGAACAAAGTAGGAATTTGTGTAAATGATGTGTGTTTCAGTCATGGTGAAATGTAAATAGCTTTTTCGAAAACCATTTCTTGAGATTTACTAAAAATTGAAGTATGTACTTGACAGTAATATAGTGAGAATGTTTTGAAAATCTAAAATGAATATTTTCACATGAAATAATCATGTTTACACATGCACATTTCCCGATGATAAAGCACACTATTTATCCCCACCATATTTAAAGGGCAATTCTACTAGTTATTAAGTAATATCTTTATGTTACCATTTCATATGACTATTATGCTAGCATTTGTTTTTACTTGAATGTAGGTGATTAAGTAAATGAAATGTCTACGCATTTCTCAAATAGAAAATCTTTATTTTATAAATCTTCAAATTGCACACATGATTTTCAACATAGTATATGTAAACATATTAAAATAATTCAGAACAATGATTCATAAATTTTGCTTCTCATTTAACTGAGATTGGATTTGTATGTTTTACTATAAGCTCAAGTGTCTTTTTAAAAACTGGCAAGAATGAAATAACTTTTGCAGCAAGCAGATGAAAATATGCTCCCAGTCACTCCAATCCAAATCCTTCTGCATTAGAGATTGCTATGATCAGTTTCTGTCTCAGTGTTTCTTGGTTGCGATAAGGGGGTAAAACAAGCTGGTTAAAACATGTATGAGCTTCAGGGAGTTGTTCTTCTTGCTCATCAGATTCCCACGCCTCGCTTTGCTTGTTTCCCCTGGTTCCCCCAATCCGTCTTCTCATTCTGTTGAAACCTCGATTGGGAATTGGGGGAAGTTTTGTGATTTTGAAAGGCATTTCAGACATCCCACCTACAGGAACACGGTCACTCCCAGTGGTAAAATGAAGAAACTTCTTTTGGAGATCCAATGGCAAAGATTCAAGCACCTCCCAGAAATCCCTGTTGATTAATTTTTAAAATTTCTCAATTTAAGACATTAACAAGATGTGTGACTTCAAATATAACATGAACTTTAACTTGAATTTTTAAATGATTCATCATAGAAAATAACTAAATTATCCCAATTAACATAATAAACCATGTAGCAGCACCTCCCTAACCTAAAAAAATATCATTTCTGTTTTATTATTTCTTAATTAATTTTTAATAAATGAGGTACCCAACCTTTCCCGAGTAAATCTAACACTATCGCTAACACTGTTTGCTATAAGATTGTTTGTGCAGACAATTGGGAAACCATGTTTTCCTCTCCATAATCTGTTAAGTTCTGCTTGAAAACTTTTTTGGAGAAAATACTATGATTGCCACAGAAATGTCAGCAAGAGCTCTTAATTAAAACTAATAGTTTTGGCAATAGAAGGTGTGTGGAAGAGGTTAAGAAAGGAGTTATTACAATAAGAAAAGCATCTGAGAAGTATGGTGTGCCTTTCACATCTACTTGTGATAATGTAAAAGGCAAGTATAGCAAGAGCATGGGAGACAAACAGCTCTCACCAAAGCAGAAGAGGAGAGACAGGTGGAGAGATTAATTTTGTGTTCCAAGTGGCATGTTCCTCTTACAGCAACTGACATTAGAGAAGTTGTCTGTGCATATTTGAAGCATTCAGGTAAGACTGAAGGTTGTTTTCCGCTGGGCCCATTCTGGATCTCGGTGGTCCTGGATGCAGATATAAAGTTTCCTGACGAATTTCAAGCAATTATTGAAAATGGTGAATACCCCCCCAACATACATACAATAAGTAATTTACGCGTAGATTTTAGCGCTGCAGTGACGAAAATGATAACTCGCAGAACCTAGCGATCTATACATAAATGCGAGCACCACCGCAAAAGATTTAAAATTGTATTAATATTGATTTTTAATAATTAATATTAAATAAATAAACAAAGAAACAGCGAACCTTGCAATTTCGCGAACTGATCACTACTAAGTACATGTTATAAGCAGTTTGTTTAGTGCAAAGACTGTCCGGAACATATCCTTTGCTCTAAACAAGGCATGACTGTACTTGGTCCCATTCTCTTCATTACATATGTAAATTAAATGTTTTATGTGGTAAAACATTATAAAATACTTTTATATGCAGATGATACAGTTTTAATAGCCCCTCATAAGAATGTTATTGAAGCTAAAAAACACATGCAAACTGATCTAAATAATATATTGATGTGGATGCATGATCATAAGTTAAAGAAAAGAAAACAAAGTTAATGTATTTTATGAACAAAACTTGTGATCGTGTAAATATCAATATAGTTATTCATAACCATGATTGTATGTATAAAAAATTGACAGCCTGTGCTTGTAAAACTTTGGATCAGGTAAATGAATATATACGTATTTAGGTACAGTTATTGATGAAAATTTTAGATTTAATTCACATATTAAAAATCTGAATTCTAAGTTACAGAATGTTTCTTATCTATTTCATCATGTTAAATATATTGTTCCAATTCATGTGATGAGAATTATGTATTTTTCTCTCGTTGAGAATCTGTTGAGGTATTGCGTATCTGTATGGGGTTCTGCTGGGAAAATGTGTATCCAGTTATTAAAATCAAGTCGAGCTAGGTTTATAGAAAAAATAATACTTTACAGGAATAATAGTAAAAATGGGGCATTTAATGATGAGCCATTTCAAACAATAAATGTACTGCCAATTGTTGATAATCTATTTAAGTATGTAATAATCATTGATAATTATTTCACTAACAAAAACAAGAAAAGGAAAACATATGAAACAAGCATAACCCTATGAGATATGGTGATATATGAAATACCAAAATATTATACAAAGAAAGGTAAAGCCCAGATATAGGTATTAGAAACTACTTTTATTAATGAATTACCACGCAAAATTAGACAACTAAGGACAATGAATGAGGTAAAGTCCAAAGTAAAAACATGGTTATTAGACAAGTATATTTTATAATATACCTAATAGAACAAAATATATTCGTATTATATTATACAACACACTGTATGGAATAGTAATGGATTCGTTCTGATTTTGTGAAAATTTTATTTTTTTATGTTAAGACTAAAAGATTTTTAAGAAATTAAAATGACAATAAATTAAGATAGATGTCAACGTAAATGTTAAAATCAATTAAAAATCATTATTCCAGAACTATTTAACAACATGCTAAAGGAAATCAAAATGGTAATAACAATATCAGAGGTGAATTTTAGAGTTAAAGATTGTTCAAGCTAGGTGTTTGATTGTTGTTTTACATTCCAATTCCTATTGCTTCTGCATGAATAAATAGATCAAAAAGAAACATTGGAACATTAGTTGACACCTTGCAAGATGTAACCATCACACATGAGATTCAACCTGATAAATACAACATGTAAAGTGGGAAGCTCATTCATTCTACTTTGTAACAAAAATTGATGCCACTCACACCTAGTATCCTTTGGTATCACAAAAGATGTCAGGTCCAGCAATTTAGCAGTTTGGTAGATCACGTTCACAATGGCCTGGTATATATTTCTTGGAACCATGCTTCTGAAACAACAAAAGAAACAAATCAAAAATTTAGTACAACACAATGTCATGCTGAAATTAGGGCAAACATAACAATACCTTGCCCCTTCTTACCTCCTCTCTACTATGTTCAGACATAGTTCATTGACAATATCTGTTGGATATACAATTTCCATGAATATAACCATCAAAATAAAACGGTCATAAATTCTAACAATATGAGATTTCGAATTTGACTGCTGCACATTCCAGGTCTCAATATTATGATTATTAAACAGATTGTAAATATAATTCAAATGTTTTATGCCCTCACCTACCAGCTGAACCATGCCCCCTTAAGAATGCACCCAACAGTTATGAAACCATTGCATTAAGGCACTTACAATTAGTGGTATTCTTACATCCCTCATGTTAAATCATTGCATAATTTTACAGAATTAAATTTCTAAAAACGCATGTTGCCCTTTAATTTGAAAATTTTTAAAGAAGAAATTAAGTAAAATTATTTTTTATACATCTTTAATAACATTGTTACTAAGTTGGTCAGTTAAACTACAATTTTTAGTTCCAAAACACTTGGTTATTTATTGATTACGAAAATTGATATCAAAATAAATACATAATTAATATTTATAATTCAAAGATAAATGTGTTACAATTTAAAAAGTGCTCAAGACTACGAATATTTCACTTCTTACGCAGTAGAAAAAATGTGCGATTAAAAAGTTGGGGAAAATCTGACTCAGTAAAGAGATGTGGTGTTGCATCAATTTGAAATAATTGCCACTCTAAATTAATACTAACAAAAGCTTATTCTATGACCCCATTGATATTCATCTTAGGCTATTATGTCTCTATGTAATCAATTCTTATTTTTTTAAATTACAAAACTTCCAGGAACAAAATTTGCTACTATAAAAATGTATTTATGGCGACAATAATTCAGTAACACAGTGAACATGTCATACTGTCATCACTGTAGCAAGAAGTTGTAGTTAAGAACACTGCCCCAGACTTTGACAGTTATAAGAATAATTATTGCATTAGTCAAATATGTACAATAAATATTACATTTATTATTGCATGTACAAGAATTTAAATTCAAGAAGACTATTGGAACAGAAATGTTGTGGGTCAATGTCGATCGCAGTACCGTAACTCGCAAGAAAATGAACTACGTAGCACGTGAATCATAGACGTTCTTTACACATAGCAGTTTTCAAATGGCTGAATTATCAAACAATTGCTTAGCTTCGTCACCATGACTGGAACCATATCTCCCTCCCCATCCCAGAGATACGGTGCCCAAAGCAGAGCAAACATAATACGGGTTGATAGTTGAGCAACAGTCAGGAAGTATGGAGATTGAGTCATCGCCACAGGGACGTCACCTATACTAAACTTTAGCCGGTTCCATCTTAAAAGGGTGATATGCTTATATTGCAACATTTGAAAATTGTTCCTTAGGAATAATTTAGGAATATTGACATAGTTCGTCACTCTCCCACTTGACAAATTGGTGCTGTGATCGATGTTGACCCAGAACAGTTCTAAGTCGACTATTTTATCAAACATTTATAATGAAGCATTGGCCATCCCTTGCTTGAGATAAACTACAAGATAAAATACTGAACTACTTTTCATTTGTCTAACTAATAATGAGAATTATGAAATGCTAGAAAATTCAATCACTTTTCCCCAAGAATGAGCATGGATACGATTAAGAAGTTAGCTGCCAGAAAGCCTTCTTACCAAAGGAGACATTCACATGAATGTGAAACATCAGATAAATTTTACAGCAAAGAAAATTCTTAAAGTAAGGAAATTGAGTTATTCCATCTCAGTGACACAAAATAAATACTTGTATCAGCAATATTATATCACTAAATCCCAATTCTGCTCTCTTTATCTAACCTCTTCTAAGGTAATATTACTAGTAAGGAGGGAAACTTGGGAAAATGAGGGAATAGGAAAACTTCTATGTAAAAAGTGGTAATGTTTGGGGGATAATTAAGTCCAACTGCAACTGTGATAAGTGAGATTTGTCTTCACTTAGCTTTGCTTTTAACAATGAAATATGAGGATTGATATAATATTTGAAGAAATACATTTATGTGGAAGTTACGTTTTAATTGGAAACACGTAGGTTTTTTGTTGCCTAATAATTATCTGTCATACAAAAAAATGTAGCATGCTCCAACTTCAGCCACAAAAGATAAGAGAAATGTCTGTTAGGAAGATTTTTGCCTAAAATATTGTAATGTGGAGTAAGCTGTATGGATTATAGTTAACTCTGTAGCCATGTACAAGGATTCCTCTATACAGCAGTAAACTGCAATAACTGTAATTGTTTACAAGCGATGCCATCCCTACTATGAAATACTGTTTACCCAATTAACATTCAATATAGAGTCTACTTCAGTTTCATTACCATAGCTGAGAAAACTCATCCAGCAGTGGGATACTATTCTCTGGGGTGCAACAAATGCTCCTCTTAAGACGAACATGGACCTCACCACTGCGTCACAGCACACTAGAAATGTTCAAATAGTAGTATTGGACGTTATTATAACATTCTTACTAGCCAAAATTCCAATAACAATTTAACGAATAGTTAAACAATATTTGTGTAGAGTCTCGTGAAATGTATCCGAGTCAATACAATCTAAAAATATTTAAACTACTATCGAAATACCTGTAAAATTAATATTCGTAACGGAGAACGCCTTATCCTAATCACGAACGTCCATGCTCGTCTCGGACATCCTCGGCCGTCTCGGTTAAAACTGATTAGTTCCTTCCACTAACTATAAGAGGGCGCTAGTTTCCCTCTAGGATGTAGTGGCGCGAACACAGAGAACCGATATTTCGACAGGAAAATATCAAATAGCTCGTAGGTCAACGTTATTCTTATCAACTGCAGTCAGCATCGCGGTTTTCGACGTTACGTGCGGTTAAACTTACCTAAGCATAGATAAATGAATCGCCTCTGAAGGAATCGCTTGAGGCATAACGCGAGATTAATGAAATACTGAATCGGTTAATATGAAACGCGAAAAATAATCGGAAATAGGCATTTAAATAGGTATCGGTCGCACTTCCTCGTTCTAGGAGGATGTGGAGGTTTAAGTATGAAGGAAACGGTTTAGTGAAGACAACAAGAGGAGGAAAGTCACAGCGGGAGTGCATGACGTAAAGGTTACGGTAGGAGTGGGTACGGTTTAGGGATCTCCGAGGGTTGTATGCGAAACCCGAGGGAAGGAAGACACGTCAGCTATGCCGAGTAAAGAGAAAGATGCGAATTATGTATTCGTCAAATGGAATGTCTGGGCGGAATTGGGGGTGATGCAGGTTTGCTTTGGAACCCCTTCTCCTCTACAATTCAGAAAACCCCAGAGCACTATAAGGAATTGTAAAGTCAAGGCAACCTGTAATTTGGCGGTCAAGCACAAAATCCTTGGTTTACGGAATCGATTTTTTCTGACTGGTTTTGTGAATATTTTTGCCCTTCAGTCAGTAAATAGCTAAAAGAAAATAGGTTTTTCGGCGCTAGAATACTAGAGTGTGTTTACGCCGGTTTGGTGGGTGATTTGGTGTGAATGGATGTGTGTGAGCGAATATGTAGGAGCGTGAGAGAGAGGTTGAGCGATAGGGTGTCCGTATGGGATTGAATGGGCGAGTGATTGAGAGGCGTATGTGTGTGCAGTGTCGCTACTAGAATATGGCGAAGATGCAGTGGCAGATCCATGAGGGGGGGGGGGCGATCGCCCCCCCCCTCCCCTTGGATAACCCCATTGCACTCCACTGGGCGCTTTCTTCAATTCATTCCGCGCAAAAATCCTCAATTATACGTCGCAGATTAGGTCTGTATAGCAAGGGAAAGGATTCTGATAGGAGTAGGGATTTTCAAAATATAGGGCAGTTGTAAGGGGTGGATTCGATAGGTGGAGGGACGATCGCCCCCCCCCCCCCCCACCTCTTGAGAAGTTTCTGTATCCGCCCTTGCGAAGATGACATTTTGCCATATGCACCTCTTGCAAAAATGCACCAAACGTTCCTGAAAAAGTACCAAAAGTACATTTTCCTATAAATATTATTTTTAATTCTCAAACTTTATTTTAAATGTAATAAAACGCTACCATTCTTTGTTTGTACGTGTGTACATGTATTGTTTAATGTTATAGAGTATTATAGAAGGATTAAATTTTTTGCTTTTAATGCGACAGTTAACAAGCTAAACCTGTGTTCAACCGTACCTTGGAAGCAGCATTAAAAAAATTTATAAAATACTTGAATGTTGAATTGCTTCGAAATATTGACATGGAGAAAATGCTGAAGATAAACTAGACAGGCAGGATGAAAAGCGAGGAAATATAGAAGAAGGATTGAGGAGAGAGTATATGATTACAGACGTATTAGGTGGAAAACTTGATGGAAAAAGAGAAAGAGGTAGGAAAAGGTTTCAGCTGATAGACGACTTGAAAGGGAAAGGGAGCTATCAAGATATGAAGAAGACTGCGGAAAATAGGAGTAGCTATATGGAGAACCAGGTTTAACCATGAATAATCACGAACAGACTACCTGTGATAATAGAAGAAAATTGAAAAATTATACATACAATAAAAAGAGCTGGATACCTGAAGAGAGAGAGAGAGGCATGGTTAAGGATGAGTTAGAAGGAAGAAAAGAAAGATGTAGGAAAGGGTTTCAGCTGATTTCAGCGATTTGATAAGGAAAGAGAGCTATCAAGAAAAGAAGATTTCGGAAAGGAGGAGTATTTGGAGAACCAAGTTTAACCAAGAATAATCTCGGACATGCGGACGGACGGACGGACGGACCGACCGACTATAATAGGCGCTCACGCTGTAAGCGAAACGCGCCTAAAAATGGAAATATTACCATGAAAGCAGTGAACGTGAAATTCGGTTAACTCGAATTTCGGATAACACGAAATAATTATGTCGGTCCCTAGAAATTCGTGTTAACCGGTTTTCACTGTAGTCGGTTTTTAAATAATCTTCAAAGTAGTCTACAAATTTGATACACAACTTTTTCTTAATGTTAATATCTTCGTAGGATTTACTTTTGAATGAAGAAACGGAATTCCGGGCTGAAATGGCAATAAATGTTTAAACTTCCTCTGCGATTCATTTAAGGTAATCTTTGTTTATCTATATTCTCAGAACATTTTTCAACGCTTGTGAGGATTAGTTCATTTCATATTTGAACTAATTCGCGCATCGCTGAATATACAGACAGTAACTCGATTATTTTAATATATTTCATAAAATTACCTTTCAGGTGTTAGAAATATTCCGTATGTATACTGACTTTCGAAATATTCGTTCGAGTAACGCCGAGTCGAGAACGAAATTAAAAATTTTTCGTTCTCGCAGGAACGGCAAAAGGAGCTATGTGGATTTCCCCAGCAGTCAAAGACCTTAGATTTCAAATTCCTCCGTACCCCTCGCACTTGTGTCGTGCTGTGACGCCGTCCCACCCAAAACTCAGGTACAAGAGGAAAGGTTTACCTCCCCCACTACGACCCACTATTCACTGTGGCATCTGGTCTTGCATACCGTCCATTTACACCCTTTGTCTTTTGAGCGAAATGGCCAAAAGAAGCTTTCATAAATGTTGCCGCTGGTCGTGGAGCCGTTTCATCTTCCTATCTATACCAACCGAAGTGCACGCCATTGTGTGTAACCTCGGGAAAGAGTATTTTTGCGATTCCGCCAAAAGGGTTTTTCCCAAATACGAAGTATATGAATGGAATAGCCTTTCACTAGAGAGCTATGTTCCTCTAACATCCACCCCTTCTTCAGATTATTGGTAAGAATATTGTCACTCTTGCTTTAGCAGTTGTATGAGAAACATTCTGATTTGGTAATTTTGGACGCTTACGAATACCTCACATTTATGCAAAATTTCATCGATATAGCACCTCTAGTAGTGCATTTATATGAATTTCATTGTTTAAAATTTATGAATTTTTAACAGCCACAATATAAAACTTATATGTAATTTTCAATGGAACATTATTTCCTAACTTTGTTGACATTTTCAGCTTCCTAGATCTTCATAATGTACATAAACATTAGTCAATTTGTTTAACATTTAGGAATTTATTACGGCCGAACGAATAAAAATTTTCAAATTTCTATAATCCCGTTTTCATTATTTGGCAAATTCTACCATTAGAAAAAATTTCAGTTTCATAGCACATTTAGAAGTACCTAAACCATGAAATGTTTGTAAAATTGTTTATAATTTTCAACGGCCAAGAAAATAAACATTGTTGCAATTTTGCCTATCATTATTTTTTTCGATTCACCTATGTATTAAATTTCAGCTCTCCAACTATTGTAGTTTGGGCCAGACATTAGTATCCTCCTATATCCTATATCCTCCTCTGTAAGAAGAGTGCTTATAGAATGATGTGGCATCCCCCACTTGTAAATTTACGAATGAGTTCCTATGGGGATGTTAAGACATTTATTTCCATTTATGCCAAGTGTATTTGTTTGTTAAATAACTTCCCATGGAGAAATTAAAATTATGAAAAAGTTGAATCTCCTGAAAATTCCAATTTATGGAAAATACTTCAAACAGTGTTTCACGGGAATAACATGCTTTATTACCTCGCTGGAATTCAAAATTAAACATAATAAAGATTTTCATATAAACTGCTTGGAAAGAAAAAAGATCCGAAAGTAAATTTACACATCCCATTGCAGGTATTTCAAGAAATCTAGGGAGTATTTGCGACTTCAATCAAATCAATGAATATAGATTATTGAGGATTTCGGATGAATGATGTTAAATATAGAAGGTCAAAATCCTGCCTCTCTCATACGGCGACAAATACCCACACACAAAAGAATAATTCCGAAAAATTGGTTAATTATATTTAGTGAAGGATAAAGGATTCATTTCATTAATTCAAATTGCTTTGTTCATAAAAAAATACCAATAGTAGAATATATTTGTAGAATGAAAAATCGATTCTCCTTCAATATCCGTTTAAAGAAAAATACTCGAAACGAAAGTTGCAGGAATAACATCCTCTATGACATGTATGTCCAACTGCTGGACGGTGCGTAAGAATCATTCTTTGGAAGCGTGAGTGCCACCCTTCTACGGCGTTGTTGGTCCGCTGTTGTCTGTTTACAGTTTGCTCATATACCTACACTCCATAATTCCAGAACAAACCTAGGAGGAATGGATCCTCTCATCCCCTGCCTTACCTTCCTCGTATATAAGTTATTTCCACATACGTTGCTAGATCCCCTAGTTTAGGGTCGAGGATTGCAAGCAAGTGGTCAAAAATATCAAGTACGTCCTCAACAGGGATAAACGGTAATGCCATCAGCTTCCGTATACCATTCCTAATAATGTCGTTATTATTGAATTGAGCTTTTAGACCTAATGCCATTACATGTTCTATATGGATTGACTAAAATGGAAGAGGCATTCCTTAATGGTAGAATTGGGGAATGTTTTCCGCACTGCATTTATAGCACTTAATTCAAAATCAAGCATGAGCAGTTCTGGATTAAAATTATAATTTAAAAAGTCACAGTGTTGTTTGAGTTGTTAAAATATTTATGCATAAGAACCTTCGTTTTTCTTTTCGTTAAGCAATATACAAATGGAAATACACGCCCCTGCACCAAATCATGTATTGTATATAGCTGGAAAAATAGCTTAGGCGTTGTTTTGAAAATGCCATCCACATAGATCTGTGTGCTCTTGCACAACTGCTTGGGCCCCCACGCAACTCAAGTTTTGGAGCCCTTATTTATATAACGAGAAAAGGTTTTTAAAAAATTCAAAAATAAAATCTTTTTGCCTAATAAAATAGTGAAATACTAACCAAAGAATTGGATCCCTAAGATACAGAAGCTGCTTCTGCTATGCCCAGCTATGAGAACGTACCTTCAATGCTTCGTAGAGCTGCTGCTTAATATTGTCCTTGTCTACCAGATTCATTATCAGAATTGATCATCCTGGATGAATATACTACAAAATTCCTAGTCGATGGACACCAATGTCTGCAGTATTTCCTTCGGATTTCTTCCACACCCACTTTTCCCTTCCTCTTGTATTAGCCCCCCCCTAATTTTTCGCTTCATATTTGTAATTGTTATAAAATTCCTAGTCGATAGACACCAATGTCCACTGTACTTCCTTCGGATTCCTTCCGCACCTCCTTTTCCCTCCCCCTCCTACTACACCCCTCCATTTTCATTTTTTAGCTTCATATTCGTAATTGTTATAAAATTCCTAATCGATAGACACCAATGTCCGCAGTATTTCCTTCGGATTGCTTCCGCACCTCCTTTTCCCTCCCACTCCTTCTACACCCACTCCATTTTCATTTTTTAGCTTCATATTCGTAATTGTTATAAAATTCCTAGTCGATAGACACCAATGTCCGCAGTGTTACCTTCGGATTGCTTCCGCACCTCCTTTTCCCTCCCACTCCTTCTACACCCCCTCCATTTTCATTTTTTAGCTTCATATTCGTAATTGTCATAAAATTCCTAGTCGATGGACACCAATGTCCGCAGTATTTCCTTCGGATTCCATCGGCACCTCCTTTTCCCTCCCACTCCTTCTACACCCCCTCCATTTTCATTTTTAGCTTCATATTCATAATTGTTATAAAATTCCTAGTCGATAGACACCAATGTCCGCAGTGTTTCCTTCGGATTGCTTCCGCTCCTCCTTATCCCTCCAACTCCTTCTACACCCCCTCCATTTTCATTTTTTAGCTTCATATTCGTAATTGTTATAAAATTCCTAGTCGATAGACACCAATGTCCGCAGTATTTCCTTCGGATTGCTTCCGCTCCTCCTTTTCCCTCCAACTCCTTCTACACCCCCTCCATTTTCATTTTTTAGCTTCATATTCGTAACTGTTATAAAATTCCTAGTCGATAGACACCAATGTCCGCAGTATTTCCTTCGGATTCCTTCCGCACCTCCTTTTCCCTCCCACTCCTACTACACCCCCTCCATTTTCAATTTTTTCGCCTTATATTCGTAATTGTTATTAAATTCCTAGTCGATCGATACCAATGTCCGCAGTGTTTCCTTCGGATTACTCCCTCTCCTTCAAACTCTCCTCCATCTTCAGGTTTGCCCTTCATATTTTTCATACTTCGAAATAAAGTCTCTGTGGACATATGCAAAAGTGGACAAAGAAAACAGTGGACGAAAAGGCTGTGGACATATACAAAAGTGGACAAAAAAAACAGTGGACGAAAAGGCTGTGGACATATATAATAGTGGACATTAAGGCAGTGGACATTAAGGCAGTGGACAAAAAGGCTGTGGACATAAACAAAAGTGGACATAAAGGCAGTGGACGAAAAGGCTGTGGACATATAAGAGTGGACATAAAGGCAGTGGACATAAAGACTGTGGACATATATTATGGTGGACATAAAGACTCTGGACATAAGGGCAGTGGACATAAAAGAGTGGACATAAAGGCAGTGGACATAAAGACTGTGGACATAAAGACTGTGGACATATCATCTGGGAACCCTTTTGGACATGTTTTGAGCACCTGTAGAAATCCCCACAAGTTTATTTAAGTCCATATTATACTTGTGAAGACTTTTAAGCAATCCTTCAAACAAATCAGATCCTTTGGTCTGATCTTTCAAAGGATAGAGCTCTACAAGTTCTTCATACACTGCAAAATCTGGTGTTACACCACATGCGATTATACAAACATTTGCTAGGTTGATGTGACAGTGAAAAGTAAATAAACTTATTGAATAGTTCCAAAAATTTGGTTTCAACATCACAGGAAATATCTTTCAGTCGCCATTGCACGGTCATCCGATTAAGCTAATGGCTTCATACTTCTTAACACAATTTGTACATAGCTTTTGTGACACGATACTTAAGCATTTTTTTCACAAAATCACCATCAGCAAAGGGTCTCGAAAATTTAGCAATCAATTGGGATACATCAAAACTAACTTCCACAATCTGCTCTGAAGTATACGAATACTTTTTTAAAACATTTTGTTGTGCTCTCAGTGACTGCATCAGGGAAAAAACCTTTTTTCTAAGTTCCCCAGAAAACTTTTCATTGAATTCTGGATGCTTTGTTTCAAAATGCCATTTTAAGTTATACTATTTTGGTACGTTTACAATTTGGTTACAAATTAAACAATTTTACCTTTTTGAACCACAAAACAATATCGTCCAATATTCTTGGAACACTTTTTTCTTCTTCTAGGGTTCATTTCTTCGTTTTCCATGTACAGGCGACTGGCGAGTTTCGACCGTTCCAGATTCGACAAATTCGAGATTTCGACACAGCCGATCGAATTGGGAACTACTTTACGCAGAGTAATTTTAGCGGAGTAATTGGTTCCAACTAACCATGCAAGGTTTAGTTTTAGTGTAGACGTAGTTATATCTGCTCTAATTGTTTGAATTTGTGCTGATTTCACTTTTTTTCTGGTAATCTTTTATTTAAATTTATTTATTTTGATTTATTTATAAATTTATCACTTGACATGGCATCTAAAATGAAATGTGATATTGATAATGTAAGTGAATCAAATAAAAGAGTGCATAAGACTCATAGTTATGAATTGAAATTAGAAATTTTAAAGCGTGTTGAGAAAGGTGAAAGGCATACTGAAATCACACGATTGTTGGGAATGTGTCATTCAACTATTAGCACTTATGTGAAACAGAAGGAGAAAATTCTAGAAGATGTGATAAATTCACGTAATTTGATAACAACAATAAACAGTCCTAGGCGCGGTGTTGTGATTCCTAAAATGGAAAAACTTTAGGCAGATGATAAGTGTCAGAAACACATTCCTATTAGTGAGACCATGATGGAATATTTTTAATTTTATTGTTTCTTTATTCTTAAGTTATTTTGTGCTTTTTTAATAACTTTTATATTAATTTCGCTGCGATAAATAGTTGTATGTATAGAGGGTTGTATGCAGGTATGTTATCCAGCTAGTGCGAGTCGTTTGCAGAACATATTGCATACATCTATCTTTGAAGTTCAAAACAAAAATTTATTTTTTCCTTTTTAGTGCAAAAAATGAGTTATACATTAAAAATATTTATTATATAATTTATTCATAATTTAATATTGTTGTATTAACATATTAGTAATGTTATTTTATCTTTATAGAACGTGAGAGGAGACTTTTTCCCGATATGCGGGAGCGTATCCCCCGATTATAACGTAAAAGTATATGGAAAAACGGCGTTCGACAATTCGACCACGTTTTCAGGAACGCATCCCCGTCAAAACTCGGGAGTCGCCTGTACTAGTCATTTTAATGAAATCCTCTCAGATATGCAAATTGCAACGACCACGATTTGGGTATCTCTCGCTCTGCAAAATTTGTTTGCCTTTCTCAGGAAGAACTAATCTGTGGTGTAAATTCCAGAAAGTGTACCGAACAGGTCAAAGAGTGCATCTTGGAGTGGAAGACTGACTTCCAAACAAAGATGCGATTGCCAGTACAGGTACAGGATGGGCGGAAAGTAATTGAAGATACCTGTATACCTCACAAATAAAACCTACAAGGAGACTCACTCAACACTTGCATAATTTATCGATTCAAAGGGAAAATGGGAGAACCGCCGACAATCTGTTGAGCGCCTTTTGATTTTCGGCACCCCGATGCCTTGCTTACTGCCTAGAGCTGGCCCTGATTATAAGGCTCGGTCGACCCGAGAGTCAGAGGGTATGTTATTTCTGCAGTGCAGAGTGTATGAATCATACCGGATTGAGGCCCACTTCGGGGTTTTAATACAAAAAAATCCAATTTTAAAAAGGTTTCGAATGAATATTTTCCGAGACTCAAGACAAGAAATCCCCTACCCTCTTCCCTAGAGTGTAACCTAAGTTATGTATGATCCCATACAAATTGGGTTAGTTCTCTCAAACTATAACAAAAACCTGTCAATTTTTTAAATTTTAGAAGTTTAAGTGGCCGCATGCCGCACAAAATGCTGTGGCGGGCTGCATGCAGCCCACAGGTTGTGCACCACTGGTATAAAGCATGCATTTAACATATGAAAGTTTAATGGGGTGGCCATTTTCTACTTGAACAACGGCGGCCGACTCCCTAGGAGTGGGCTTGCAAAGACCTATTGGTCAGAATGAGAACTATGGCCTGTGGTGACATTTACCTGTGGAAATATTTACCCACTCAATCATCACCCAAATGGTGAGGGACATTTACCCACTCGATCACCAGCCAATGGTGAGGGATAGCTTCATTCCAGAGAGGCGAAGGGCACGATAGCACCCAGAGACGACTACACCAGATATAGAAGGCTCTACAATCTAAAGACAAAGCGAGCCAAAGGCCCACCAATATTCTTGGTTAATAATAAAATATAAACATTTACTTAGTAACTCTAGAGAAGGTAAAACGTATGTCAGCTATTCTAAACTTAATCCGAATGGTTTTTTTTATAATATTCACTTCCACACCCTTGTTTACATATATTCAACAATGCTTTGTTGAAAAATACATAACTATAATTCCTTCCAAAAAGTTTGGGGAGTACGATAGTAAACCTGTTCCGAAAGGAAATTCAGTAAATCTTTTATGAGGCAAAAATCAAAGTTTTGAAAAAATGAATGATAAAGATTTCTTAACAAAAAACCTCATTAAAAATGTAATTGTTCCTTATATAATTTTTAACTGGTAAAATGAAGTCAAACATTAATAGTACTGAAGAGTTGACAACTACCGTAAGCATAGCAACAGCTAAAAGTTGAAAAACTGTCAATAAATACCAGCATTTAGTTCCAACACAGGTGTAGTAAATTAACAGAAAAATTTTGTGACTTGTCAGTCACCTGCAATTTTGAAAATCCTTAGCAAAATATGCTACTGTTTGGAAGAACAATTCCATTTCTTCTCGTATCAAAATTTACTTTGAAGGTTTTCCTCTTCTTTATTATTAGATGATTAATATAAGATTTTTATTATTAGTGCCAGTTTTATTTCTTCATAATGCTTTTCAAAAGTAAAACAATCACTAAGGAAAAAAGTTTATAACCAATAATTATTTACAGAATATTAATTGTAAATCAACGTATTGTGGAGGAAAGAAAGTTAAATTACCAAACAAAAATAATAGGCTACACAAGACTACATGGTCACAGGTAGTTGTTTTAGCACTTCTAAAATATAAATTATGAAACAAATAATAAAATAGTATTAATGATATATCTTGCCAAAATACAATTACATGTATCTCCATGTTTAAAAATCACAACTGCATTTTTGTTATTTGTGCAACCTTGAAATTTCATCTAAATTATTAACAATCGTAGATTATTCATTATTTGGCTGAATGGACACACCTGAAAAAGTTTTTAAAAGTTGCAGTTATTGAAAAGTTGAAATCCTCAAGATTCATGGATAGACATTAAGGATAATTACATATATTAAAATGTCTCCTTTATGGTTCACGTGAAAATCCACAACTCTAGTATTATATAAATGATAAGAATCATTTTTCAAAAATAAGTTTCAATGCCCCTTATAAACTTGGGATAATTGGCATATGTAGTTACAAGGCACAAAAAGAATTTCAATTTGCTCGAATAGTCTGCAGGATGCTCTATACGTCAAATTATTTTGTATTCTGAAGACTTTGATCAACTTCGGACTTTATCCCCAAAAACTTATGCCATAAATTTATCGTGAGTAAAAGTACCCAAAGTATAACATTTTCAATGTATTGAAACTCTCTGTATGTTTCAATACAGTGAAAAGGTAGAAAATTGAGGAGAGTTTTTTGCATAAAATTGAATATGACAATTTGAAACAGAATACCAAAAAGTAACAAAATGAAACTGAACTGTTGTTTTATAATAATATACATATTTATGAACCTAAGAACTTGAACACCATTTCCTACTAATAAGATATTACTTCATATATTCTCAGATATTGCACATCATAAAATATTGTTACCCAAATCCTATTGTAACCATGTTATTTCTAAAGGACATTTCGGCACCTTCAATAGACTATTTAAAAACTTTTATCTTTCATTTAAATCGTATAACGAATTATACAAAACTCCCGATTTTTCATACCAACACTTCATAGTCACCTCGATCTGGTTTAACTAGTTTACATTTGATTAAACTAGTTTTGTGGAGTCAATCCATAAATCTAGCACATGTAAATGATAGTTAAATGATTCAAAATTAAAAACGATGCATGAAGCTTTGGAAATTTCAATTTAATATTTGAAGGGCATACATAAGAAGTTGTAGTTTTGCCCGTTCAAATTATACGTATTGTTTCTTAAATTAAAATAAATAGCATAAATCATTTATACTCAAACATTTAAATGGTGCGATGTAATTTTCATTAATAGTGAGATCGTCATAATAAATAATAACTTTAATATTATAACAGTGTAAGCATACTTATAGAACAACTATCTCTTATTTAGTGATCGCAAAATAAAAACTCAAAGTTTCTCATGGAAATGTTATAAATTAATATTGCTTTGTGTGATATCAATAATCGAGGGAAAAGATTTCAAATTAAAAAGATAAATAGCAACCGCAAGGAAATGTAGACAAAAGCATTTTATTTTGTAAGAGTTATGGAGACAAAGATTTCTCACTTTTCAGAGAAAACCTATAAATTCAAACAAATTAGGAACTAACAGTGAAATTGAAAACATTCCATAACAACTTGGCGACAACTACCACTACAGCATTTCAAAATTTAATGAGAAAATTAATAATTATATCTAGATGGATGAATTATTTCGGTAAAAAATTTATACCAAAAGCAGACATTAAAATCGAATATGAACGGTATGACTTTCGCTGCACGGCAATATTGATTTTGCTCTTCGATTTACCTAATGAGACTCAAAACGCCGAAAGACGATGACGGTGCACACACTTTCTTGATAAATATCACGTAACCACTCCATTACCGTCGTCCACGTCGTCACAGGCGCGGTATCCGCGGTATATTTGTTTTTGAGTGTAGCCAATGACAGCTTCTCTCTTATCCGCCAATAGAAACGTTCTTCTGAAATTTTGTATCCCTTTATTAGCGACTGGCGAAGCGCATTTTGTTGCTGTTTTGGGTCGCCAGGGTGTGAACGAACAGTGGAAGTCGAATACTAAGCTGAATAACTTGTATTTTTATTTTCTGTGAACATCTTTCAGAAAGATCATATCAGAATGTCCGTGTCAATTTGTCGTCAGAACTTCCACGAAGAGGTAGAAGCTGCTTTAAATAAACAGATCAATTTGGAGCTTTACGCTAGTCACGTTTATCTAACAATTGTAAGTAATATTACTTCTTATTGGTGTTATTGAGGACTTAAAGCCTTGGAGTGAGTAATATGCTGTTATTTTGCTTTTAGGCTAATTACTTTGATCAAGATGATGTTGCCCTGAAAGGGTTTCATAAATATTTCTCGAAACAATCCGATGAAGAACGCGAACATGGTCGCAAGATGATGCATTATCAGAACCGACGAGGTGGCCGTGTTGTGCTCTCTGCAGTTGAAGAACCTCCTGCAGCTGCTAATTGGAATACTCCCCTAACATCAATGCAGTTCGCACTTTTCATGGAAAAGAAAGTTAATCAGGTAACTATTGTTTTTGATTTTACTAATTTTAATTAAACGTATTTTGAAAACTCCTGATTTATATTATCCGCTGTCGTGGAATTGGTAAATGTGATTCGAAAGAATAGATTTTCTCAAGTTCGAAAAAATTTTATTCGCATTCATTGTTTGCATCTTTTTTTAAGTCAAACGAGAAGAGTACAGCAATCATAATTTAAAGTCGATAAACTGGCTCTGAAATTTCCTAGTTAATATTGCCGAGTTGAATCGTGAGCGGATTTCATTATAATTCCGGTTACCTTAGCATTATTAGGCCATTGGTGGCATTGGGGTGTCACGTCCAATTCTGACGCAACACTATGATTTAACATTGTATTTTCTGCATTCTTAGTCGCTGTTAGAGCTACATGAACTGGCTTCCAGGCACGTAGACGCCCAGTTCTGCGACTTTTTGGAAGCTGAATTCTTAATTGAACAAGTTGAGTCTATCAAGGAGCTTGGCGACCACATCACTAATATAAAGAGAGTTGGCGACGGCCTCGGAGTCTACATGTTCGACAAAGAGCTTCAATCTTGAATGCGTTCGCTGAAAAAAGTGCGATGTATGGAGATTTCTGTGCTATTTTAACAATGTTATTTGACCGCTATCGCACATTCCAGTGTTGTGTGAGAACATTCATTGTACTTGATGTGTATTCGACCCCTTTGGGACAAAGATTGTATTAAATATTTCAAATAATATTTTTTGTCTGTTAATTTATGCCTGCAAGGTCAACCATATATGTACATAGATAATTTGGACAACGTGTTCCGTTTTAAATTCTTGTATCTTTTGCACTCGCATATCATGCGCTAGAATATACGAATAAAGTTAGAGACAATGGGACCTGCGCTTCTGGTGGACTTTTTGAAATATAAAAACATCCAGAATAATAACGAAGCATTCTGTATTGCCGATATAGAATAGAAATGTGTATATACATATATATATGTAATATGCATTCCCTTAAATATTTCTGATGTTGATCCATGTTTTGTTACCAGGGGAGTTTTTTAGACTTGAAACTACTCGGTGCAATTTTCTTAGGGCCCGTTTGTACTTAATTTTCATATTTAAATATTAAATTTACTTTGATTTTATTTAGCATAAAATAGCGAATGTGTAAATTGAGGAAGAATCGCTTATTGACGGCGATTCCAATGGTTATGAACACAAAGGCAAACTTCTGTGCAAGAATCAACATGCAGTCTCTCCATCAGTGAATTACTTTGGGGCTCGCAATTTAATTTTTATTATTGTATTTTTTATCACCTATGTAAATGGTATTGACAAAGGATCGCATAAATAAACTGCTAAAATACAAACTCCACCGCAACCATAATACTAGTGTCTCAACCCGGCCGTCAGACAGTGACCGCATTTTTCGCTCCTGACAATTTCTGGGAGCACCTTTAAATGCGTCGTTGTCATGTAGAACGTTGGAAATGTATTGTGGATGAGGAACTCAAGGTTACGTGAATTACAGGGTTGCATTTGGTGGGATAGGACCAGGTTTCGCACCCGGGTGCAAGGTATCTCTGTGGCGCCCCTACTAGCGAAATTTCGTGGCGGTTTGGTTCGATGGTGGGCGGAGCCTATTTATCTATGTATGTATATATGTATACCCGGTGGCACAAAAAAATGACGATTTTTAAACAATTACAATTTTAAAATGAAAAACAGGTATTAAACTTAATTTTTAATATTATTATTATTCGTTTTTTCAATATTTTCGGTTCCTCAAATTTTCAAAACCGCGGTTTCGGTTCGGTTTCCGGATATTTAAAAGTAAAAAAATCCAAATTAAAAATTTAAGAAGTTTATTCAAAAAACCAAGTATAAAAACTGATTTCAGATTGTGAAATATTAATTATTATCAACACAAATGAAAAAAAATAGATAAGTCGATAAATAACTAAATTTTCAAAATGACAAAATATTTTAACTGGATTCATTTATATAATAATATTTTAGAAATATCAAGCAGTTTAGAGAATAATTGGAAAGACGAGATCTTAACTTTCCGCAATAATTTGATGAATCTGAAAATACTCTTTCAGGTTGAGTAGAAGATGACTTAATTGTGCAATGTGCTTTAAAAAGTTTTTGTAAATTTTCAGTTCTTTCTCCTGAATTTTTAAAAGCAAGAAATTCATCTGAGAAATTTTTATCGATGTTACTCTGCACAACGTCACTGATCGTCTGATTTATTTCTTCTTCCATGGACGCAGGGGTTTCATGTTTCACTTCAACCACGTTCACTGTATTCGGTGTATCTGAAGACATCGGAAATAATCTTTCGAAAAGCATGTTGCAAACTTTAAAATCTCTCTGGAGGGAATATAGTTGGATGAATTCAGGCACTCCAGTAAAACTGCAACTCTCGTATTTTCTCGCTGACTCATTCGAGTTTTAATATTTTTTTAAAGTTTTTCACTTATTTCACTTTTGTTTTCGTCCAATTTTTAAAAAAATTTAATGCTCCTTTCGCAGTTAACAAGGTACATACATAGCATCTTTCCTTGCTAAGGCTTCAACTGTAAGGGTCACCGGTTTCAGCACTAGTCTTAATTCTTCAAGCTTATTAAAATCAATTTCTTATAACAAATAAGAACTAAGCTCATTCAAAGCATACGTGATAGAATCACGCTCTCAAAATATTTTCCAGCATGGGTTCAATCGAATTCCAGCGGTGCTTAACATCCAACTGTAATTGAAGCTCGTGTCTTATTTGCTAACAAATCTTTTTTTGTAGAACTGAATTTCGAACACTCGACTTTTTAATTTATTTAAAATCCTGTTAGTCATTTCATAAAAATTTTCATGTATAATCGACTCTTCAGACTATCAATCTGTGGTGAAAACGTACAGTATTGGATGAGAAATGGGTTTTCATCAATTTTGAATATTGCAGTTACAAATTCGCATATTATGGGATATTGAAATTAAGCGTGATTTTTCGGGTATTTCAAAACCAAAAACCGGTTTTTACAACGGTTTTCGAATACGGTTTTGTGCTAAGAAACCGCGGTTTTCGAATACGAATAATCCGAACCGGTAAACTCTAGTAATAATATTAATATGTAATAAAAAAAATGAATTTGCGCGGGGCCCTGTTCAGGGGAACTAGGGTTGCCAGATTTTTATTTGGCATTTGCGGGACAGTGTACAAATTTTTATTTGTCATTCGCTTGAATCTCGGGACAGTGTACAATAGTAGGTTTTACATTTAAAATGCTGCATGAAAATTCAATGTTAACACTTCAGATTCCGAATACGAACTGAAACTGATACGTGGACGCGCCACAGGGGATATACTCAATGTCAGTGTCGCATTTACGCACAAGCAACATAAGCAGGTGCTTACGGCGTCAAATTATCATAGGAGCCTAACTGTGAAAATACTAAATTATGAAATGTATCAAATTAGGAAATGCGCCTAATCATGAAACCACAAAATATATGATGTGATGGGCGCCAAAATTAGACTACAAAGAAAACGTTTTTCATTAGATATTGATTTCAACATAGAGAATTCCTTTTTAGGCGCGTTTCGCTTACAGCGTGAGCGCCTATTATCGTCGGTCCGTCCGTCTGTCCGCATGTTCGTTCTCGGCTTCTCCTGAATGGATTGTCATGAAATTTGATATTAACGACTTACAATTAAAGATTGTAATAAGAAAATCGCAAAAATGAATCGTACGCCAATCAGGGGTACCACTTTACTGGTGACAAAAACTGAAATTTTCGTCATATCTCGTAAGTATTGCTCATATCAAAACATCTTTCAAATAGAAATTGTAGAACTGGTAAAGAAGAGTATTTCCTTTCCTATACATTTTTACCGTAGAAGTAGCCGTTATCGAGAAAATCAAACAAAAACGTCTTAAATTGGGTTGAATTTTGAAAATTTCTTGCATGGTTACTTCTTCATTGTTGCTAACATAAACAATCTCACAAACAAACGTTTAATTTCCTTACGTGTGCATGCAATATTTTTAAATAGGAAGAAAATGGTTATTTATGATGAAGAAAATAACTTTAAAACGCTATTTCCCTTACGTACAGGTATATAATTTCTTTGTGATACTCCATTGCACGAAACGCGCCCATTTGTGATACGTTGTACACTTTCCTAACTTGTTAAACAATGTTGCAGCAACCCGAGTTACATATGTTTCATACAGAATTGACCTTGGGCTGGTGTTGGTGGTAGTATCTTTAAGCCAGTGGTCTTCAAGGTGGGCGATAGCGCCCACCAGTGGGCGTTTTTGGATTTTGGTGGGCGCTAAAGAACTCACCAAATGCTATTCTAATTTTTACACTGAAAAATAAAATTCTATAAAAAAGCTTAATGATATGCACACACAACTATTACAGTTCGTTTGTCGTTAACTATAGTATCATATCATACTATACTAGCGACAATGTATCCATGCTGCGGTAAAATCGAAAGGCCCATGAGGGTGGTCGGAGTCTCTCGCAGAAGCAGCGAAGCATTTAAGTTTATTTTCATCAAATATATAAAATCATAAATTTTTAAACACTGTTATTACCGTATTCGATAATCTCATCTAATGACAATCCCACTAGTATAAGGGTTACCATACCTCCGTATATCGCTTTGCTACTGGGGGCGCAAAATTATTCTTTGCCCCGGGCGCCAGAAACCCTCACTACGCCACTGGGTGGGCGGTAAACTTATTTCAAAGGACAACATATGTTAAAAGTGGGCAGTGACTCAAAAAAGGTTGAAGACCACTGCTTTAAGCTAACCCACATAATGTAAATCACTTTGTAACAGAATTAAAGGTGCTCACTATCTCGCTTCGAGCGACGATGTATAAACACGATCCTGGTATGAAAACAAAAATTCCTATATTTTTGTCCGTTTACAAGCCAAATTAGATTCGATATTTATTCTGACAATAAGAAAACAAAACTTCAATTATTTATGCATTCCTACGTCAAAGTCCCGACTTCGTATTTTCATTTTAACATATTTTAAAATCCAATGAAGAAGTAGATGTCAATAATTCTGTCATTGTTTGGAGAAATTGTTTCGGTATTTGAATTTGGTACTATTTAGAAATAAATATGAACTTTAACGTATGTGGGCGATCGTGAAGGGGTAAGGAAAGCTAGTTTTCGGAAAAGCTATACTAATACCAAACAGATTTGGGATTTCCAAGACTCGGTAAGTGGGAGAATAAGGGTAGGCACCTGGTGTTCTTCCAGCGAAAGGATTTGTGGTAAAGTTCGATGGTACTTTAAGAAAGGATTTCCGCCTCAGCTGGAGCTCCTCGCTAGGGTCGGGATAGCAATTAGCAGACTCTTGGCGACTACTACGGTGAACCCATTTTCGGTCGCCACTGATATGAGTGTTCTAGCGACCTTGAGTCATGCGACCGCGTATCGCAAGGGATCGGAAAATTTTTACCTGGAAGATTTTGTTTCATTTAATATCTCCAACTTTCCCTTTTCACTCGGACAAAGGAGGAAACATTCCCAAGTCGAATTCTAATAATATATAGATACAAATATCTTGATGGGAAGGCGCCCCAGCAAGTTGGCGCCCGGGTGCATTGCACCCACTGCACCCTGGGTAGGCGCGCCTCTGTGTGCGCTGGGCCTCTCACGCGTCAAAAGTTTTTAAAAGTAAAATTTTATAACTATAGCAATCTCTCTCACTATTACACTTTGATATTTTTCAGATTAAAAAAATGCTTGGACTTCATAAGTAGGTAAGACAAATGTTTTTTAGGGAACGTGGGGCCCAGTGCAATAGCACCTTTCGCACCGCCATGAAGCCTAAACGTATAAATACATTATATTGTACATGCATAGGTCAGATTTAACTATTTCCTAGTACCGCTTCATTTTGAGAAAATAGTCCGAAATTTTTGTCCACTTCTTTTATACCGAAGCTATTCTGAAAAACCGAGAGATATATGCATTATGTTCGTTACTGAAAATTACAGAACTTTGCGCATTTAACTTTTAAAAGTTATTCCATTTTAAAGCTAAAATTGATTTAAGTACAGTATTTTTAACATTAGTTATAAAAGTAATTTTCGATTAGCAACTCAAATGCCCTTAATACAGATTTTGAGTAACTCAACTTGGCATCCCAACCATTTAAGTCACAGTACCAAAAGACAAAACGTGTTTTTTTTTAAATAATACATTCCATTACTAATGTAAATGTTCTCTACATAAAGTAGAGAAATGAATAATCAGGTCTGTCCTCAAGTTTCGTCTCCGGAATTGGAATATACATAGAAAGTTACATTTTCATTTAAATGTGCATGACTAATAAAATGTTCGTATTTAGTGACCTAAAGATGGCTGGGGAAACTGCAGCCGGCAAGACTCGCTTAAGAACGATGTACGGAATTTAATACAAATTCGCAAAACGTTTAAGTTTTAGAAAGTTGTTTGGAATTAATTTTCCCTCGTGAGATACAATACTGTAGAACACTATCTCCTAAAGGAACTTGAATGTATTCTCTTGCTTAACTCGTCGAGGCATACGCAATCCTAATGCGTCAAGCAAAGCAAAAAGTTTTACCACATTTGTTTTAAGAACTTCACCCAAGACTATACAGTTTTTAATAACACACACTTATTTCTACGGAAGTTATTTTTTGTGGGTTTACTACTCTTCAGAATGTCGTGAGATTGCGCACTGATCCCTTTTAATCATTCAAGGACGCAAAATACATGGAAATTGTTTTGTTTTGGTTTCACAAAGAAAGAGAAATGCACTAGTCCCCACGCCGTATCTTTTTAGGGCGTTGGTAAATTGCGGACCAAAAGGATACCTTAATCCCCTTGAGGAAAGTCAGTGGGAAAAGGGAACCTGTAAATTGCGGACTAACCAGGAGGTGAACTCCGCTGCTAGGGGGTGAGGCAATGTCTCCTGTTGCCGTATCTATGTACTACACTGGAATGCTAAGGGAAACTGCTTGAGTGCCCTCTCTCTCTCCGACTCGCACTAAAACCGGAACATCGAAGGGAATAGTCATAGGGAATCCTAAGTATGTGACTGTGCTACACTGTGGTACTAGTTCAGTGATGGAAGTACATAGTATATAAAACAGTTTCCGATAAAAGGAAAAGATTTGTTGTTTGTGGATGGGTTCACATTTTGTAAGAAGAAACTTCTAAAAGGTGGCGAGATTTTCTGGACTTGTACAGTGAAATCGTGCAGAGCAAAAATATTTTCATTCGGGGAGCGAGATATCATATGTCCTAAGTCTGGAAAAAGTGGGAAGGGAATCTTTCCGTAGTCCGCCATTTACATACTATGTGTGGGTTCTCAAGGAGTTAGTCCGCAATTTACATGTACTACCCTTTCTCGATCCCCTCAGCTTGGTCCGCAATTTATCTACGCCCTCTTTTTACCTGCGACCCATAATCACCTCGAGACCGTATGCCATTCTTAGAGTAAACAAAGGGAAGGAGGAGGAGGGGTGGGAGGAGTTCTTTGTCACCCTTTGAACTGGAGGTTACCTCTTGACCTCCTGTGAGACTACATCAGACGTCGTCAAAGTGACTTACGGCGTGCCTCAGGGAAGTGTAATCAGACCTCTGTTATTCTTGATATATATAAATGATTTAGCGGATAATATAAAGTATAAAGTTAGACTCTTCGCGGATGACACACTTGTTTATGGAGAAATCAATACAATATACGACCAGGTGAATTTGCAAAGGGACCTTCAGGCTATTACGAAATGGTGTAAAGATTGGCAACTCGACCTGAATATAGAGAAATGCGCCGCAATGAATTTCATCCGCTCCATGAATTTCAACCGTTACCCGTACCAAATATCTGAATTAAAGTTAAAATACGTCAATAGTTACAAATACCTAGGAGTAACTCTCAGTAGCAATTTATCTAGTAGAGAGCATATCAAAACCGTTATAGCATCGGCGAACAGAATTAAAAGGCGGGGATGCCCCTCGAATGAGAAGGAAATCGCATACTTTTCTCTAATACGACCCGTCGTGGAATACTGTTGCGCCGTCTGGGACCCTTTCGAGGAGTGCCTAACTAGGGAGCTCGAAATGGTTCAGCGTAGAGCGGCTAGATTTGTAAAAGGAGACTATCGGTATGATGCGAGTGTATCAGAGATATTGAGGGGTCTGAAATGGCAGACGTTGAAGAGTAGAAGAATTGAATACAAAAGGAAACTATTTGAAAAATTCGAAAGCTCCGAATTCGTTGAAGACGTACGCGGCATAGTCGTCCCCATCGGTGTTAATTAGAGTTCACTTGGTGTTGTGACACCCCCTGCCAAACGCTTCTAGCGGCTTGCAGGGTATTGATGTAAATGTAAAATCCACCAGTTGAACCCAGCTGTGCCGTGTGGAACCCTTTTAACAAGAATCGTATGCCACATTCGGAGATGTGCGTTTGTCTTCATCGCTATACAGTGAAATGCTTTGACAAAAAGTTTTATTTAAGTTGCAGCAATACAAAAAATAAATCTCTATTATATAATAACAAAATTGAAAAGGTGTACTCCATGACGGATTACACTGTTTTCAAAGGCGCTCTTTACTATTTACGTTATCGTGTAAAAAAATATAAATATGGCTTATTCTCGTGTCTGAGAACTGCAAAACGATATATCAGAAGTGATGTCAAGGAAATGTTGAATTTGAGATTTACCGATTTATTTTACGAGTAGACGGTGCTTGCATTCGGCAAGCATTTCAGCCTACTTCGCAGGTATCATTTTTAATTAATTAATAATTTAATTTATAATTCATAAATTTTATACAATACTAGCGGAAGTGCCCGTTGAATTTCAACGAATTCAGTGAATCTAAAACTTCGACGGTGTAATATTTAAACACCGCAAGAATAAGATAGTATGCATTTTAACCGTCTAATAAAGCAAAAACGAAGAAAATCGGTCAACATTTATGTAGGCATTTTGATGAATGAAGGGAAAAAACCTTGCACTCTGAAAAATCGAAAATTATGTGTAAACTTATGGGGAAATAATAGCCGTTTTTCAATTTTCATCGTATTGAATATCTTCAGTACTTTTAAACATTAACCATTTAGTAGACGAAGGATAGTCATTAATCCTGAACGTATATAATTAACCACCACAGAGTAAAATTCATGAAATTCTTTTTTAACTGAAGAGTTGTATTTGAATCTTTTAGAGTTTACAATATTGCATAAGGTTTGCACCATTTTTTAAAAATATCCTTTCATTGATTTTTCTCTGAAATAAAGATATATTTGCTCTGAAGATTACGATCTCCACTCCGGTTATCAGCGAAAGAGGATTCGATTCATCGTCAATGAATGAGCAAATTGCTGTTGAAGGACAGCTTTGGAGGGGTGGAGAAAGACAGAAATCCCCGACCACTTTCTACTTTTCTCCAAAAGATCCAAAAAGTAGTACAAAAGTAATTGAAGGTAGTACAGAAGGCGAAAAAGCAATACCGTACTACCAAAAGTAGTACATCTGGGAACCCTAAACTTAGCAGAAGAAAGAACATATTTCTGAGGAATTTGTCCTTAATCTAACTGGTGTGTCCGGAGCCTTATACATTTTAAACACTAAACTAAGGCCGAAAGACTTTTGAAATGATTGCGTATATTTGCGAATCTAGTTGGACGTTCGAGAAGAAATAAGATTCGCCCTCAGCTCCCTAAAATTGTAAATTTCGGATAGGTTACGAAATTAAACTGTAAACCAGTGTTTTCCAACCTTTTTGGCCTCGCGGCACACTTTTTAGTGAGCAGGATTTTGACGACACAAATGAGGTGATTTAAATCAAATATGGCCGAAACATAACTTTTCACATTTAGAGCAGGTAAAGTAAAAAAAAACAGATTTATTATCAAAAGGAACGTGCACAAAGATATCAAAACTAATATCAGTACACTATTTGACACTTTATAGTCAATATCAGATTGTTTAAAAATATTCTAGAAATTTTGGCGACACACTAAGGGCATGTTCGTGACATACTAATGTGCCGCGGCACACCGGCTGGGAAACACTGCTGTAAACTTTCGATGACTAAAAATAGCATAAAAATTTGGTAAATATGTACTTGTACAGTAATATCTTCAGTTTATCCTTCTTGTGATATTTATTTGCATAAATTAATATATATCAAACATGAAAATATACACTCATTAATAACCTTTTAATAATAAAAATATTAAAGATATAAGAAAATTTTAAGAAATTTTAGAAAGCGATCAAAAATACGCAGGTGAAAAATAAACAAGTTTTAAAAATAATAAAATTATTGAAACATAAAAATATTTAAAGAACAATAAATTATGCATACCAATTTCAACGAATAATCGTCATTTCCCACTTTTCGTTATAAGACTGAAATTACGAAATCTCTTAAGTTTTAGCAAGTCATTTCTGCATTCGAGACGCTAATAACATTCCAAGGACATTATTTTGTGCGCGGCCCGTTGAAGAGTATTTCAGAAACGCCGTTGCGTACGATTCCTTCGGCCGTTATCTCCATTTGAGGACACCCGAGGTGCTTTTATGATTTTTCATTTCGCGTAGTCCTTTAAAAAACGAAAAAATAAAAAAATCATTGACTGCTAAAAATAGCCGCTATTAGCAATGAATAAAGGAAGAACTATATCGGTGTTATTGGATGTATTTAATAATTTCTCTCTTATCTCACGCCGATGTTTTCCCTTCGCGATTCCGAGTCTTTTTTCGTGTTTATTTGAACCAGGGTTATAAACATTTCTAAAAGGAATTTCTTAGCCAGATTTCTATGCACTCTACTCGAATTCAATAAAAGTATTTGTTTTAAAGCTTTAGAAATCTGTGTTGTCAAATATTATAAATGTACAGAACTTGCGGCGCAACTGAATATGTATTTTCACGCTCGGAATAGTTTCGTCGCCTTGAGCCCCATAGTTGCGTAATTAGGACAGGATTATACTGCGCTTCCGCATTGCACGGTTGCCTTGCTCATCCCGTCAAAACTATGCCTCTGCACATTTTTCAGTCCGACATTTATTTCGACGCTAAACCATTTAGAGTCGCTAATCATCCATTCATTTGTTACTTGACTAGTAGGTTGGGATTTTTTAAAAACTGATAGCAAGTCTAACGTTTACCGTGATTTTCCGAATACGCGTTTTTTTCACGAAAAATCAAGGAAAAGTTAAGATGGGTATTATACATGGTAACAAATGCATACAACTTTTTCCAGTCTGTAAATAATTGATATTTTCGGGCGTATTTTAATAATAAATAGTATTTGTAATTGTATTACGATATCATTGCTTTCAAATATTATGTAACAAAAATAATAATAATCATTTAATTATTTTGAGCTGCCAGCCTCCGAATTCTTTATCACTGTCCTCAAATAGTTGCGTCGGAAATCTTGCGTTATCTCTCAGTCTGCGTAAATGGCGTCGCCGCGAACATTGGCTTCATCCTCGCTATCCACCTCGGTGAAATCCTAATTCTATATTATGTCGTCTTCAGAACCATACAAGGCGAGAACTGTCTCGATACCGCTAATAACCAAGTGAAAAATTACATTGATCTTTTTACAAAAAAATGGGATAAGACAAGTTTCACATTTCACCCTGAAAACATGGGTGCGTATTACAATCGGAAAATTGCGGTATTTTGAAAATAATGGAGGAGCATAATGGGATACTGACCGAGAAATGGGAATATTTTGGTCTAGCAACTACAAATGATATTCTCAGTTGCAAGATATTGGTTTGCTCGTTGCACCAACACCATGTACAATAAAAACCCCTATTATCCGTGTTAACTGATACTTGGGTAGGCACGGATAATTGAAGAAAACGGAGAATCCGCATTTTAAGGCAAAATTTGGTATAATTTCAGTTAAACACTGTATAAGTTTATTTACGTAGAAACAGGCCGGACGCTATTAACAAAACGCTGCCAATTAAACTATAAACTGTAATTAGGGTAGGGATAAATAGACAAAAAATAAAAATTTGTTTTCGACCGTGACTTTTCAGTCTGAATTACTGATCGCCACTATGCGTGCACATAAAAAAGATGAAGACAGGAAGATAAAAATGTTACAGAGCATTCTCTTGCTCGTAATTTAACGGTTCTGCGGATATAACACGATTTATTATAAGAAATTCCCTCAAATAAATGGGAAAACATCATCCTGGGTAAAAATGGTAAGTAAATCAGTTTATATTTTTTTGAGAAAGGATTTAGTCAACTTTGTTCCTTTTGTTGAAACAGTTTCGTTCGACCGATCTGATATATCAGCGGATATTCAACATTTCATTTTCCACGTTAAGTGAAAAAATTCAAAATCGCTTTGGAATGCCCGGTAATATGTAATTCCTGATCCGTTCCCCTGAAAGAATTTCAGCATTTGCGAATGCATTCCATCTGGATTAAAAGTCACTGTTTTTTAACTTCGCTCACCGATGTGCAAACAGCGATGACCCCCGAACTCATTTTGTCCTCGTAAATCAATGCCAATTTCAACGAATGATCGTAATTTGCCACTTTTTCGTTATAAGTCGTGACCTTTATTTCTGTGACCGTGTCTTATTCGATTCTACTCTATTCCACAGAATTATTTAGCAATAACTGCAAATTATTCGTGATTTTATGAAATAAAGGGTAAAATGTTATGGATAACGCTTGTTGTACTCGATAGAGAAAAAAAAACGACCATTTTAGGTAAGAAACATTTCTTGGTCGTATTACGGTGTTCGTTTTAATCTGTCGGAGGAAGCACTCCGGCTGGATGATAAAGCGTCTTCGTTTTTCGCTAATCTCTAATAAGCTACCAAAGAGATAAGGTCGTCTCGCCACGGGGAAATACCCCCTTGCGAAAACTCTCCCGATCACTCTGATTTGAGGGCTGAATAAAGCGGCAAATAAAAATATGGCGCCACTTCTTTACCTTAAATTTCAGTCTTTTGTAAATTAAAAGTAAAGAAAATTTTATATTAGCACTTAAACTTGAGAGAGAGAGAGTCTTTCGCAATAAGAAGGAGAGTTTGAATGCTATTTTTTCTTGGAAAATTCCGCTCTTTCATTTTTTAAAATATTGCTCTCCACAGACCGCCATGGCAAGTTTATCGAAGAATTACATCACCCTAAAAGCACATAAATCAAAGATTCAAGAAGATAATTAATGTTGACTATATCGTGCTAGGATGGAAAATATTGAGCAATAATGTTAGGGCTTGTTTACTGATAATCTGAAACCAACTTTATGTTTCTATAGAGAAAAGGTTATGGCAATCAGCTAATTGCATTTATGGAGAATTTCTTTCGAATAATTTTTAGGAGCTTCTTAATATCACACTTTCGCAGAAAATTGCATAAAAATTCTCGATTCTGGTATTTTCTGTGACTAGGACGCGTTTATCGTAGATTGTGGTAGAAAAGCATATTTATTTTTTTAAATACTGTATCTGAGTATTCAACCTTTTGGAAATACCAAATGTTTTTGTTTTCGTGACTGAAGCGACCAAGAATCACCCTGTCAGTGGAAATACGCGTAAGACTCTGCCATTTCATTACGAAGGCTTTGGCGAGGAGGAATCTTCCTAAAGTTTATACTCCGCATTATTCTACAATCAATTGTTTCAGCGCTTACATTTTTAATACTTTCGCCTGGCTTAAGTGGATAAATAATTATTTTTTGTGGCGTCGCTTTTACAAGAGTTATGTTTTGTGATTGATTAAGTGGATGACATTTCCTGTAAATTACAGAAAGTTCACATCTTTCTTTTCCCAATATTTGCTTTCTTTGAGGTGTTAAGACCCAGTTTGACTCCCGGTCTTAGCAGTTCTGTTCTTCTGTTTCCTCATTTCACATCACTACAGTTTGTCTGTCACGTAAGAATCTTCCGATCACTAATCATTTCAATTTAATTACTGTGCCGCATCAATTTACTCTCTACCATAACCTATAAAATACAGATTTCTGATTACTTACGGATAACATTTTTTTTAATATGCGCACACTGCCTTTCCCTCAGCGAGATTCTAACACGCAAACCTTACATTGGGAGTCAAATATCTAAGTATCCTATACTGTGTAAATTCATTGCTAGAGTAAAATATGAATTATTAACATCAACTTATTTTACAAACTTATTATTTTTTTATGAATCAATTTAAAATTAAACGCGCAAATTTTGCGCGGGCTCAGCTAGTACAATATAAAATTTACGAAAAGGGACAGATACTTGAGTTAGAAAGAATCCAACGCAGAGCAGCCAGATTCGTTAAGCAAAATATGAGCAAAAATTAAGCGTCACATCACTCTTGAAGGAGTTGAATTGGATATCGCTAGAGGATCGCAGAATTAGCGCTAGGTTAAGGCTTCTGGAGAAATTTAGGTCGGAAGTTCTCTCAGAGGAGGTCTCAGGAATATTAGAGGCACCTACGTACATGGGCAGGCACGATCACGAGAATAAAATACGAGAGATCGACTGTAGGACCGAGCGATACCAGAGCTCGTTTTTTCCAAGGACCATACGGGATCATAACAGGAGAGTGATTCCCACGAGGTACGTTATTAGGTAGGGCTTGGTGTGCTGCACCCCCTGCCACCCACCAGTCTGGTGATTTGCAGGGTATCATGTAGATGTAGATGTAGATAAAATAGATATTTCAAGAATTTTACACATAAAAAGAGCCTAAGATTTTTATATATACTAAAATAATGTGTGCATTAATTTTTGAAGCGTAATTCAAGTCATGATCACGGATAAGGGAAGATAAATCAGCTTTCGTACCAAGAAAGCGCGTACCATATTCTATTACGTTGTCTGTTGATTTTGTATCCGAAGTGTTCCTCACGATACAGATGCGTCATCCAGGGAAGTTTGTGGCTTTCTATCTTTTACGTAAGTCTCGTTTGAGCTGAGTGCAGATCAATGTCACTGATGCAGTACGCGAGGATGTATTGCAAGTCACAGATACTAACAAAGCGGGTGCCATGGCAATACGTGGAGAGCACTCCAAACAATGATAGATGTAGTAGCGAAGGTGAACTTTCACGTAGAATAATCACCGAATTGTGTTAGCTAATAGGTTAAATTGTTACTCGTTTTTCCGAATTCCTTGTATAAAATTTGTTTGCAAACGACACTTTAATATTAAAGAATTAAAATGAAATTTAATGTCTGCATCTTTTATAAATATATAGTGTTTGTTTTTGTACATATTCATAGAAACTTATTTAACCCATGAAACAATTTCCCTACGAGATGTAGGACACAAAATTATATACTACATTGTAATGGGACTCCGTAAATTAGAGAACTCCGCGTGCTACGCGAGTGTTCTGCGTTACTCATACTTTTCCATGGTATCTACATACATATGTTGCTCGCCAAACGGCGTCATTCAACAAGTGATCCCTTGGATCCTAAACTGTCCTCCAGAAGAAAAAATAACTAGAAATCAGCGCGCGACTGCTGGATGAGAATGCTATCAAATCTCTGAGAGCTTAGGATAGCAACCAGTCGTGAGAAAGCAGCTGCAAACATGTGATAAGATTAGGTATAAGAAAAGCGCGATAAAAATGGAACTCCTGAAATCCTTTAGCAAGGCGTACAAATAACGAATTGGTGCAATGAACTGAGGCCCTCAATCAAGGGGGCCCCGACAACGAAGAAGCATTTCTGCCACACTTTGTGTATCTGTCCAGCTTTGTAGCGCCTCGTTTTTTAAAAAAACTTAATAACTACCACCGTATCATATTGAAAGTTACATACTATGTAGTCAGGGCCGCCGAGAGCCCTGGGGCAAATAACATTTCCGGCCCCTTTTCTCTGTTTTAAAGTCAAAAAGAGAACGTGGCCCCTCGGCAGGCCCAGGACAGTCGACTCCCCCTCCCCCTTCTCTACGGTATTGGCTCGCAGTATTATAAACAGAATTTGTCAAATTCCATCCAATTAAAATTTTTTATCAAAATTACATGTAAAATATATGTTAGTACTATATGTATCACATCGTAATTAGACTTGGTATGATTCGATTAATTTCGATAAACAGCGAATTTGTAAAAATAAAATATTCGACGAAATTTAATTGCCGTCGATAAGTGTAGGTTTTTTTTATCACCAAATCTTTTGCGAAATTACGTCATGGTTTTTAAATTTGGTTTTCCAAATGAACATCTAAAATGTATTTTAGTACCAAAAAAGCAACGGGTAAAAATAATCGCTACTTGTCATAACAGACGGCCACATTTAAATCGGAATTTCTTACACTATGCATTGTGAGGTCCCCCGTGACATTTTTAAGTAGCTGCGTATCTTGCGCTGCAACAGAGTCCAAAAATACGAATCACGTGAGAGTAGATCTTATTGTTAGTATGAATGAATACCGATCGCCAGATTTAACTAATAAATTCTCACAAAATTTACATTTCTAGGGGCCATACCGATAATCCATCCTCCGAAGGAGAGTTTCCCATCATCATCGTTCCGTGTTTGCGTTCTAGGCATTTTTCTAGTTTCCTCGAAAATTCTGGTCATCATAAGATTATTTTTCTTTTTGTTGTTCTTTTTTAGGCGCGTTTCGCTTACAGCGTGAGCGCCTATAATCGTCTGTCCGTCAGTCCGTCCGCATGTTCGTTCTCGGCTTCTACTGACCGGATTTTCATGAAATTTGATATTAAGGACTACCAATCAAATATAATAAGAAAATCGCAAAAATGAATCGTACGCCAATCAGGGGTACCACTTTACTGGGGATAAAAAATTAAATTTTCGTCATATCTCGTTAAGTATTGCCCATATCAAAATATTTTTCAAATTAAAGTTGTAGAACTGGTAAATTAGAGTATTTCCTTTCCCATACATTTTTATTGTAGGAGTAGCCGTTATCGAGGAAATCAAACAAGAAAATCTTAAATCGGGTTGAACTTTGAAAATTTCTTCCATGGTTACTTCATTGTTGCTAACATAAACAATCTCACAAACAAACGTTTAATTTCCTTACGTGTGCATGCAATATTTTTAAATAGGAAGAAAATGGTTATTTATGATGAAGAAAATAACTTTAAAACGCTATTTCCCTTACGTACAGGTATATAATTTCTTTGTGATACTCCATTGCACGAAACGCGCCCATTTATGATACGTTGTACACTTTCCTAACTTCTTATTCTACTGTGTCGGGAGTTTGAAAAACACTGCTCTAGCGTATGAAACTCATTACCCTATTCCTCAAAACTACATCCTACTACAAATTATCGCAACCCAATTCAATTTAAGTCCAAGAATTCGTCAACAACGCAGGTGCTGCTCTTGACAGCGAATAACATTCTTCTTTTAAAAAAACCCTAAAATTTTCGTCTTCGAAGCTGTTTTGTGGACTGATTAGAATGATGCTTGAAAACCGACGGTAATAAAATGAACTTTCATTCTTTTGCGCGTTTATTTCGTTCAAATCCCGAATGTGTACTGCAATTTAAGTTTAAATGCAAACGAAATGTGTCCTACACTCACTGACATATTTAAATGACATCGAAAAATTATTATGAGATTAAGGATTTAGGTATTATATTATTATTATTATTTTGATTTTATTGTTGTTCTCCGTCTGACGTACTCGACGTGGACCATGATCAGAATTTCGAGAGAAAATGAGCTCTCCTTCGGAGAAAAAATGCGCAAGAGCCGGAGGTTGTATTTTTCCTTTGGAATAGAAGGCGATGGCCGAAGGCGGAAATGCTCCCACTGTAAAGACCCTCGTGGGAGTGACGTCAGCTGAAAATTATCACAGTTTCCTCGTTTTGGAGAAGCGCAGTCAGCGTGACTTACAGAACGAGGATGACGAAGATAATACCGACTTTTTTATCACCTTCTGGTGTGGCAAACACTCTTAACGGGCAAATCTGAGAGACATAACAGTAAACTCCCGATTTACAAACACCATGCTTTCCTGAAAAATACTTCGTAAACCCAAAGTTCGTAAATCGGGAGAGATTTTCCAATTAATGCGATGATAAAAATCGCGGGATGTGTTCGAAAGCCAATTTTTCCTCCTGCACGTGCAATAAAAAGGAGAACGGAACAAATTATAATAGATTTTAACAGATGCGTTTTAATCATAACTTATTCATTCGTTGAATTTGGCGTCATTTTCCACGTTAAGCGGAAGTTTGGGGTAGGGCTCTTACGGTTGCGAGGGAAGATTAGCAGGGGTGATGATGTGGAAGAAAGTGCACAACTTTCAACATTCATATACATCTACATAATACCTTGCAAATCACCAGATTGGTGTGTGGCAGGAGGTGCAGCGCACCAAAGCATACCTAATAACTTCTCTCGCGGGAATCGCTCTCCTGTTATGATCCCGTATGGCCCTTGGGAAAAACGAGCCCTGATATCGCTCGGTCCTACAGTCGATCTCTCGTATTTTATCCTCGTGATCGTGCCTGCCCGTGTATTTAAGTAGTTGCCTCTAATATTCCCGAGGCCACCTCTAATAGAACTTCCGACCTAAATTTCTCCAGAAGCCTTAACCTAGCGTTAATTACGCGGTCCTCTAGCGATACCCAATTCAACTCCTTCAAGAGTGATGTGGCGCTTAATTTTTGCTCATATTTTTGCTTTACATTTTGTACGTATGTACATATGTATAGAAGAAGAGTGGGGCTGCAAATGAGTGAAAAACACATCCAAGGAAGTCTGATGCGAACGCCATTTCATTTTTTCATATATTCATATTGTGCATGTCCTTTTCAGGTCGCGAGTCAAATTTGTGGCGTAAAAATTCTTGTTCCTAAGACCTAAAGTTCGTAAACAGAATGTTCGCAAATCGGGAGATTACTGCATTTCTGTATTCTTGTTTTCTCCGATCAGATTGGCTTTTTACGCCGTTTAGGAAATCAAATATTTCGTCACTACGGCGTCCAACCTGAGACGATTTAGGCTTTTGCGACGTAGTATATATTTGTCCTTACGGAATCTTTAATCTTGGAGCCGTTTTTCACCAATAAAAATCTCTCAGTCTCCGGGAACATGTCTACGCAGTGATCAGCTCGTGAATGAGGAATGTTTATCCGATAATCTAAAAAGCTTCTGCAATCGATAATGTACGTTACCGTGAGATACGTATGGAGGACAGTCTGTCATTTCATCCCATTATCTCCTTGACCTCACTCCCTCAATTTACGTCAGATACATCTTAGATTTCTTGGTTATCGCACATTCGACCGACGCTAACTCGCTGCAGTCTTAAAATCACGGTTTTTCCGACTGTTCGGCGCGTTGCTATGTAAAATATCACTTCTGGTCACTCGACCTTCGTGTCTCGCGTCCCGAAATTCGATGCACAAAAACGCGCGTTAAACGCAGGCACGCTCTCCTGCGACGAGCCGATTAGCATCGACACCGAGCTGTGCTCAGGTCCGGCGATGCTCCTCCCCTTGTCCTAACGGGTTCGAGGTCGCCTCGTAACTGCCTTAGATACGCCCGCTGCTTCTCACTTGGAGGACACATAGTCAAGGATAATATTTCCTAGCCTAGCTTGTGTTTCGGTTTAATGACATTTTTGTATAGATATTTGCGTTAAATTTTGTTTTCCTTTACTCATTGCAGACCTTTGGCTCGTTTTGCTATAGGAAAAAATCAAAGCAATAAGGTATTCCCTTATATTTTAATATAATCACATGTATATGTTATGATCAAGGAATTTTGTGAGCATCATATACTAACTTTGCAAAAAATATACTTTCGTGATAATTATCATACTATTCTACAGTGCTCTCTGGCTTATTAATAAAAAATAAGTAATAAACAAAAATAAAAGTAATTTTGATAAGGATTTAGTGCACAAATTGAAAATATTCTCCATCCCCATGTAAAAATAGTTAGTACGCCCCCCCCTTTGGGAAGTTTCTAGATCCGCCCCTGCCTCCGCCGTATTTGAACTCGGGACTCCGCTCCCGGAACCCATATCTCAGAAGACAAGAAGACCGATACTGTAAGAATGACAACTATAGTCAAGTTAAGGCCGCGATTTGTTCTCTACTCACACTATTTTAAGTTTATGGGAATTGGAAACTTTGACGTGGGTGAGTGCGGGTATCTGCTGGTAAGGAGATCTGCCGCTTTCCGATTTTCAGAGGAAAAGCCCGAAAAATGCTCACAATTTACTGGAAATTCTAAAATGTCCTATCAGCGAGCGAGATTATCTCAAACTCTCTCTCAAATTGTCACCAAACCTATTAGCGAAAAGGTTTACTTCGAAATAGGATAGTATATCTTTCGACCCGCGCACTATCGTAAACTTCTCCGCTCAACTATTCAGTTTAAAGTTTTTACGGTTGACTGCAAAATACCATAAATGATCTGGAGAAGTGCTTATATAAGCATACCGCGCTCAGTAGAACAGAAATAATATTCTCTCTAATAAAACCCGATTTTTCGTTAATTTGCCATATGTACATACAAAAACGAACACATTTTATGAAGTTCAACAGCAATTAACTCACTTCTTGGTTTATATTTAAAATTGTCTGAAAAAAATAAAACAAAGCACAAAGAAAGAAACGTGATCGCCAACAAAAAATTAGACTTATACGGCATGCACGCATGATCGATAGAAATGAAGCAAAGCACAGTAAATCAAATTCAAAGTACGCCTCGTTTGGCCATCCTGCTCCGCGGATTGAAAACAGCTGACATGAGTTAAGATCCTCTTGCGGGAGTTACCCTGAAACGAAGCGCTTCTGTTTATTCAGACGGGAAATTTTCGTCATTGTGTCCACAATTTTTTTCTGTCATTGACATTTCACAAGGAGCAGCGGGGCACTTCTGGCGGCGCAGCGTTGCTGTAGACATATATATATCTATATATCTATATATATATATATATATATATATATATATATATATATTTATTTATTTATTTATTTATTTATTATGCACGTAGTGAAGCTGCGTCCGTCCGTCCGTCAGTCCGTGCGTATGAAGCCTCGCGTAATTATATCGGCGTATTTCTCGAGAACCGTTAGTCGTTAAGATATGCGGTAAACGGCGTTTTGTTTCTACTGGCTATGAGGTCTCTGGAAAAATATTTTCGTTTGCTAAAGTGTCCCGGGTTCGAATCCAGGAGGCAATTATATTTTCCCATAAGTTTACATGGGATTTTTGATTTTTCGATTTTTCAGAGTGCAAGGTTTTTTTCCTTCATTCATTAAAATACGTAAATATGGACCGATTTTTTCTTTTTTGCTTTATTCGACGGCTAAAGCTCTATAATATCTTATTCTTTCGATGTTTAAACGTTACACGGTCGAATTTTTCAGAAATACGCATTCTTTTTCGAAATTTTGCGGATTTTTCGTACTCAATCCGGGCGTTGCCAAGGAGACTCTCATTATTATTATTATTGAGCACATTGTTACAAGTATTTACCATGGCGACCACGCGGCAGCGACGAGAGGCCCGGGTTGGAAAAACACGAAGTTTGATTGCAAATAACTCGGCTCATAGGCCATCGTGGCACGTATAATTTCACAAAAAGTATTTATTCACCATGTACTCCTATTACGCTGAATTTGAATCAAATCAGGCGGTAACACAAAAGACAACGGCAACGCAGCTTACTATGTATGATCAAAGGCTCTGACTGTCGACCCATTTGACGAACTCAGGTCTACAAGGTACAAATACACCCAGTCTCTGCCATTTCTCGAAGACGCATCCTACGAAAACGCGACACATATCTAAACTAGCTCTAAAATAGGGCATCATATAATGGCGGGCGGCGCATTCAAAGTCCAAAATTTCAATTAAATAAGATTTGATTAAGAAGCAGATATTTATATTTTCGGGTATATCTTATGCATATTAATCTGACGAAAAAAATTCTTTCGAAAAAACGTGTCGAGCCAGACTCGACATGGAAACTGGAGTCTTTAAATCATTGATGGTGTGATTTGACAGTATATAGATTTTATAAACTGTATGAATGGCATTAAAAAAACACTCTCTGCCTAAAATCTTTGAATCAGTTTAATGAAAGAATCCCTCAAGACCGTTTTTGAATGAATTCAGCTTACTGGGGGAAAAAGCATTTAAACGATACTTCAGTAAGGCGTATGTATATAAAACTCATGCCAAATTTTTTGGCGACGTAGAAGCGAAACGACTCATTTCGTAATCTGTCTCTGTTGCGACTTTATTCTGCTTCAATGTCAGGGCATATGTTAGTAACATTAATAATTAAATGACGAAATATTTTAAACTTGTCAAATATACACGTAATTTTAATTCTTTTTTTATTGTCAGTACGTAAACGCATACGGAATTGATGGAACCAAACTGAAACAGATGGACATATCGCTCATTTGCGAGAAGAGTGACACAAGTCAAAAATCGTCTTTATGCAGGAGAAGAGTTTGAAAATTTCGCTTCAGTGTAGGAGTGGGGAATGAGACGACGACACTTCTGCTCTCCTGCGTCTAATGGTAGAGTTACGCTTGTGTCACTCTTTTCGATAAAAATATATACCATTTTTCGAGCAAGTTTTTCCTTTAATCTCAAAAATGACGATTTTTGACTTGTGTCACTCTTCTCGCAAATGAGCGATATGTACATATGTATGTCAGATAAAACTGGAGAAATCTGTTGGAGCATTTCGTCGAGAAGTGAAAGGGAGAGAATCACCACCACGTATACCAACTTGCCTCGTCAAATTTTCAAGCGCGAGCAGAAACAGCTCTTGTTCAATTATCTTTCGAGTCACCAACTACCCGCATTCTTCAGTGGCAGACTATCAAAAGAGCGCTGATTCACTCAACAGTCCTTTGTTTTGCCTATCTGTACTAATAAAATGCCGCTTAAGCTAGTATATACTAGCTTTCTCCGTCTGCAGCGAGGATGAAACCGTCGTTTTCGGAGATAACGTTTTCGAACCCCACAGGCGTGCAAAATATGTCAAGAGTCGCCAGAAGCAGCGGGCGTTTCCTGGAATCCCGTACGACACCCACCCCGCCAATGGCTCGCGCATATCTGCGCCATCTCCCGTTCGCGCACTCGGGTTTTTCGAAGGTCAAAACTCCGACAAAAACGCTCTGTTGTTCGGCCGTGCTCCTATCTTAAACTTACTTAGTTTTAACGCTCATATCTTAAACTTACACCGAAGACATAAAAAAATAGTACCGTGACGAATGTGTGTTTCGACGTAATCCATTCATTCGATATCATCGTGTCGAAATAACAAGGAATTGCCGAGATAAAAAGGCAGTTCTTTAAGTGGATGAGTTCTGCGTTCGTTATCGCCTCCAATTCACTTCGGCGTATCTCATGCATACGGTGCAGCGTAACTACCACTTACATATCTCAATTCTTTAACAGATGAGATTTGACTATGGTTGAACTTTCAAGTCTTTAAAGAATGAACGGCAGTGACAAGAACGCGTCTAAAATCAACGCCCGACGACCCAAAAATTAGCTCCGTTCTGTTTTTTCCTCTAGAGTAGATTGTCCTCATGCAATTTGACGTGGTATTATATATTTATTAGTCTAATACAATGATTTACAAACTGTCTCTCCATCGCTAAGGACAATGAGGTGTATCGCAAGATGCATTCAAAATATGTACAATAAAATTTTTACATAAAGTATAATTTTTCCTGTAATAATAACAAAGCGAAACTGCGTAAAAAAACATAAATATCAATTAATGTAACACTAAAACTAAACAAAGAAACAAGAAATGAAACCCCAACAATAATATCAACAAAAGTTTTTGTTCATAATATAAACTTTATAACGGATCAACTCGGGGTTCTGCCACCTGCGGCTCTTCACTAAGTGATCGCAAACAACACTTCAGCATTACCTTTCCGATAGGCGATGTGGCTAGGCGACCGCCTCATGTAGGGTTGCCACCTTTACATCAACCCGAAGATTTACAATTATGACAAGATCACACCCCAAAATACGTTTCGGATTTAATTTCGACGGGAATGCAACGCGTCTCATCGCGAAATGTGGCTAAACTAACGCATTTTGACATTTTAAAATATTAATTTCAACCCGAAAGTTTACGAAGTGCTATTAGGAGCATGAATACTGAAGACTTCGGGTGAAACCAGCAGAGGTGGCAACCCTAGCCTCAGGCGCCTCTCGAAAGGGGCGCCAAAGTTTGGCCACAATGAAAATCTTGTCGGGCTGCGCTGTAACATTTTTGGCGTGCACACGCAGAGCGGATGCAGTGACGAGTTGTTTACCGACAAATTATTCCCGCCAGTCCAGTTGAAGGTTAGCAGAGCGAACGAGAAGACATATCGAAAATTTAAGCCAAATGTTTTACTATGTGCATTAGTGTAACCGCATCCTGGACGATCCTTTCGCTCCTTGATCAAAGCCGACGATCATTTTTGTTTAAATAATATGTGCTTTCGATACCATCCTCCAGTATTCCATAAACATTTTCCTAACATCTGCTAAATTAGCGGGCAAATGTTCTGTTGCATTTTCGCACGTATTCTGTCGTAAAAGCCGTTGTTGTGGGAGTTATTTTATTTTCTTCGAGTTATTTCGCAATTCGGCTCTTTTTGGTCTGTCCAAGTGCAGTGTTTCGTTGTTATAAGAGTTGAGATATCGACGCGGGATTTGCGCAGTTATATTTTTAAAAACATCGAGATTAATTTTCTTATCGTAAAAATTCAAAATCAAAAACGTCCAACAACTACGTTTGAAGACATTTAAAAAAATCTTTTCACTAATTTCATCATTCTGGCGTCATGGAAACGCATTTGTTAAATTGCAACGTGTTGTTGACTCTTGTCTTCATATGCGTAAGAAAAGAATGTTTTAATCAAGTGTTTGTATATCGACATCAGCGTCCTCAAGAATAAATATTGGTTATTACAATCGTGAATACTTTTTAAAAAACTTTTGATTTTCACATTGAAAAATGCTATGAAACACCTTTCACATTGAAAAACAGTAAGTAAATAAAATTGTTAGCTGTTGCTGTGGATAACATAACATCGATGCACAATTAAAATAACCCTTGGCAGCGTACCCTTCGCTATCGACAATTAGAAATTTTTATCATAGCAACGGAAACAATGCTATCACTTGGAGACATTTAACGTAAATTCAGAGGAAAGCTCGAAATATCTCTTAAACAATCCATTTTATGAAAAAATGTTTCAGGCAAAACTTGTAGAAAATTACATTTTATACAACTTTAATTAAGTAAGGCAGGATGGGTTTTCAGATTTATAAATGTAAACCCATGTAAGAGTCGATAAACTGAAGGCATTATAAGCGAAAAATGTTTATGCGGACTGCTTACTTTATTAGTTTCAAAAAGGGAGAGTGGTAAAATAGATTTAGACTTGAAAAACCAAAGGAAAACCAAGGTTTATGCTAAAATGTTTGCTGTGAACTTTTGCGATGCCATATCCGATACCTACCTATGTGAGAGATTGTGTAAATTTTCTTTCGATGTGAGTTTCAAAGTATGTACATACCTCACAAAGCAAGTAAATGTGATTGACAAAGTGTTATATAAAATTTTTATTAACAAACATGAAAAAAGCAGTACATTCAGGGGCGGCCCTAGAATATCTGCTAGCAACTGGTGCCCTAGGCGAATCACGCTATCGGCGCCCCCCTCCCCCCTCTAAACCCCAAGGGCAGATCAAGGCTGAGGTTATTGGTAAACTGGAAAACATTTTGCCCCTTTTTTCTTTTTGAAGCGTTTTTTTGCGACTCTTGTGGTGACAAAGCGCGCGAAATTCAAAGCTTACTGCGTCTTGCTAGTGTATTTGAAGTATTAGTAAATTATCAGGAATGTATAAAGTGAATTATAATTCATATTCCCTCAGTACGCACACGTAAATTGAAATAATTACATCATCGTTATTTTATTTGTATTTTTTATTTTTTCATTTTTTAGTATTTTTTTTAAACTTAATTTTTTCGCCACAAATTTGGCACCCTATTTAACTTGGCGCCCTAGGCGACCGCCTAGTTCGCCTATATGGTGTACATTGCAAAATACCAGCCAATACGGAATACGGACGAGCTGTGTAGGGTGCAGGACAGTAAAATAGAAACGTGAGAGGTTTGCTCGCCGAAATTAAATATATTTTATAAAAATTAATGGTCGCAAACAAATGATACGGAAAAAAGTCGAGTACCACAATAGATGGATGGATTCATTTCAAGCAACGCGAGAACGCGAATGACCAATTATCTTATCTAAATTTATTAAAACTCGTGTATTTTTAACTAAAGGCTAGGGGGTTCACTTTCATCTCACTCGACCAACCTCTAATTATGACATATCCTGATCAAAAATTTTGGGCACACAAGCATCAGTTTCGATCGATTGCTTTTGACTGCGACGATCTAAACCAGTGGTCTTCAACCTTTTTTGAGTCATCGCCCACTTTTACCATATGTTGTCCTTTGAAATAAGTTCACCGCCCACCCAGTGGCGTAGTGAGGGTTTCTGGCGCCCGGGGCAAAGAATGATTTTCCGCCCCCAGTAGCAAAGCGATTTATGGAGGTATGGTAACCCTAATACATACTAGTGGGATTGTCGTTAGATGAGATTACCGAATACGGTCTCAGTGGTAATAACAGTGTTTAAAAATTTATGATTTTATGTATTTGATAAAATTAAACTTAAACGCTTCGGTGCTTCTGCGAGAGACTTCGACCACCCTCAAGGGTCTTTCGATTTTACCGCAGCATGGATACATTATCGCTAGTATAGTATGATATGAAACTATAGTTAACGACAAACGAAATGTAATAGTTGTACAGAAAATGTGTGCGTATCATTAAGCTTTTTTATAGAATTTTATTTTTCAGTGTAAAAATTAGAATAGCATTTGGTGAGTTCTTTAACGCCCACCAAAAATCCAAAAACGCCCACTGGTGGGCGCCATCGCCCACCTTGAAGACCACTGATCTAAACCAATGTTTCTCAAACTGTGAGCCGCGGTCCCCCAGAAGGAGGCCGCAAAATTATTTTAGATGTTAGGTGAAATGCCAAAATAAAAAATATTCACGAATAATAAAATTTCATTAGGAAATTTTAGGAGATGCGATGAAAATTATTAACATTTCTATAAAATAAAGGAATTTGTGTTACCTAAAGTTTATTATTTTTACAGTTTTCAATTTAAAGAGGCCGCATAACATTAAAAGGGGCCGCGGCAGTTGAAAGTTTGAGAACCACTGACCTAAACGACCTCCATTAAAGCCGAAGCTGTAAATTGTAGGTGGAATCGAAGGGGCTCTTGATCCGAAATAATAACGACGTCTCCCTACCTTTGGTGTGGTGTAAGATTTCCAGCGGTGGGAGAAGAAGAGACTGTCACTGGATGAAAATAATTCCACTTGGCACACTCAAACATACATAACACACACACATGGGACTCCACCACAAAATGACCATCACAGGGGCATGCTGTTTAAAGGGAAGAAGGAAATAAAGGGTGAAGAAAATCGTTGAAAAGGCTTCCCCATTTCGATTCTTCCTCGCTTCTACTAAGTTAATCGTTTGATTCTAACGGTGATTCATAACAAGATTTTACTAAAAATACGGCGATTTGTGTCTCTCCAAACATTTTAAAGAAAAAGTTAACAAACAGAAACGTGTATACGTTTAAATCTCTTAATTTATCTACCTATGAATAATTTGCTGATTACTGCAGCTGTTGAAAATACCAAAGTTCAAAAGTATAAAGAAGCACGAGTAGAAGCGGGAAATATCATGCGCAAAGCTTTTGCTAACTTCAGGAATAATGTATTAAATAGTTATTTGAAGAACCCTCAAGCGTCTTACGTGAGGGAAGGCCAGGTTAAAGGCCCTACCATACCCTTCCTGCGTAATGACTCATTCTCAGATGCCGTTATTCACGATAGCGTAGAGAAAGCCAACCTGCTCAACAGTCATTTCGTGAAAGCCTTTGCAGCAGCCAACGATCAATGCGTACATAATGCACCCGCTTGAAAGAAAACTCACAGCCATTTTACCATGCTTCGGCTGAGTCATGAGCATGAACGAGGAAGTGAAGCGAGGAGTAACTATAGGAATCCCGTGTCAACGATCAATGCGTACATGCACCCGCCATGAGGAACGACCTGATGGCCGACATAGTACTTTCTGAGGGTGGAATAGCAAAGCAATTCAATGCGATTAGACCTAACAAATCCCCAGGCCCCGAAGGAATTGCCGCTCTGGTATTCAAAGAATTAGCCGAAGATGTAGCACCTTTTCTTAAGATAATATTCGAGAAATTCATTTCCCGCGGAGAGGTCCCGAAGGACTGGAAGTTAGCGCACGTGACTCCAATTCATAAGGGCGGCGACAAAGAGAACCCAGAAAACTAAAGGCAGTTTCCCTAACCTCAATGTCATGCAAGATACTTGAGAAACACTCGTTATCAACATAATGCATTTTCTTGATAGCAATTCATTGTTAGACAATTGTCAACACGACATCCAGTTCGCTAAATGTTAATTATTCGTTCGATGGAGTAAGGATTCCTATTTCAGATTCGGTTAAATATTTAGGAGTTACGATCCATCGGGATCTCTCGTGGGACATCCACGTTCGCCGCTAACAAAAAGCTAGACTTTATGGGGAGAATAGTTCGAAATAGCTCGGAAAAAGTGAAGGAATTATATTATTTATCCTTGGTTCGACCGCAGGTCGAATATGCGTCAGCTGTGTGGAAACCTCATTAAAAGGGACCTACTAATGAGAGAGAAAAGGTGCAGCGCAGGATTCGTAAAGAGAAACTACGATTGTAAACAAAGCGTAACGTCATTAATAGAAAATCTTAAATGGGCCTCGTTAGAGGAAAGTAGACTGCAAGCTAGATTTAAACCGCTAGAAAAATGTCCGAGGGATTCGTGCTGTGATTCTCAACTGGGGTGACATGACACCCAAGGGAGACGTGACGGTTATTGAGGGGTGACGCGAATATTTGATAAATTCAGTGTTTCGTATTCTGGATTATAAACAAAAATAAAACCAGGAGAATAAACACTCGTACTTACTTAAATTCCAGCATTTTATCTTTATGTGATACGGAAAGCCCAATTTATCTTTAAAGGTGGCTTGAAGGTAATAGAAATGTAGACGGGATGACGCACAAATGAATGAACTGAAGATAGGGTGACGCAGACAAAAAAGGTTGAGAACCAATGGATTATCGGACGAGATGGTCGATCTTATCAAACTAGGGAATCTTGGTGCACTGCACCCCCTGCCATCAACAAACAAGGTGACTTGCGGGGTATTATGTAGATGCATTATTTCCTACCTTTTAAACTAACGTATGATTAAAATGGCTAAGTAAAAAATCAAAGGGTCGTCAAAAAATAACTTGCCTCGTGGCAAAATGTATGAACACGGCCCCCGTAAATTACATTCGGGGCGGAGTTATACCTCCGGCCGGCCTTAGACATGCCACAACTTTACTTTCGTGCGTCCCAGTATTTTATTCAAAGTAGTGCAAAGAATAAATAAAGGCAGAAAGACCGTTGTATTAAGATATTCGAAAATACCAAGTGCCGTGAATTCTGATTTAATGACAGCATAGTGGCCAGGGCCGCGCTAAGGGTGTTCGGCACCCGGGTGCAAAATAATTCTGCAGCGCCTCCCTCCCCTCTCCCAAAGTGACTACCATTCAATAAAAAAAAAATACCGCCACTGTCCCCTACATCAGTGGTTCTCAAACTTTTGCCTCTTGCGTCCCACCTACCACATTTTCAAGAAACCCTGGTTCCTCCATGGTATAAGGAAAAACTTCACTTTTTCTAATGAATGTATTTCTGCGTTTATAAGCATTTAAGTAGTACATTAATAATTGGTAGACGCAAAGGAGAAGGTCGAAATGAAAAAGATTTACTTGGTAAATCCACGAAAATTTATTTAAAAAAATAATTTTTGTGGAATTACCAAGTAAATCTTTTTTTATTTCGACAATATGAATAAATTCCATCAAGTTACGCCTGAGACTGTTAGCTACATATATAAATGAGAAGGTGCCAGAAAGTGTAACCGATTGGGGCGCCAAAATGTCTTCAGCTGGCTCTAGTCCCACCTAGACGGCTTTCAAGTCCCACCAGTTGAGAAACGCTGCCCTACATAAATGTTAACAAAGATATCTGTTCATATTATGGACAGCCTCTTAATTTAAAAATAATTTAATTATTTATTTAATGTTTACAGTTAAACTTTGCTACGTTTGTTTAATATCAGCTTAATATCGAGGAAATTGCTCAGCTTTATCTCCTCTTAAAAGCATTTCGAAGAAGGGGCAACCCTTTAATGAACGACAAAAAAGACGGTTTAATGAAATAAGTAATAAAACATCAATATTATTTTAATGTCGCGTTCCAATTATATACTATATGTAGATACTAGGGGTAAAGCCCCCTGCTCGCTGTTTCTTCGTTCCTACCATGTACCTGTTGGATTACGAGAATATGTTTTCAATACGAGTTTAATGAATATTTTTGATAAGGGATGTATGTTTGGTTTTTAATAAATTAGGAAAATTAGTTGAATAACTCGATAAAAAATAAACTTAAGAGGGCTGAAATTCCCGGAGATTAAAAATGGCTGAGGTATACAGCGTTAAAGAGAGAGAGAGACAACCAGAAATAGGATATTATATAGTAATATAGATAAAAAATATAAAGAACATGAATACTGCGTTCGATTTATTTGCATTAAATTCATATCTTCGGTCATTTCGATAAAGTTTTAATCTTATTTTTGATCTTTAAGCTTTTATTTAAGTGCATATGAACGGAAATTACCGAGGACAACAATACCGAAAACCATGATCTTATTATTTAAATGTTTAAAAAATTACCAAAACTCGAGTATAAATTCAAAATATGAGCGAATTAGATTGAGGCTGAGTATTCGAGGGTAAGAATAAGAATCCTCATTCATTTTGGTGTGTTTTAGCGCAAATTTCGTGTGGATAACGTAATTTTAAGATATTTTACAGAGTAAAAGAATGAAAGCCTTCAAACCAAAAAGGTGATTTTTACGTGTTATCTTATGGGAAGCGACATTCATCCTCTGGAGTCGAACCCGTGACCTTTTTCGAAAATGTTGTCATAACGTAGATTCATCATCACTGAAATCCTGAGAAATTTCAGGCTTCTAAGTTTATTTCTAATCGAGTTATTCACAAAATTAGAGCGTTACGCATCACGATGACCATTACGATTTTATAATATAGAGAGACATATGTAGTATATCTTAATGGAAAGACGCCCCCGACTAGTTGCCGTGCCTTGCACCTCGGGTTGGCGCGGCCCTGGTAGTGGACGCCCATGTTCACTTGCCTACTTTTCCTATTGGTGAATCCGATCTTGATTACATAATCTTTCGGCGTCGTACACACTTAACGCATTTTTAACACTTCTTAACATACGTATGTACTTACACTTGTACAAAATCTACCATAATATATTTTAAAGCGTGTTTGTTCATGGCACTACTCCTAAACGATAAAAGCTAGAATAACCAAATTTGGTACGATTCTTCCTTACATCCTAACTTTGTGAATGGTCAAGGTTTGGTCAACCGGGATTAATAAGAGCTGCCAATATAGGGAATTAACATTTTTCCATAAGATAACACGTAATCAATTTCTTGACTTGCAAGTTATTCTTCCTTCAAGCATTAAAATACGTAAATATGTACCGATTTTTTTCGTTTTTGCTTTATTCGACGAATAAAACTCTATACTATCTTATTCCTGCGAAGTTTACGTTACACGGTCGAAGTTTTCAGAAATACGATATTTGTTTCGAAATTTTGTGGATTTTTCGTACCCCTCCAGGGCGTTGCCAAGGCGGCCGTCATTGTTACCTCCGATTCAATCAGCTTCAATGAAGCTTACAAATAGACGAAAGTTTAGCGTTATTCGATTCGCACTTTTGTTTAAGCAACGAAACGATCGATGTTTATGGTAGCAACGTAAATAGATACTGATTATTATTCAGGAAGCGTTTATAACGATTGATGAAAGTAATTGAACCTTCTTTCGCCTATTGAATACTGAAATCTTACATTTTTTGTAAGTGAACTCATTATATTCTACATTATAATTATTATTAACGTAATTAAGCTCACGTATCTGGTGTAAATTTACCAGTCAGTGTTCAATCATGGACAACTGTACGTTGCTTTTTAAAGACATAAAAGTAAATATTTCAGCGAGGCATAATTACACAAGAAATGAAGCTGGATTTGGCGAAAGTAATATGATAGGAAATAAAATTATCGTTATATTTAAATGCAATAGGCTCGGAAACGGATTGTTACAAGCAAATATGATTAATTGCTAAGAAAAGATAATTGTAATTTAAAAAGTATCTACTATATATTTTAAAGAGTTTGTATGTTGTGTTGTAGTAGCTTCTCTAAATCCGTTGAAATTCAACGGGAAATTCTGCTAGTAGAAAATAATGGAGGATGGGAGTCTCGCGTTAATTTATCTATGTGGCTATGGATGTCGCTACCAGAAAGTTTGCATATTAATTAGGACTGCCACCTTTCGAGGATTCCAAAACAGGAGATATGACCTTTTTAGGATTCCAAAACCGGACATATGACTTTATGAGGATTCCAAAACCGGAGATATGAGTAAAAAAATTGTATTAAGTATTTACATGAAAAAAATGCTCATGCGACAATGTATGGTTCTTCAATGATGTTACACCAATGTATTACATTGCATCGCATATCTGTTCTCGACGGTTTGTGAAATTCAACGCGGAGTCCGAGTTGATCAAATTGTCTTCAAGATACGCATACAAAAAGATTCATTGGAACGACTTATAGATGAGCAAAATTTAGAAGTAGTCATAATGTAATAATACGGGACGCACTTTGTCACAAAGCCCGTCTCGTATTGATTTCACACAGGATAAGGGACATTTGAGAAAAATTGGCCGAAAAACGTCCCGTAACCGAATGCTGGTTATTAAAACCGGAGATGAACTGTGAAAACCGGAGCCTCCGCACGAAAACCGGAGAGGTGGCAGCCCTAACATTAACGGTCTAATAGCTCGATAGAGTGGAGTGCCCGATGACGGAGTAAGCATCTCGCCTCGAAAAATATTAATTTAGTTACCATGGTCACTTCGCACATTGTTGTCAGATTTTAGCCAGCTGAGTAATTAACCTAATCATCGCTACCATTTATAAACGTCATTGCTTACCGGTCTCTTCGGATCACGAGTACCTTGTGACGACCGCGTCATTTGGACATACAAAACTCAAACGAAAGAAACCCCGATTACCTCGTGCTGCATAGCGTAGTGAGACGCTTTATGCCCAAAACAACACAATCGGACCACCAAGAATATGTATTTCGACCACGTAGACTCTTAAGACGTTTTCTTTTCGTTTTTACTATTCGCCTATTGTTCAGAATAGCGTTATTCCTATTAGGTACTATTCTTCTGGTCGGGTGGTAGGCTTCCTGCTGCTGCGCAGTAAGGATGTTCACACCAAAGCATGATAACGCGGTTACTCGAGTGTCGTATTTCAGCGCACGAATGACTCATTTACACTGTATTGCGTTTTTTTGAGATAAGTGGTCACATGCGACGTAAATAACATTTTGTCACCTCGGACGTCATACCACTCGTCCTTTTACGATATGCCATGATGAGTTTACTATTTTTATGCATGCCTGGAAACCTAATAGAAACGAAACGAAAAGGAATGAAAACCAATTTTGCAATACTAAATACCAGATCGTAATATTTCTTTGGGCATGGCACCCTTTGAAAGATGAAGTTTCGCGGCATTCCCACCTTAAAAACAAGACTGCATGTTTATACATACTGGTATCACGTTTGGATGGATTAAATATTGGGTATTAGGGTGACCAGATTCCAAACTGGACATGACCTATATCTAAAGTGACAATTTTTTAAAACCATTATCCTTACAATTGGCATTTGTTGCCCATATAAAGCACCAAATTCCGGATAAGTGACTGGACAAAATTCGTTCGCTGAAATTTCGAGCATAAACTTTGCAACCTATATAAGTATTTGCTTTATTTTCATGAATACTCGAGGATAAAACTTCAGCCTATCACAAAATATCATTTTATGCCACTTATGATAGGTAGAGAAGTCAAGGATATCAAAATGCCTATAAGTGACCCAAGCCACTGTAATAAGGCAATCGAATAAGGAATTATAAAATTTGTAAATCAGTAAAATATCTTCAAAATAAATAGTACTGAACAAATCAGCATGGTTGATCACTTTAACTAGGAGAAAAATGGGAAAAAATAATTACACATAGCTAGGTTTTCCTAAGTTGGACATTTTTCACTGGTCTAGATTTAATGGTGAGTGAATTCTTCCCACAAATGTTTAACAATCAAAACAAGAACCATTGAAGAACTTGAAAACAAAATTCGTGATATTTTTTCAGTGTATCAGATGCATTAGTGAATTTGCAATAAGACTAAAATAGGCAATGACCTAGTGATGGCAAGATTTGAGGGGAGCAACAAAAATGACATCTGTGGGAATGAATGATAATGTAATATTACAAATATAGTATTAGACGATTATGATTAGCAGATGGATGGACAAACTGAATACATGAGCAATTTTTAGGAAAATTTAATTTGCGTTATGGGCGTGGAATTTCTAAATCTGCCACTGATCAGATGATTTTTATAGAAAATGAAAGTTTACTGGTAATTTTGCAGAAGTGCATGGACAATGCTGGGCTCCAAGTTGAATTTCAGGTCCGTAATAAATATTTTTGACTTTGTAAAAAAGTAAACGCCAATAAATAAACCTCATTTCAGCGCAAGAAATGCTTTAACATCTCCTTCAGCTCAAGTACAGAAACTATTCAAAAATAGATAGACTTTTTAGATATAATTTACTTTGTGTCATTAAAAAGAGTCCTTTTGCTGCATAAATGATTAACACTATCGGACATAATCACCAGTCTACAGACATCATCTCTTCATCATCAGAATTTTCTTTGAGAGGAAAAGAATGTACACATTAAGAAAATCTAACTTATCTTTAATACCTCCTTAAGGATCAACAACATTTGAAAAGTAAGGAGTGACCTTTCAGACACACAGTAGTGATTAAAGATGAAAAACACGTTATCTGTACTCTTACCTTTTCATTCCTTCCATACACAGTTGCAAACTGAACCGAACCGGTCATTTTGCTGAACCACGAACCAAACCGAACCCAACCCACTGATTAATATTTCAATGAACCGAAAACCGAACTAATTTTTTGCAAAAGTCATTCGGTTTCGGTTCGATCTCAATCCACAAAGTACGGACCAACGAAAAGACCAGGAATTTCCATTGGAAAAACCAGCGGGTTTGCTTCAAAGGAAAGAGTGCCTATCTCTTTCCTCTCTGCTACTATTGTTATCCACAGACGACATTTATGGTGAGGGTTATGGGGACACCAACTGCGACAATATCCGGGTCAACCACTGTAGGCAGAAACCGACCAACAGAATATAGAAAGATCTTTATCTGAATGCAGGCAAAATGGTCGTTTTACAATGACCTAGAAAGGAGCCGTAATCTGCTTTTGTGCCGAGAGAAAAATCCATGCCCTCACCATCACCATCATCCCCTTCAGCATTGTAATTAGCAGACCTGAGAAAATATGCCCCACTGTGTCTTTCTTAGAACACCATTAACTCTCCTCATACCTTTTTCTTCGGAAAAATTCAAATTGTTGCTCTTAACGGCTTGAGCTTTCAATGACGTCATTCCTTTTCCAACTCTTGTGTGGTGTCCTTCTATGATATTTCCATTACTTGGTGGTTTATATTCAAGCAAAAACAGTCGAAGACTTCGGCGGATCCCTTGGATCGGAGGCATTCATTTCCCGCAGAATTCCTTGAATTATCTAAAGCATGTATTTTTAATAATATTTTAATAAACTTTATTTAAGAGACAAAATTAATTAACATGGTAGTGTCATTTAAAGAGGGTCACTCTACATTTTATAATCGTTTGTTTTGAACCATAAGTGTCTGCACTTCGTATATTGAATAATCTGCCCCAAACTGTCAATTAATTTTAAATTATTCTTGTAACGTAATTTTACTATCATATTGATTTTTTGATTACTTTTCTAAGGTGGCAAAAGAAAAAAATTAGCAATATATAATATGTTTTGAATCGAACAAAAAGTGTCTTTTTGAATTTATTATATAATAATAATTAATAATCGAATTTATTTGAGTTTTACATATCATAAATTCATTCGGAGTAATATTTTATTCCATATTTTTTGACCAATTAAATTATTAAAATATTTTATTTACATAAATTTATTATTGAAAGTTGGAAAAATTGAGATGCTGTGCATCATCGCCATTGGAAAGCAAGAAACTGTCTACTTCAATAATTAAATCTATCATTCAATCAAGGAAATCTTAATAAGGGTTTACAGAAAAGAATTTTCCTAGTCGATGAATTGTGTTTCGGTGAATTGTGGTCGGTGAATTTTCCTAGACCCTTGATAAATATAGCGATTTATTTTATTTGTTATAAATGAACCAAGGAATAACGATTTGTAACTTCCATTGATTTTATTTCACTTACGACCCGGGTTTCGACATTACAATGCTATTGTCAGGTGCAGATGTGGTCAGAATAGTAAGTATATACAGAGAAATGGGTAGATAGGAGGGAGGGAGGGTAGTTTGTAAGATGGAAAGGAATGGAGGGGAGGGAAAGGAGGAACCTATCTCATTGTCAAAGGGTTATTGAGGGAGGTAGGTTGTAAAGGGATAAATGGGGAGGGGAAAGGAAAGGCTGGAGGTGGGAGACCATCTCGGGAGGGTTTGGGGAAAGACGAGAAGGACTAAAAAGAAAGGCCTTGTGGAAGATGGAGAAAGGGCGAATCCCAGAGAGAGGAAGGAGAAAATTATCAATGAGGCAATGGGTATGTGTGTGGGAATAAGGAAAATAAAGGCAAGTGCAGGTGATAGAACTAAAGAGGTTAAATATTGGGAGGCTCTTGTTATAAATCTTTTTTCCTCTAAATAATGTGTATTGCAGGTAAGGAAAAGGAATAAAATGCCTGAGGAACTAATTTTCTTTGATTTTTAATGATTTCTTTAAAACACTTTTATGTTTTCGGTTTGTCCGTCCATCCAGGGATAATCTCAAAAGCGGTTTAAGGTAGAGGCACATTTTCTTTCTGATTATGTATGATTGTGTATGTTGGTAAATGAATTTGAAGTGAATCCATTCAGAGAATTTGTAATTGATATGTAAACAACAATGAACATAAAAATCATGTGAGGATCAAAAATACCATTTAAAAAAATATAGACGACGATGATGATGAGATTGTAATATATTTAAAATATAAATTTTTCCTTTCTTTAAATAAATTCTTCTATCATTTAAAATAATAATGACTGCTGTTTGATTTACTTACAGATTGATACTGAATTTGTAATGTTTATATTGGATAAATTATTTCTGATTAGTATTTCAAACGATTAACTTAGTTGAATCGAACCGCAAACCAAACCGAACCACTTGTCAAAATTCTCGTCTGAACCGAACCACTTCCAAAAATTTAGAACCGAACCACTCCCAAATTTTGAAGTGGTTTGCAGCTCTGCTTCCATATATAGGTAGAGTAATATATTTCACTATTAACTATCACCAGTGTCTTTTTTGTGACGGTACATGTCGGCACGGCGTACCGGCACCCTTTTCCAGAGCGATGTTGACACCCGTCTAATTTTCACTTTTTTAATTCTTTAAAACCTAAAGTAATAAACGGGTTCTATAAATGTTAAACATTTTGATTTTAATTATCAACTTTGTTATTAAAAGTTCATCCAAAATTCAATAGCGAAGGGGAGCGAGGGTGCAGGAAGAAGTGGAGAGGGGTGGGAGTACCAGCACCTCTTTTTCTACGAAAACAGCACTGACTATGAGTATAAATAATATTTTGTAGCTGGTTTTTAAAATACGGGAAATTTGTGCAGTAAACATTTTTGGGAAATCAGAAACAATGAAATATGGAGTAGATGTCAACAGAATCATGTTTTATGCAACATCTGCATTTGGTGATCAAGTACTCGTTCAACCGTCTCTCAGATTTATGACATTCAGCGAATGTGTGCTCGGCCTGCAACCTTGAGGGCTAAGGCTAATGTTCGATTCAAACTATTTAAGAGATTTAACTATGAATTGAAAGCAAAATTTGTGGTTCGAGGAAAGGCCATTATGTAACCCTTAAGTGGTGCTATGACTCCAGCTTCTATTTTTTCTCAATCATCATGATGCTGTTTATTCTGTTTATTTAATGAATTATATTGATGGTAAATATGCTAAAATGATGTACGGGAGCAAAAATTCATATAATTGAACGAATATAACAAAAAATGAAATAAAATCGTTTATGGTCTAATTGAATCGACTCAAGTGAGGTCACATAGACCCCATGCACCTACTGAAGGGTTAATAAGACTTGAATTATCTAACAAGGGGACCTTACGACATGTTCGTCGCCGATTTGGTTGAAACTTGGTGAGCATGTCGCACACTCCTAGTGGTGAAAAATGTCAAAGGAAGAAGACGCACCTCTCAAGCATTCGCGAGATTTTTGCAATTAAATTTAGTGAACATACTAGGGGTCCAATTTATCTCCTAATATGAGTGGTAACCGGCAGGTTAGGCAGTGGCCCAGTTGGTTAAGTGTTGGCTTCTGAAACGTTTGGGTGCGAGTTTGATCCCAACACTTGCAAATTTTTTTCAATTATTATTTGTTGATTTTGTTCTAGCATCTTGTAATTTTTGGGATATATTATTTACAGAAAGTTTACTGGATTTAAAATTACATTTTCGCTAATTATGTAAAGCAAAAAATTTTTTCGCAATAAAGTTGAAAAAGAATTGAATTTGAATTATCAATAAAAATTAAATGGGACAAAAATTACAAGACGTTAGAACAAAATCAACAAATAATAATTGAAAAAATTTTGCAAGTGTTAGGATCAAACTCGCACCCAAACGTTTCAGAAGCCAACACTTAACCAACTGGGCCACCACCTAACCTGTAAGTGCCTCATTATTATATCAGATAATCATAACATTAATGTAAAATGAACCACATCAGTAAAAAATCGGTACAACAAACACTGTACAAACTTTCTCATATACTAATGCGTCATTTAGTTATCTTTAGAAAATGAAAATCTTATAAGCCGGTTTTTAGAAAATACTAGTTTTGTTAAAGTTGACCAAGAATAAACTATCCTTATATTCATTCATTGAGAAAAGTGAAATATGTAGAATTATTGCAGATGTATACTCAAGTAACAGTAAAATATTTGATCAAAATCACTAGAGCCATTTTTGAGAAAATCTAATTATTGTTAAAGTTGTCTAGAATAAACTAGCCTTATATTCGATGATATTGTCAGCTTTCGGTTTCAGCTGCATCCGGAACATGAAAGCTGACAATATCATCGGACACCACACTGCAAAAACCTTCGATCAAAATTAGCCTTATATTCATTTTTTGAGAAACATTAATTATACAGTATTATTGAAGACGTAACCTCAAGTAACTGTGGAAAATTTGATCAAAATCGCTAGAGCCATTTTTGAGAAAATCAAATCGTTGTTAAAAATGCGTAAAATAAACTTCCCTTAATTATTGAGCAACGTCAACCATTTCTTCATATACTCTGCCCAGTATGATAAAATGCCAAAGTATGAGATTTCTGCTCTACCGTTTAGGCTCTAACTCCAGTATCAGACAGACGGCATTGTGAAAACCACTTTTTCAGATTCAGCGACACCTAAAACGTATATTTCCCTAAAAATCTCGAGGTCGAATTTTTTCGCGATAACAATACTTTCTCAATATACTTTGTATATGAGAAAGTAAAAATCTGATGTGTCCAGTACACTTTCTCCATAGAGCAATGAATATGATTGCTCTCGACATCAGCATCCTCAAGAATAATTATCAGAAATTACAACTGCAAAATTTTAAAAAGGAATAAGTAAAGAAAATTGTTAGCAGTTTCTATGGATAACAAAATGTCAACACACAATTATAATTACCCTTGGCAGCATATGCAATGCTATCAACAATTAGAAAATTTATCATAGCAACAGATCCAATGGTGCCACTTAGCAACGTATTTAACATAAATTTAGAAGAAAAATCAAAATGTCTCTTAAACTAAAGGTTTTATGAAATGAGCTTTCCAACAAAAATTGTAGAAAATTACATTGCCATTTTATAATAACAAATATTCACATAAATAGAGTTTTAAAAAAAGTTGGAAAAAACAGGAAAACGACAAGAATAAACCGTCACTTTCGGTTGACCAGTTTCAGTCAAAACCTTTTCAGATCTTTATTTGCTAATAAAAATCTTAAGTACAGGCGACTCCCGAGAGTCGACAGGGATGCGTTCCTGAAAACGTGGTCGAATGTTGAATGCCGTTTTTCCATAGACTTGCATGTTATAATCGGGGGATATGTTCCCGCATCACGGCTCGCACGAGTCGGACCGGGCTGTCTGCAGCACAACCCTGCATACATCTATCTATACATACAACTATATATAGCAGCGAAATTAATATAAAAGTTATTAAAAAGCACAAAATAACTTGCAGCCTCTCCAGTTAATTTAAGGTTATGCAAATCTGCCCTTCTTTTAAATGTCAAAACAGCCATCAAATTACGTGAATTTATCACGTCCTAGAATTTTCTCCTTCTGTTTCACATAAGTGCTAATAGTTGAACAACACTTTTATTTGATTCACTTGCATTATCACTATTACATTTCCTTTTAGATATCATGTCAAGTGATAAATTTATAAATAAATAAATTTAAATAAAAGATTAACAGAAAAAAGTGAAATCAGCACAAATTCAAACAATTAAGAGCATAAATAACTATGTCTACACTGAAACTAAACCTTGCGTGGTTGGTCAGGACAAAAATTATTTCTCGTAAACTAGCTCCCAATTCGATCGGCTGTGTTGAAATCTCGAATTTGTTGAATCTTGAACTGTCGAATCTCGGGAGTCACCTGTATATAGTTTTGCGCTGATCTCATTATTAGTTTTTATAGTTACAGCGCCTACAAAATTCTTGTCACATAACACACAGGCCCACAGACATCATTGTGAAAATAGTCAAAACATACTCAGGGGACCTCAAAACATGTTTCCATAGAAATCTCGAATTCGATTATTCTCACCAATACATTACTTTCTTCCAGAGCTGGGAAGTTCAGGTTCAGTTCCAACCTTAAATTTTCCAACTCGTTCCATTCCAGATTTGGTTCCAAGTGATCAAAAGAAGAATTAGTTCGGTTCCGAAACCCTTCAAAGTTCTAAAAAAAAGTTTTTATTGATAAAATTTTTCACGAATTATAACTTTTTTCATTTACATCAAAAAATGATGAAAGTTTCTTAAAATTAGTGACCAAAGGCCATCTTTTTAAAGAAAATTTCTTTTTTACTTTCTCCGTATGCACTGAAAAAAATTGAATTTGATGTTTCCATGGAAATACATATTTTGTGATGCCCTTAATATGTTTTGACTATTTTCTCGATGATGTCTGCGTGTGTGTGACAGAATTTTGTGGGAGCTGTATTTTCCAAATACATCCTTTAGAACTTCATTTATGCAAATATTTGGTACTATTATAGTTATAGATTATGTAATTTCCTATAAGTTTTGTTTGAAACGTTTTTTCATAACACCGATTGTTTAAGAGCTAATTTGATTTTTCATCTGAATTTATGTTAAGTACTTCGCTAAGTGATTATTTCTAATTTGTATAAACGATATCAGCTCAGTAGCTAGAAATAAAATTAGGCTTTCCACAGACGACGCCATCATTAATAGAGAAATAAACAATCTGGAAGATCATCATTTTCTCCAAAATTTAAAAAGCTATTGCAGCATGGTGTAAGGAAAGGCAGCTAGAAAACAACCCAAAGACTAGCTGCATCGTCAATTTTTGGAGAACCAAAAATAGTTCGATAAATGTTAAATATTCATTTAACAGGGTAAGGATTCCCATTTCAGATTCAGTTAAATATTTAGGAAAAATTTTGTAATTATTAATAGCAATGCATACGCTGCCAAGGGTAATTTAATTGCACATCGATATTTTGTTAAAATTTTTGCTAATAAATTTCTTTACTTGTTTTTTCAATGAAAAGATTATTGAAATTGTCTAAATATTATTCAGGCTTATGGTACATAGCTGGAACCACATTCAAAACTGTCCTTTCATGAAGTTAAATTTCATCACCCTACTTAAAAGATAATATCATATTGCAGGTCTAAATAAAATATCAACATATTGTTTACAACTTAAGTGACCTTTTTGGTTCTTTTTAATTTATGTGATAAATACAAATATTGTATTACAAAATTTTATTTGGCGGGTGATTAAGATACAGTGTTTTCTTGTCTATTGCATCAAGACATTGGATTTATAATTTCATTTTCAAATTCATGAAGTTTTTCTTGAATCACGGTCTTAAAAAGATACCTTTGATCAATTACACAACAAATTCAATTTCTAAATAATATTCTTCAAACCAGTTTCTTTCTTATTATTACAGACGATAATAAAATACATATCAGGAATCGACTTATTTTTGAACACTGAAATTTCATTGTATACTGCCACTGTAGAGAATATTTTTTTATGACTATGAAAAGAAAGATGATCAAACTGATAGGAAAGTGAGCTCTTACAGTGTATTCTAGTAAATAATTGAATGTTACTTGTTATTTCCTGCTTTACATAATCTTTGAACAGCTTCTCATCAGAATCTATTATGCAAAATATGGAAACCAAATGTAGATGGATTTGATGCTAAGTTCCAAACACTAGATCCAACTTAACAAGGAAGCAGAATAATCAGAGAAAGTACATTTTCAATTTTGTATAAAAATATAATACAGGCAGTCCTCGACATCCATACAATTTGCTCTTTCGTACATTATAAATTCTCGCCCCTAAACTGCCTTTCGTACTCTGAATTCAAACTTATGTACATCAGCTGACGAACAAACATTTCGAGCTGTCGCATAATGGCGCTGTCTGTCAGCCAAGCCAACACTTTTAATAAATTACCAAATTAAAGTATGCTATGTAATAATATACGTATTATATGTAATGTAAGATTTGTGTGTAATGTTTTTTAATATTGTACTGAAATTTGACAAGATTAATACCACTGTAAAGTCGGTTAATAATCATTAAATTATTATTATTCAGTCTTGGCAACGTTACCATCTTTGTTTGTACGTATAGCAGCGTTTCTTTGTTTGTGCATTTTACACCTGTTATTTTATAAACTTGAGTGAGAAATGGAAAACTGAAAGTGCTAATACAAGTGGAAAGAAACGTAGGACTCATAAAGTGAACACGATTGAGGCAAAGATGGAAATAATTAGGTGTGCCGAAAGCGGTGAATCTTTAGCTTCAATCGGACGCTCATTGGACTTAAGCCGGTTGAGTGTGTGTTCAATTGTGAAGGAGAAGAACAAATATAATAATACAATACGTACTGTGGCATTCTAAATAAACGCCACAGTTTTTTAAAGAGCAAGGAACCGATCTACACACGCTTCGATGACGTTGGCGATATCCCGTTTGCAGACTGTGAAACAATTTGAGACAATGATTGTGCAGCTGCTTGGCTTTCACGTGAATGACAGGTGAACTCAGCGGGACTTTCTTGCGAGTTTGGGTCTCGATTCACAGGTTTAAAGCCTTCTCTGTCTTCTCTACATATGGATTCCTAGGTACAAAAGAAACTTTTGCACTCGTTGAAGTACCACTTGCAACACTAGCTTTAATCGCTTCTTCTCTTTCCTTATCGATTTTACTGTGGACTCAGTCACACCAAGTAATTTACCAACTGATGAAGCAGGTCATTATGTGCAAGCCTATCTAAAACTTCAATTTTCTTCTCCAAACTCATCACTGTTTTCGCCCTTTTTATCAGCTTTTCTTTCATTTCAATCATCACTCTCTTTGGGGTCATGATTAGGCAATATTAGAAAAAAACTATGAAAATAGCAAAATGCTTTAATGAAAAAAAACTTGCACTTTCATACATTATACATTGACAAACCTAAACATCCTTCCGTACGCCGAATTTGGACTTTCGTGTGTCAGCGAAATGACGAACGAATATTTTGAGTGCTGCTGGTTGCCAGCCACCAGTTTCTGCTGCGTTGCCATCTTTGTCTGTACAGCAGTGTTTGTGCAATTATTTAAATATTTTATTGCATTTTGCCCTATCTTTCTATATTATAAAATCGACGATTGTGTCTAAAAGGCCCCTGCTCAAAAAACTAAACATTTATACCATAATTAGAGATTTTATAATATTTTTTGGCTCTCTGAAAATGGAACCCCCCTATAACATGATAATCTATGTTCGACATCTGTACACGTTTTCAGGAACGCATTATGTATGGATGTCGAGGACTGCCTGTAGTAGAAATTAAAAAGTCTATGTTTTAAATTTAAAAAATGTAAAAATATTAATAATAACTAGTAGCCCGTTGCAGCTTTGCCAGCAATTTTATAAAAAACACGGAATGTATAAAATATTATAACCATTTCTTTTTTAATATTCAAATTTTCCATATATAACAAAAACATTTATTTATTAGTATCATATATGGCATTATAAATATCAATGATATAAATTTAACTTTAAATAGAGTTACCTTTGCTCAAATTAAATATTTTCAAAGACGTAACATATAATAACACCAATTTTGAATCTGCGCAGGGTGATGCAAGGTTTCATAATCTCCAAGATTATTTCTGAGAAATTTTTTTTTATTTTGTGTTGGACCAAAATATTTCTTCAATAATGGAGAGGTTTCAGTTACTTAAAAACCACAGTGAATATTTTAGTTTCTTGTATAACTTGAGTGAATGAACAAAAGAAATTAATTAATTTAACGAAAGACAAAAAGGTACATACATAACCTTTATGAAATATTTGGAATTAAAGAAACGATTTATCCAGTCACAATTTGTGGACAATCTAAGTCTAATTATTTGAGTTACTTACGTTGTTTTAAAAGCGGTTTGCTATGTAGAATACAACGGCAGACAAAAATATTACTAAAACGTAGTAATATAAATAGTAAAAATGCCCATCAATAATACAGGCTATCTTTAATTGTTTATATTGTTGCCTTCCTCCATCTCTCTCCCTCTCACCTCTCCTCCCTCTCTTTCCTCTTCCTCCCCCTCTCTCGTTTTAAAGCATTCAAAATGCATTTATATTCCCGTAAGGATTGATATAATAATCGGATTTTGAGGTTTAACAATATAATGAGTCGCTATGGCAACATTCCGTTAAAATGGCAAGATTTGCATAAAATATGTAAATTAAACGTTTAACATGGAATACTTCAAACTGTGGGCGAAACAAGATGAACAGAATAAAAAACTTTATAAATTTTTCTTCAAAATGGTTCAACTCTGAAGGTTGTAGATTATTTCCTTCTAATTTTAATTTCCAAATGAATAAGAGGCTGCACGTAGAAAAATCGCATTTTACATGTTAAGTAATGGGAAATGGAAATGCCTCCCTTGGAGTCGAACCAAGGAATTTTTTCGCGATTTAGACTCGTCATCACCTGAAAAAGTGCTAATCAAGCATCCCTGCCAAATTTTGAGTTTCTATTTTCATTACTTCTCGAGTTATTAGCTTTATGAATCTTAGCACGATGGACACTAAGCAATTTATTATATAGATTTATTCATTTTCAAGGGAACCGTTCCAGAACCAAAGTTTTGACACAATTGTTCCTGTTCAGGTTCTGCTTCTGATACAATTTTTCCGTTCCGGTTCCGAATTCAGGAGCGGTAACCATTTTGGAACCGTTCGTTGTTCTGGAACTTTTTCAGCTCTGCTTTCTCCTATGCAGGCCATTCCTGACTTACAAATCTAATGCATTCCTGAAAATCACATCGTAAGTCAAATATCAATTTCCAATAGACTTACATGTTATAAATTGAGATACATCCCAAGACCTTGGAAAAAATGTATGAAGCCATATTTAAGCTTTAAATTAATATTTTAAGAACAAATGTGTTATATATTGCATAATAAACATTTTTAAGACTTAAAACACTAAATAAATTAATACCTACAATGCAGACAAATCGTATCGTCCAACTGAATATCGGCTGAAAATACGCACAAGAAAGTACACTTGGAGCACATCAGATGTAGAATATCATATGCCTGGGGTATGATACCGGAAGTCGATTTCGAGGTATCAATGTATTAATGTCATAAGTTCAGGTTTATTGTAAGTTGAAACACTGTAAGTCGGGAATGGCCTGTATTACGTATGGACAAAGTAAAAATTATCATCACTATAATGTGATTTTTGAGAGCTGTAACTTGACAGATGAATTATAAGTGCATGAGAAGACACAACTGCTGCTTCCAGCAAATAATCTGAATAGAATACTGAATTCACTAGTGGCAACTTCCAAAAACAAGACTAGTAAGGACCAAGAGAACACACTAGTTTAGTGAACCAAAATAACAAAATGACCAGAGAGAGAGCTTATAAAATACAAATTACACTAATTAACCCTTCCATGACCAAAGAAGTACAAGATGGACATCACCTTAGAAATGCTTGAAATGAAAAGGTTATTTTCCATTTATAATAAATTTTTAAATAATATAATAGTATTCATTTAAAATATATTTAATAGAATACTTCATGATTCTTGTATGGCAACCAGTGACATTGCAAAGGTCCACATCCCATTCCTCACGGCCAACAGAACTTAAACCCAGAAAAATATTGTATTCCATCTCAAAGACAAGGAAATCTGAGCTGGAACTATTTTCAAAACCATGATCAGTAACTTCCTAAAAATCAAAGAACTACTGTCATACATTTTGAGGAGCTTAGTTTCTAATTTAAAATCTCATTAATGCGCACGTGAATAATTCAGTTTCTAATTGTTACACTTTGTATCTCTGTATATTTCATTGTGTATACAGTGATTTATACATCAATACGTTCAATTATGCATATAAAGTATTTCCTCGATTTAATGTTAAATGGAGAATGGGATTTTTCGAGCCGAAAAACACACTCGTACATGAGAACACCTACTTTATTAATAGTACATAATGATAATTACTGTCACACTCGTACATGAGAACACCTACTTTATTAATAGTACATAATAATAATTACTGTCTAAAATAATACTTTACTGTAATAACAACAATAATAATAATTTTATATTAAAATTCTAATGGTACGTACATGAAGCATTACAGCGGCAAATTTCTCGAGAACTGTTTGTCGAAAAGATATGTGGTAAACAGCGTTTTGTTTCTATGAGCTATGAGGTCCCTGGAAAAATATTTTCTTTTGCTCAAGTGTCCCAGGTTCGAATCAAGGAGACAAATATATTTTCCCATAAGTTTACACGGGATTTTCGATTTTTCAGAGTGCTAGGTTTTTTCCTTCATTCATCAAAATATGTAAATATGGACCGATTTTCTTTGTTTTTGCTTTATTTGATCGCTAAAACTCTTATCTTATCTTATTCTTGCAATGTTTACATTTTACATGGTCAAAATTTTCAGAAATATGCATTTTTTCGAAATTTTGCGGATTTTTTGTATGCATTCTGGGTGTTGCCAAGGAGGCTCTTGTTGCCTCAGATTCATTTAATGCCAATTAAACCTTCAAATAGACAAAAGAAAAGTGTTATTCACTTTGAACTGTTATTTGAGCATCAAAATTAATGAAGTTTTACGCCTTACGCACAGAGAGAACTCAAACAGAGGCTGCGATAGCCACTTTGAGTCAGCTATATTGCATACACAGTACACTACAGTGTACTACATTGTCTGGACTGATTCACCAAACAATGCCCCATTTAGGGATTGCAATACCCAAAAATCGGTTTAGCTCAAAAATCTGGTAAAAATTTACAGGTAATTTTGTAATTTTTTACTGGTAATTCGGTAAATGAAAAATGTTTTTAATGCATGTTAAAAAAATAATAATATTCCCATGTTTGAATGTTTCAATGTTTCTCAAGTCTTGATTTTCTCGGCAGACAATTGCGCATGCATTGAAGGCTGACGCAATAATCAGTAGTCAAGAAAGTACAGGTGACACATAGATACGTTCTGAGGTTTATGGTGTAAATCGAAAATGGCATAAAACGAAAGTAATTTTCCCGCAGTATTTGATCATGTACAGTGGCAGTTCCTACAAAGTGATTCATTCCTACATAAACTTTTTAAACTTTAGTAAAATATTTCTTTATGGTGATGTAACATCAGTAGCTATTTTTCTGTTTTTAATATTATTCCTTGAATATGTTTAATGCAGATAATGCATTATGAACGTTAATATCATCGCATTGATATCTGTTGATCTTTGAGCCCTTTTATGAATACTTTTCGCATTATCATGGATTGTTCTTACTGTGGAATCACTAAGTCCCAATGCTTTCCGAATGTCAATATTTCTCTCGCCACATTCAAACCTTTTAAGCACCTCTGGTTTAATTTCTAAGGGAAGACTCTTTGTAACTTTTTTCATATCCTCCATTTCCATACTAGAATCACTGATAACTCTTTTGGAGCTCATTTTAACACGGGGATAAATTAAAGAATATTAAGAATCAAAATCACTGATGTAAATGACAGTTAAATGGAAATGTTAGCACTACGGAAGAAGACACAAGCAAAACTGTCAATTGTTCTTGGATGACCATGCTCGTAAAGCCTTCATGGTAAAAGAAAATGAGCACGAGACTACACAATGTAACACTGTATACTTTCTTTGGGGAGAGATAGGATGCGCGCAAGACTTCACAATGTAACATTCAAATATAACGAAGGCGTAGACACGAATGCAGTGGCCCAAATAGGATGTTACGCATTTGTTCATCATAAATGGCGTTGTAATGAAAGCGCATAAATCAAGTGTCGCCTGTAGTCACTATCACATCGTTCGTGCAATCACAAGTTATTGGACTCCAAATTGATAAAGGTAAAATATTTAAACCATCAATAATATTTATTTAAAATTAAGGACTATTTATAATATACCTATTTTTTAAAAATTATAATAATCTACCCAACTTTTTCAAAATGACTATAATATACCCAAAATATTCATAATATACCCAAATTTTAAAAAAATATTCATAATATACTCAAATTTAAAAAAAAATGTTAATATACCCAATTTTTTTAAAATATTCAATTTACATGTCTTTTAATATATTTCTAAATACTATTTGACTGATTATCTTTTTAAATGCTATGAAAAGATAATGTTACCTTTATCATCAAAAGGGTTAGTTAAAGACAATATTCAGATGCCTAAATCTAGAAGATCACGAGGTAGACCCAAAGTATTAAGTATCCATGCTTCTGAAGAATAATAATAAAATATTACTTTATTTAATAATTTTTTATTTTTAATGCTTTTATATAATCCTTTAACAAGGAAATTTTGGGTATATTATGAATAATTTGAAAATATAATATGAATTTTTAGAAAAAAGTTGGGTATATTGTTAATTCTTTTTTTAAAAATGGGTATATTATGAATTTTCCCTTAAAATTATTAATTATATAAATTTATATTTATAATGATAGCAATAGAATGTTAAAAATATACGAAAATTACTAACATTTAGCCCTATATTTTGGGCATACTGAATTAACGGACTGTAATTTTAGTCTTTATTTACTGCAATTATGATCGTCTATGATTTGATATAACTTTTTAAAAAATTTTGTGGATAGAGTTAGTTTTGCTATATTTTGCTTAGATGTAAAATATTATTTTTGTTTTTTTAATTAAGGCTTATATAAGTAGTCAATAAATAATTTCACAGTTCATATTGTGTCTTGGTACCATTATCGGAGGTGCATTGGTTAAAAATATGAACCATCAACTTTTAATTTCATGATTATTAATAATAAATAATTTTTTGTAGGCATGGACAAAAATTCATCATGGTATTATTTTAAACGCACTAAAGTGGGAGATGCAGGTGTAAGCAGTGCTCAAAAACAATAAAAGCAGCTGAAGTACAAGCGGCTTACATAACCATCTCAAAAGCCAACACAAAATTAACTTATTAAAAAGAGACCACGAAAAAACTGATGACACAGCTACTTCAACTGAAGTTATTGATGTCAAGACTGATTTAGATACCCAATCAAAAATTACATCATATTTTAATAAAACAGTTGATGATTCATTTTCTGCTGTAGTAGCACATTTGACAGCATGGGATGGCTTACCCTTTAGTAAATTTTGTACATCTGAAGATCTGCGAAGTTACTAATCGCTAAGGGCTATAGAGACTTGTCTTCAAATACGATAAGAAAAATTGTCATGGAAGATGCAGACAAGTAATCAACGAGATATCAGAGCATAAACTTCATGGTGAAGCATTTAGTTTAACATTTGATGAGTGGTCATCTGTCAAGAATCGCCGCTACATGAACATAAATGTCCATGTAAGTGATAATAAATTTTGGAATCTTGGTTTATGTCGTGTCCATGGCTCTATGCCAGCTGACAGATGTTTAATCCTTCTTCAAAATAAAATGAAAGAATTTGGTATTTCATTTAATAGTATTGTATCAATTACAACAGATGGAGCTTCAGTAATGAAGAAAGTAGGAAAATTGATCAATGTAAATCACCAATTATGTTTAGCACATGGCATACAAATAGCCGTAATGAAAGTTCTTTACAATAAAGATAATTTATAAGAAGAAGATGAACAGGAAGAAACAGTTGAATTACTTGATACAGAGGAATGTGTTGACTCTGACAATGAAGAAGATGATGTAATTCATGATCTTGATGGTTTTGAGGTACTTTATGACAGATCCAATGATTCTCAGATAAATTCTATACAAAACATACAACTGAGTTCTCTGGTAGCCAAGGAACGGAAAGTGGTTAAAATGTTCCGCAGATCACAGACAAAAAAACGATGATATACTCCAAAAACATGTAAAGGAAGAATTTGGCAAGGAGCTTTCATTGATATTGGACTCAAAAACTCGATGGAATAGTATGCTGGCCATGTTGGAGCGTTTCCCAGTGGTTCAAAATTATGCTAGAAAAAGTCTTATAGATATGAAATCAAATACCAACTTGACAGAAAATGAACTTGCACTGCTCTCTAATACAATATTAGCATTGCAGCCAATAAAAGTTGCTGTAGAAGCACTATGTTCCAAAAATGTAAATTTGTATATTGCTGATGTAACATTAAAATTTATGCTTGATCAAAAGAATCATTTTATAGGAAAAAACAGTTATTGTGTTGTAAAATGGAATTAAATTTGAGGAAACATCTTGTAAAGTGTAATGTTTGGAGTGTGCTACTTTATGGATGTGAAACATGGGCGTTAACAAAGAGAGATAAGAAAAGGTTAGAGGCATTCGAAATATGGGTGAGAGGATTGGAGAAAATTAAGTGGACTGAAAAGATAAGAAATGAAGAGGTATTAACAAAGAGAGAAGGATACTTGAAACAATTCAGAAGAGGAAAGGTAATTGGTTGGGGCACATCTTGAGAGGAGGAAGTTTGTTGACGACGATGCTGGAAGGATCAGTAGAAGGTGGAAAGAAGAGAGGACGTAGGAGGATAAAAATGATTGATGACCTAAAAGGAAGGGGTAGATATCAGGAAATGAAAGAACTGGCAAGGAACAGGGAGGAATGGAGACAAAGCTGGTGCCAGGGACCTGCCCAAGGGCAGAGAACCTGATGATGATGAAACTAACAAATCAAAACACATTTTTAAGCAATGACCTTAAAGAAGCATTGATAGCTCGCACAAAGGAAAGACGAACAACTTATTCTGATGTTCTACAGTTTCTTTATGATCCAAAGAAATCAATTGCTGAAGATTATGCAATTTTCAATAAAACCAGCAAGGCCACAAAAACAAAGGTAATTGTAGAGTTACTTGATCACATTTCTGAAACTGAATCAATGGTAGTCAACAATTCCAACTCCCAGTCTGAGGATGCACCAACTTCAGTTCCTTCGTCATCAACTGCATTGTCTACGAAGGAAATAATTCAACTGGCAATAAAGAAAAAAACTGACGCCTATGAAGATTCATCTCAAAAACAAAAAAACATAAAAGACCTAACACAAGTCATAAGAAAGGAACTAATGTATTTTCAAGAAGAAAAAATGAGGAAAATATTTAAAAATGGCTTTCGATTTCCTAATGACCAGTCGACCAACAAGTGTTGAATCTGAATGAGCTTTTTCAACGGCTGGGTTTATGTGTACTAAAATAAGGTCGCAGTTAGGTGACCATGGCCTCGATAAATTATGTTTTCTGCGAGCCTATTTTAACCAAAAAGACATCTAATAAGAAACACTTTCCAAGTGTTTTGTTTATATTAATATTAAACTTATACTTGTTTGGAATACAATTTTGTTCAAAGTGCTTTTTGTTTATATTAATATTAAACTTGTAATTATGTTTGGAATACAATTTTGTTCAGTGTTTTTGTTTATATTAATATTAAACTTAAAATTGTTTGGAATAAATGTTTTGAATAAAATTTTGTTTATTTATATTAGTTTTATAGTTTATTTGAATAAAATTTGTCTTCCATTAATATTTACCTATAATTTTTCTTTCAATTTAGCATTTTTTGAAACTGTATAAATTACCGGTAAACCGGTATTTGTGAAAATTTTACCGAATTACCGGTAAATCAAAAGTCGGTAAATTTGCAATCCCTAGCCCCATTGTTTGGGGCGAAGTCCGTTATTGCCTGAAATTCGCACAAAACTCGGATCCAGATGATTTTGTCCGTTAAATCCAAAGTCCTCTAAACAGAGGATTTACTGTACTGATATTCTGACAAAACAAGTCCCGTTTACATAGGTTAATTTGCAAGCGCATTTTGAGAGTATTCTAAGGGCACTTTTGGACAATCTTATCGCGAAAGGGTTCAACTGTAAAAACATTTTTTCTTTACTGTAATGCACAGTATGAACATTTATTAAATAACATTTATATAGCAATTAACAGGAAAACATTTTATTAAAATAACTTTACAGACCTAATTGAATGTTTTTTTAAGTTTAAAAATAAATAAAAAATTATTCAAAAAGATACCATAGCAAAACTTGATCCAATTCTTCAGTTAACTGCCAATCCGAAGCTCAACAAAATTTAAGATTGCACTACATCTTGGGCACTGGTTTCAAACCCAGTATGTCAAACAATTTCGACATTACCAGAGCAGTGGCTTCACATAGTAGAATTCTACCAACATTCACTTTCTTTATGTTTCCTACAAAGAAAAAACAAACATCAACATTATGAATATTACAATACATTGCCAAAAAAGTAAATAAACTTCAAATTTTACTATCAATACATAAATGTAACATCATTTAAAATAGATCAATACACTTACGATATGGCACAAGCCCTGAATTGAAAGACTATGAATTCATTCATGAGAGTTTGTAATTTATCATCGACTAGTGTAATGCCCATTGAAATATCAACGGAAAAATTATAGCTATATAAATTATTAATATTTGCATTTACAATAATTAATAGCATACTTTTACATATGAAATGTTTCATCATATACAACATTTCTAGTGAATATTGTTGTCATTTAGTAAATGTCCTTGGTTTTTATTTACGGCTTTAAAATTCTGATATTCTTCTTCCACCTTGTTCTTGTCAATGCTATATATAATTGTTAGTGTGCAAAGACGGAAATAATAATATGTATACATAACGTAGGGAAAATAATTAAATTTCAAGCACTTACGTTGATTGTTTTAAAATTATACTCTGTACTTACGATGAAAGAAAGCTTACTCAAATCCTCAACAATGTTCTCCGTCGTTATGTAAATAAAACTCTTTAAAAGATTTAAATTAAAAACTAACTAATTAATCAATCAGTGGAATAATTTCTTTGAAAACTATCTGAACGAAAACAAATCACCAACTTATTTCAATATTGTAAACTGTTAACATACCAAACTTACCTAAATATTATATTTCAAATTCTTTAATTTGCTTAAAAATGTAATTTTCGGTGAAGAATTTATCAAAGAAAAATTGATTTGAAATTATTCTGAATAAAGTTGGCTTTGCATAATAATACAGACGATATATTAAAGTGAGGATTACAAAACAATTATTACAAAATATTACTACTTCTATTCTAAACAAATCAAAATAAAATATTAGACTTACCGATACCTAAATCAAACTCCGATGAAACGTTATAACAATGAAACTCGGTCGTAATGTAAACAATAAAGTACCAATGTAGGTCACTACTAATTAATCAATCAGCGGAATAATTTCTAGACGATATATTAAAGTGAGGATTACAAATCAATTATCACAAAATATTACGCTACACTCACATATAACAAATAGTCCTCGATTCTCACGCTCTTTTAAGAGCAGCGCCACAGTCGAGCATTAGTTCTCGATTCTCACGCTCTTTTATAATGGCTCTTTAAGAGCGGCGCCACTCAAACGTTACTCACAAACACATCTAGGCTTTTATTATAAAAATTATAACACCCCAAGTGTAATACATAATTTCAGTATATGAATAATGAAACATGACAGCACATGTATCCATACATGCAAGAGGATGGACAAACGATTTGCAAGTGCAAGTTGCTTGCATTCAGCCATTACACGATGAGTTTTCCAGGACTGTAGCGTAATGTGATATGCAACTAATCCAATTTTTAAAAATCCCTTTAAAATGAATCCGATATATACCTGAATCTATGTAGCATGCAAGATCAACAATTTTTATACTTATCACTTATTATTCTATTTTATTGCATGGGTAACATCTGAACTTTGGAAATATCAAATAATTCTGAGAAAAAAGGTGTAATAACTGTGGAGAACCGAAACTGTTCTTTATGACTTAGGTTCTCCAAGAAGTAACTATGTTGCAGCTTCAAGTAAATGAAACAGTATAACAAATTCGGCCATAGAGTATCGCTGCTTATTAAAAATGTATTTTCTGTGGTTGTAGCTGTAGGATAATAAAATGCAGTAATATCCTTCCCTTGCTTATAACGTAAAATATACCATGACCCATCAAGGGCTTTATTGTGGTACACCGGTACCAGAGCTCTGCCTTATCAGCAAAATATGAGAAGCACTTGTACTAATCTCTTGAGACAACATTTTTATAAGGTAAAATAATTACATGAATCAATTTGTCGGTATTTTGTCTTTAAAGTGTTTTAATTTGAAGTTTTTATCATTTATAGTTTATGAGAAATTTAAAGGTTAACTTTAGTTTTGACTTGTCAAACCGCATCTTAGTGAGGTGAACCACTGGGTCTTCTGAGGTTTGGTAGGGAAATGTATACTGGATCTTAGCAAAATCGCATCTTGTGAATTCGCTCTATGTGAGGTTTTACTGTACTACAATTCACGTGCATTATGCATATTAACATTTCTCAAACCACCACACAATAAAACAAAGCAAAGAAATACATAAAAGAATCAAAATCAACTATCAAACTCACCTGAAGAATCCTTTTCTATGCAATAACAAGCATCGTAAAATTCTGTGAAGGTGGTACAGATTTCATACACATATTCACAAAGCTGATGTAGCCCAAGGTCACGTGTCACCCTCATGAGCACATCTGGGAAGCGTAAAAGCACTTTCCCGAGCTTCCACTCTTTTTCGTGATCGAGGGACACTGGAGTAGTTTTGGCAGCTTCTTTTAAAGCTTCAGGAGAAAGACCTGCATTCCTTGCTATAGACCTTATCCTTGTGTACGCATACAATAAGTACACAGCAGTGTTGCCTTTATCTTGTAACATCTGGAAAAAATTAACAGCGTTACAAAAGATACAAGTCTTACAAAATTACCTTTAAGTATATTTTCAGCAAAGAAGTTTTCATTTAAAATTTTGATAGCAATTTCTTCCATAAAGATACATGATAAACAAGTCAAAAATAACTGCAAAAGCAGATTCCAAAAGTGCTTTTTTTAGAATTTTTATGTTCAGAATTTTCTACCTCCTCTCTCTTCTTTTTCACTGTATTATTATTATTAGAAACTTAACGTTAAAAACAAAACATAAATCCCAAAATCAATCAAAAGGTATTTGAAATATGCCTCATTGCAGATCTAATATGATTTTTATCCCTTTTCAAGAGTAAATGGAACGTATTTATGCTTTGCTTTATTGTAGTAGCATCATTAACAGAATGCAACTTTATCATAGTAATGGATCCTTATAGACAATTTATAAGGGGATTAAAAAAAATCCTGTTAAGAGGAAAATGGGCAAACCTGAAAATTAATATTACTCACGTCTCTCACCAGTTGAAACCATGTTGAAAATCCTATCTCTTCTTGCTGCTTCAAAATGTTACTGACTGACAGACAAATTGAAAGCATAAACAATATAAAAGAATTGCTAAAAATTACGAAACTCAACACAAGTGTGATTTACAAGGTTATAGCATACGCACATCCTGCATCGGATGCAGGAAAAGCAGCATGGATAGCAAGAGAGAGGGAGAGATAGAAGACATTTTAATTTTAAAAGTTAATTTACCTTATCAAATGAAAACACATAGTCATGATTTCGATTGTGTGAAAGATCAGCATATCTGATGCATCCATAGGCAACAGATTCTTGTGCAGCCTTGAGCTCTTCAGGAGTCAACACTTTATCCCTTTCTTTTTCTTTCAATTTGTCCAAAGCACGTTTGAGGCCTGTAAACAATTAATTCAAGATGGAATGTATAAAATAAGACTAAGTTTCTGAAGAACACTGTTGAAATGACAATGAATATTAGAATGCAGAGTTGCTTGACAACATTTGTTATAGAACTATAAATACTGAAAGTTTAAAGATGAATAAACAAATGACTGCCATGAGAACCATATTTGCCATTCATGGTACTTGTCTCATGAGGTTACAAGGGTCAAACCATGTATAGCTGGTTTTGGAGGTCCCAATGTAGTACAGTATTAAGATGAATAGGATAAGCAGTCATCAGATTAAAAGTAATATACCGTAAATACCCATGTACAATGCGCACTTTTTTTCCGATATTTTGGAGCTGAAAAGTGGGGTGCGTGTTATACGAGGGTACATATTTATTGCGGTATTTAAAAAAAATGAATTACTTGTGCAGATAAAGAGAAGAAAGGTTGATTTAATATGCATATTGGCCATAATAAGCACGTTAAGTTAAATCAAATTTGATTATATATGATGTTAACTTTAATATACGCGAAGTCCCGCACTTAAAGAGACCCCATGCTCTCTAAGAAATATTTATTGTATTTATAAAGTACACACATTTATGAAAAAATATCGATGTGTCATAGTGAGAGATGTTGCTTTAGTTATTATAATTTATTATTAAAAATTTTTTACGCATAAGATATCCCGTGCGCATACTTTGCACCGGGCCCCGCAATTTTCCTAGCCATCTCTGACGTCAGTTTTAATTCACTGTTTTATCATATCACAATGATACTGACAATTTAATGCATAATAATAATGAGTTAAATCAGTGGTTCTCAACTGGTGTGCCACAGCACTTTGGTTTGCCGCGAGGAAGGAATAAGTGTGCCACACACTCCGAAGAAATTTAATTTTGAATTCCAAATAGGACATGGATGTTTGTGTTTATCAGGTGCAAATATTTAGAGTATTCGGATGTATTATATTTTAAACGTTTCACTTTCTGAATGATTCGAATGATCATAATCCTCCCATTAAATTTTAATGGGCAATAATACTAGGTATGTAAAATTATTTACATTAAATGTTTAACTTTTCAAATAGTAATATAAACTTAAGCCATGTATGGTAATTTATTTATATTAAAAGTTTTATTTTTCAAATATTAATATAAATTTAGGGCAAGTATGGTAAATTATTTATATTAAAAGTATTATTTTTCAAATTGTGCTAGGGCTGTTCTTCCATATTGTCCCTTCTATCTTTTGGACCTATATTATTGTATAGGCAGTGCTGTTTTTGTAGAAAAAGAGGTGCGGGCTCTCCCAACCCCCTCCACCTCTTCCTGCACCCTCTTCTCCCTTCTCTATTGAATTTTTGATGAACTTTAAGGAAACATTTCAGAAAGGCATAATTACACAAGAAATGAAGCTGGATTTGGTGAAAGTGATATAATAGAAAATAAAATTATCGTAATATTTGAATTTAATACACTTGGAAACGGATTGTTTACGAACAAATTTGGTTAATTGTTAAGAAAATTTAAGTAAAAAGTATTCTTTAAAGGTGATTCTCAGTTTTTTGTTAACTTAAATTTTTTTGTATATATCGCATACGCCCTAGAATTGGCAGCAAAAATATGTTCACTAAATCTGTTGAAATTCAACGGACACTTACACTAGTACTTATCATAATTAATAATATGCATAATGATATATTATGCTAGTAGTCATCCATATTAAACACAAATAAATTAGGTATTAAAAATCATTATTCCAATAGTGATACACAATACAAAGAGTGAACTCATGTTGAAATAAGACTATTAACGGAGTAACTAAAATAAATACCTTCATCAAGGAGTTCAACCAGACGCACTGTATCTCCAGACCTTGTCTTGAACTTCTTATTGTCCTCACCAAGAACCACACCAAAACCTACATGGTCCACACGAACATTATTGGGCAAAATACCACATCGAGTAGCACACTGATAAAGGATTGTGAAGTGGTTAGCCTGAAAGTCAGGAAGACAATGCTTAAATCCATTCAAAATAATACTAAGAAATATCTTAAACCAACATTAGTGCATGTGTATAAACATTTCCACTCACATTCTACAAAGCACTGGTACTAAGCTTTTAAACCAAAAGCTGTTTCTTTACTAACATTACTTTGCAATACTACAACCGTATTTACTCCATTACCCCATACACCTTTTTCCTCAAGATATCGGTAAAAAAAAGGACTGTGCATCATACACAAACACTATATAACTTGAGAGTCTCAATAGTAAATTTACTGCAACACGCATCTACATTTATACTCACAGAAAATAAAGAATTTAATGAAGTATCTATACGACCAAGAAAACGTTTAGGGTTTAAATGCGTGATTTATACTGCCGTTGGTACATCATCAAGATGGACATTTTGATGATTAAGACGACATTATATTTTTATACTATTAAAACTGTACCTTTTAAATGATTTTTAAGTTTAATACTGTTACTCAAAATAAGCAGTTGTCATTAAATCATTACTATCCATTTCAATCTATAATTTCACCGGAATAAGTTAGCATCTGGTATCGATGATCGATGAATTTATTGTGAGCCGCTGACACTCTTTTATCGTAAGAGTGGCGACTACTGAGGAAATTTCTGTTAGCATCGGCATAAAGAGATCACTCAATACATTGCATCATGCAGGTAGGAGGGAGAAGATGCTTAACTTGGGCGGATCTTGTTTCAGGGAGGGAGAATCAGTGAAGAGACCGACCTTTTTTTAATTCTAGATGTTAACTTATTCCGACATGAATTTATTTTTTTCCCTTCAAACTAGCTAAAAAACTGGGGTATGCACGGTACATGAGGGCATGGGTTACACAAGTAAATATGGTATTTATCAAGTTATTAAGTTATTTTAAAATGACTTTTGCAGCACACAACAATTTCAAACAAGATTTCAAATTCACAATTATGAAATATATTCATACTTCATCATAATAATTTAATTTTCATCATATATAAGAAAGTATGATTAGAAAGGAATGTTAATTGCATATCTGCACTGTCTAAAACCTGCATGTTTTGAAATATTACAAATTTTTTATGATAATTAGTTTAATTGTTCTCTATTGTATTTGATTATTGGATATAACCTGGCAAGAATTAAAGGACACACAGTGAATGTACAATTTTTACATATAGTTGTCTTAACACAGCCACACTACCTAGTTCTACGTTTCCCCGCTAGACGGCGCTACTTATGTGCGCCGGTCTGCCTACTAAGAACTTCCTGTTTTGACCATTACATGGCACTGTATGCATTATTTGATATGTCATTCCAGGCAGATTGAGATTTCTCAGAGTGCACGTGACACTGCATTTTTCACTACTCTTTTGTTATTTGCAAAGGAAAATTGGTGACTAAGGTGCAAAATGTCTCTCCTGACTGTTGCGCCGCAAATGGAGCCAATTTAGCTTGCAAACGCGGACTGAGGGATAGGTTCCATTTAAGGCACCCATTACAACTTTTTTGCTAAACGTAATTGTTTTAAAAAAGTTTGCAAGGCAATTTACCTTGCAAACTGGGACTGAGGGATAGGTTCCATTTAAGGAACCCATAATCACTTTAATGCCTGACATTATTGTGCCGGCGCTATTGTCACATGTAAGGGTTTCAAAGCAATGGTTAGGTTGTGGCAATCTCTGGACTTGGGGAAATCCCAATCCGCCAGGAATGAGAACATAGAAACATCGCAGACATATCGAGTAATGCACACAGTGCCACATAATGGTCAAAATAGGAAGTTCTTAGTTGGGAAACTGGAGCACCTAAGTATTGCCATCTAGCGGGGAAACGTAGAACTAGGTAGTGTGGCCGTGTTAAGACAACTGTACCAATTTGTGTTCTCAATGTAATTAAAATTCACAGCAGTAATAAAATGAACTGTGTTTTCCCATTTCAACAACAAGAAACAAAGGAAATCTCTTAAACATAAAAAGACACTCTTAGATTAACTATAGAATTATCAAGTTTGGCTTATGGTTGTTCACTTTCAGTGAATCACTGCTAAAGCCAAAATCTGGTTTTTCCTAACCTAAATAAATATTTTGCATCATCAGAAATAAAATATTCAATTCAAGGTAAAGCAGATAAATTTTTATTAAAAGTCACTGAATGTAAATAATATAACTGTCTAAATAAATAAATTTGCAAATCCATTTTCACAGACAAGTATAAGTAGTATTCTTTTAGGGGCAATAATCGCACAAGATGTCAGATAAGAGACGAGTTGCATTGGGGAAGCCTTTTTTATAATTCCTGTTTAATGAAAGGTTTTCATAGTTATCACTACAAATCACATAAAATTAGAGCTAGCATAAAGAGCATAAATTTCCATCGTTAAAACTTGATAAATAGTCCTGATTCTTAGAATATATAAACTCCAGAGAAACTAAAAAAGTCTTTGAAAATTAAAACTTGAGTAAAATGATTACTTCTCTGCACTTCATTGATGATAACATTATATTTTTAAATGGAAGTGAAAGTAATGATTATTTGAAGTCATTTAGAGCCATTTGGTACACAACAACCAAAACTGAATCTTGGATTATAGGTTTCCGCAGCGATCAGCATTGTTAGAAGGCACTTCCAGGAGAGGCTGGCCATTGTCACTCCTGAAGACGACCACTGTGATGCAGTTGAAACATTGAGTTGAAAATGATCTCTATTCAGCCTCTCCCTTAAGCATCTTCTAACAATCAAAGTTGAAGTAATTCAGCTTTTAAATGCCAGAGGAGAAAAACGAAGATGTGATCATTGCTAAGTATTCTTATACCTGTCCAGCATCCGTTACATAAATCAGCCACTCTCCCTTCTCTTCTTCCACCCTTTGTAGAAGTGCAGCCATGTCAGAGGTGTCGTAAGTGTAACCTCCATCTGACTTCACCATGGTCAGAGGGATTCCCGTCTTTTCCTTGTTTCCCCACATAACCTTGCGACCCTCATCCTCCTCAAAGTACTCTGATTTCAATCGTTCCACCAGTGCCTCCATCCTCCCTTGATAGAAAGACTCTCCTCGCTCCACCAATGTGACGTCAAGTCGATCATAGACTTTCTGAAATTCTAATTAATAATTCCAAATAAAAAAGCAAATTAAAATAAATTCAAGCAGGAGATACATGTAAATTTATGAGCATGTATGTGCAAGTGTTTGTACCAGTGACTTGAAATTAATGAAATATTGGTTATACAGTCAAGTATCGCTAATTCGTAATTCGTTAGTCCGAAACCACCTGTAATCCAAAAAGACTGATTCCCAACTACTGTCCTGACCGGTCGCCATGGTATTGTAACGTTACAGTCTATTTCAAACCTAGGCCATGTATTTTAACATTACAAATACAAACAAAGGCGCATACGTATGAGGTAGTACTTTTTTAAAGAAAATACATTTGGTGTTAATTTACTTTACCCTAACCATGTCTTGTAACAGATAAAATGAAAGTAATAATGCTGGAAATTCATATAATTATAAGCGAAAACAAAACGCTATCAATTCAGGAAAAAGTGCAATTATTAAACTCGACCAAGGTTCACTGGTGTGGCAGCTTTGTTCCATGTACCATGTTGGAACAACGACAATCTATGACATTAAGAATTAATATGTGTACGTTGACAATGTACATGTAATAGTTGCCAATACGGTAGTATGCAATTTTTTATCATTTTTTCACATTGTTTTGTTTTGTTTGTGATGGTTGTCATGCACAGAACATAATAAAAAGAATTAAGTATATTACTATTTTAAATGCTGCCAATTCATATTACTTTTGCCTGGAATACGTTGACATTTTATTTTCTATTAAGCTATATTTTTAACAAAGTTTTATTTATGTGAAATACTAGCTGGGGTGCCCGGTGTTGCCCAGGATAGGCAACAATAAAAAACTGATTTTATTCACAGCCTTTATTGTAGTGCTTTTTGGTATACAATATTTTTAGTCTTTCCTTCTGGTGCATATATGAAAAGATTTTTTGGAATTACGACCCTGGAGCAGGCAACATAGAACACGAAAAAAAAACTTGTAAAATTCTAAGTAATTTTAAAATGCAAATGAAAAAAATGCTGCACTCGTTCCTGATGCAAAGTTTCAGTTCTTTAGTTTTTATGACCATTTATTTCATTTTTTGACTCCCCCCCCTTCCAAGTCAAAAATTAAAAAATAAGCCTGAGGTGCACACTCTCAGGTTTCTCTAAGTACACATGCCAAGTTTCAGCTTTCTAGGTTTATTGGTTTTGGAGTTACAGTTAACACTCAAACAAACTAACACATATCTTCTTTTATTTATACGAAAAATCAAAATGTACAACTTAATCTGCATAAATGTAACTACGAAGAGAAAATAACTATGTAACTTTCAATATTAAATTTAAAGAACGAACGTCCCTATTCTCATCTAATTTTAATTTATGTAAGAAGCCTATTTGCGTTAGTAAGCATTACAGATGTATAATATAATAGTTTTACTTACAAAAAGGTAATATTCCAGTATAAAATTAATGATGAAATGCCTTGATTAAACGCTTCCCAGGTGCAGTCAACAGTATAATTATCTTTAAATATTTATGTTGCTGTGCGTCATTAATTTCAATGCTTAAACAAAAGTTCAAAGCAAACAACACTTTTCTTTCATCAATTTGAATGTTTAATTGGCACTAATTGAATCGGAGACAAAAATGATGGTCGCCTTGGCAACGCCCCGAATGAGTACGAAAAATACCCAAAATTTCGAAAACAAATGCATATTTCTGAAAACTTCGACCGTGTTACATGTAAACACTGCAAGAATAAGATAGTATAGAGTTTTATCCATCGAATAAAGTAAAAATAAAGAAAATCGGTTCATATTTATGTATTTTGATGAGCGAAGAAAAAAAACCTTGCACTCTGAAAAATTGAAAATCCTGTGTAAACTTATGGGAAAATATAATTGCCTCCTGGATTCGAACCCGAGACACTTTAGCAAACGAAAATATTTTTCCAGGGACCTCATGGCCAGTAGAAACAAAACGCCGTTTAAAATGATACCTTTCTCTTGCTTCTACAATCTGTAGTTTTTGAGTTTTAAAATTATGATATACACACACATTCATTTTTATATATTAGATATATCCGTTGGTACTCTTTGCATATACCCCACCCCCAGAATACCTCATTGTTTTTAATCCAAAATTATCTGTGGTCCGGAACAGCTCAGATTGCAAGCTTTTCGAATTAGCGATGCTTCATTGTACAGTAAAAGCTGTGTTATCCTGCTATCTTGGGGATTGTGGATGGCCAATTAGGAGAAATAGCCAGTTAGGGGAGTTTTTCGATTCTGACATCACAAACAAAATTGGGCTCAGGTTAACTATCGTGCTCCCCAAACATAACTATGCATGAGGTTTGCATTTTCCATTTTAATTCTTCCACACACAGTTAGATTTAGATATTTACCATTCTTATTTCATACGTTGCTACCCTTACATGCAAAACAAAAGACTATTGAAAAATATAGGGCGTCCAGGAAGTTTGGGGAGTACAACAGTGAACCTGTTCCCAAAATTGAATTTATTGGATTATATCTTTCTTATTTACCTTTATTTACTCTATTAGAAAAAAGACGAAATTATTTTATTCTTCTGAATGTTTCTGTGAAAACCAGCCATATAATATTCTAACCAGTTCCTCCATTTTTGGCTTATGAAGTGTATGACGTTTATTAATTGATTTACTCGTCTCAGAAGATGACACAAATTTCATTAATTTAGTCTTATGAGCCTTGATATCGTAGAGCGTGGAAGATCCGATGTTGAATTCTTTTGCTATGGCTGCTCTATTTTTTTCCTTTTTCAATTCGTTTGATCAGCTCCAGCTTTTGTGTTAGCGTTAAAACAACCTTTTCTCTCCTGTTTCTTGCTTTTAGGTATTTATTTTGATGCCATATTCAATGATGGGTAATTTTTTAAATAATAGAAAGCGATAAAACTGGAAATTGTAGAAGTAAACCAAAACATCTAGACAAATGGCTTACGTAAACAAAAACGCCATGCTTACTCGGCAGCCATAGAAGTATACGGAGTAAATACGTAATATATATGTGTATAAATATATATATATCTAATATTTTAAGAAATTGTAAAGTGGAATGTGTGGTATTACACAAATACAATTCATACAAAAATTCATAAAAAAGAAAAAAATACAAAATGAATTGTATTTGTGTAATTGCCGGTGTACAAGGGTGGCCGGTTTCTAAATACATAGCTGGATAGCACAGCTTTTACTGTATTTGTGTAATAGCCGGTATCTAAGGGTGGCCGGTTTCTAAATAGCCAGATAGCACAGCTTTTACTTTATTCAGGCTTGGAGAATGCTATGATGCTCTGGTTTTGTTCCAGTTCAGTTCCTTTCAAAATACTTGGGTTCAGTCACTGGTTTGGGCTATTATTTATCTAATCAAGCAACATATACAGTCAGGCAGTAATATTCATTAGCAAGATTTAACAATTTGAAATGCATTTAAAATATTTCTTCAGGAAAATTAACTACATAAAAAAATTAACAGCATTCAATAATTATTACAAATAAAATAAAATTAAAAGAACTCACTTCAATGTGCTATTAAAATGAGAAACCATATCTACGTAATTGAATGTTCAAAGAAACTGGTGATGAAATCTGCAGAAATATTGACAACAAAATTGATAAAAGTTATCAAATAAAACGGGATTGCTAATGATGAGAGGAAGATAGAGCTACAGAAGATACAGAGAATCATACAACTATCTAGTAAACAGAATTCTGCAAAACATATACTGAAGACAAATGGAAAAGTTAATCTCAAAACCACAGTAATAGAGTATAAGTCATAGAAGGAAAAATATACCTATCAGCAAACAAAATAGATTTGTGGATTGAAAATATAAAACATGCAACTCCCAAATGAAAATTGAATTTAATCCTTCAAATGAGTTATTCGAATATAACTGAACTTTTAAAATACTTGAATGTGCTATTCGATTTATCCCACATTCTAAAGACATTCCCACTACTGCAGCAGCATTCTGGAAAACCCTAACAGCCATAAAACACATGTCCATTCCCTACCAGCATCCCCCCCCCCTCTCTCTCCTTTCATTTACATGTGGAGAATTTACATCTCAGGCAGCACTACTCTTAATTTAATTACAAACGTGCATTCTTTACAGAGGAAGTTAAAAATGGTCAATGAGATGCTCTGAGAAGCAGACAGTAAAAATTAATTTGACAGGCAAGGTTAAAATAAAATACCTCTGCGAGAAACATCACAGATCAGTTCCCAAGCTTTCTTGTAATCAGGCTCTGCATTCTGTAACTTAACAACACAAGAATAAGCCCTCTTTTTGAACTCTTCATCTTGGTCAAACCTTTCTTTGGATTCCTGAAAAAATAAAAGATAATTCATCATTATTATTATGTCAGATGTAACTCATGGTTACCCAAATACAGCCACAAACACATCTGAATAGTTAAAATGTAAAAAATAACAATATAGAGTGGGATTACAATTTTCATACGCCTCAATAAACAATTTTAACTGTTCTTCAGGCACAAAGCTTATTGTGGGCTTAACATAATTTTTAATGAAGGCTAAATTTACACTAGCACAAATATACACTTTTGGTTTCAACCAACATATTAGAAATAGATTTTAATATTGTAAACACAATCAATGAATGATGGATAGTTAATAGTTGACATTTACCTAACTATCCAAGCTGTGGGTTTCATAGCGCATATGTGTGAGACGTAAAACTGCACTTGCCTTGTATAAAGCTTGTAAATCACTAATTGGAGGGGCAACTTGTAAATAATCCGGAAATTTGTCCTGTAGGTTAGCTATGAGCATTCCAAACTGAGTGCCCCAATCACCAATATGATTAAGCCTGAGAACATCATGTCCAAGATATTCCATAAGCCTGGAAATACTTTCTCCAATGATTGTAGACCTACGAAAATGCACGTTTAAAATTACTTTGAATGTTTCATCATAAGAATTACCAACAGCTATGCACATTAGTATTAGTGTTATCATCATTATTATTATATTACATTAACCCTTTTCATACATTTTACAATACCCTTTCAACATTACCACATAGTTTTTTTTCTTATGCCAGCTGGTGTATATTATCAGATAAATGTTATTATCTTGAAAATAAAATCAGAGTACGCACCTTAAATGTCCAACATGCATTTCTTTGGCAATGTTTGGTGAAGAAAAGTCTACAATTACTCGAAGGCGCCTCGAAGATGGAGGTTGAACCCCATATAATAATACATCTGACAGACACTTAATTCCATAAGTCCTACTTAGACTCACATTTATGTAGCCAGCCCCAGCAACTTCCATTTTGTCCACTAATGGGCAAGGGGAAACTGACTCCATTATCTTAGTAGCCACTACCCTAGGTGGTGTTTTTACACCATTCTTTTGTAATGACTGAAATAAAAAAAACATGACAATTACCCATATAATTTCTTTTTTTATAGCTTTATTTGGTATGATGCGGAACACTTTAACATTCGATTATTTTTCGTCTGCACCTACCTGCGAAATAGCCATTGCGGAGTTAAACTGATAATCACCAAACTTCGCATTTGTTGACGGCAAAACTAAAATAGGAACATCGGGCACATCAGGATAGGTCGCTTTAACAGCTTCAGTAAACAAATCAACCAGTTTATCTTGAATGCTCTGCATATAACATACTTGTTCTGAACCCCTAGGTTGGGTCGCCGGTTTTTGAAGATTCGACGATTTTGCTATTTTATTCCGTGACTCCTCCGCTTCGACCGCCTTAATTGTACATAAAAGAAAAGTTTAATATTGCTGGAAAATATAAGTGAACAAACAACTGTAACCGTAATAACTGAATTTACCCTCTTTAAGATTTCCAACCTATACTTGAGTTTCTCATTTTTTATTCTTAACATTTTTAGATTTTCAGGATCTGACTTAGGCTTGTTATCCATTTTTTTCGTCAGGTTTTCTACCTCCACCAACAGATGCTTTATTTCATTTTCCTGAGAGAGCACAATCGATTAAACAAGTTGAAACGTAACGCGTTACGCTATCTCAACTTACCATACAATACTTACGGCAATTTCAGCTTTTTTCATATACTCTGCGAGTATACTAGCCATATCGTTACTGTTAAGATCTATGCGGACGGAAATATAGTTTACAACACTTCACGAATAACAATAGATGCGACAGACACTCGCATATAAAAACACGTGTAAGATAAAAAATGCCTAACGAATTTATAGTGTTATCACCAGGCCTCTGAAACTCCCTTAGAAACGGCTGTTCCGAAGTTTAGCGGAAGGGGATAACCAGATGGCAATAGCGTCGCTCTTAGCGTGACGTCATACAGCGGCTTTCTCAAATCTGTTTAAGCATCAGATTTGAACATCGAAGATTCATTTTGTATCAAAATCACTATTACAGGAATTTCATGAATTTAAACTTATACGATATATGGGGTGAATCATTGAAACAGAATCTATATATATATAACGCTTAGGTATGTATGCTTTGTTGATTACCGTTACCAAGTAACCATTTATTACCCCATAAGCATTGGAATCGGTGCAAGGCATTTTTAATTTCTTTTTAAAATTACTTAAAATTATTATACGAAGTCCGAACTTGAAGTATTAAACGGAAAAAATGAGTGAAAATAATTATTTTATAAAACAATACGAATTCATGCTGAATTTGCTTAAATATTTTAACTGCATAAGAACGAGAAGTTTTGAAATTTATAATGGGAAATTTTATTTTTTAGTTTTGTAATAATTCTCCAGAGACGATCATTAGAGTCAATGAAATATACACAAAAATAAATCCGAAGGAATTCATTATAAACAATGAATATAATACAATGGAAATATGAATAAATTTATTTATTTAAAATTTTGGTGAAATCACATATACAAATATCTTGCACACGCTTTTAGGTTCACAGGAGGTAAAAATCATAACATTCACATAATGTAGAAATTTTATCAATACCAAGCAAAAATTTTATCTTTTAATATACAATGCATTCAATGGAAATATGAATATATTTATTTAAACGTTCGATCAAATCACATATACAAATATCTTGCACACGCTTTTAGGTTCACAGAAGGTAAAACTCATAACATTTACATAATCTAGAATTTTTATTAATACCAAGCAAAAATTTTATAACTTTTAATATACAACGCATTATTAGATTACATTCATTAGTTTTCAGAAACTTTAATAAAAATTTACTTTGCGAGCTTGAACACTTTCCAGTTTAAATTATAGAAACTTAGAATTTTTTTAATAAAGTGGTGATTTTTGTCAGTAACACTGACGAAGGAAGGGATATTTACATCAAAAATATTTTTTATTTGCCTAACTTAAAAGAAAAATATGCAGGAACTATATATCCCAATAAACACACACACGCCTTTTTACAAAAGTAATATAATTGAAAAAACTTATTTCATCTAAAGTTTCCCTAAACTTGGAAACACCTTATTTACATAGCTAAATATGGGTACAAACATGGTACCAGGAAGAGTTCCTCTTATTTTTTCACACAATGATACTAAAACTCTATCCCGCACATATTTTACAAAAGTAATGAAATTGAAAAAGTAATTATTTTACCTAAAAGTTACCTAAACTTGGAACACACATCTAAATTACACATTTACATAGCAAAATATTTTAACAAACATGGTACCAGGAAGAGTCCTCTTAATTTATGCACGAAGATACAGCAGCACATTTTGTGCATGCAGTGCACAATACAAAACATACAAAATTTTACATTTACAAAATGCAGTTTACTTTCCATGAAATTTAAGAAATCATGGGTGGGGACAAAGTGGTAATACACTTAAAGAACAAGTATATTTTGTTCTTTTTTCTGCTTTCCTGGAGCAGCATAGGCGACATCCTCTCCAACTGCCACCTTGATAGGAAGATGCTTGACAACTACTTCACTGTATTCCGATCATAACACATTAGAAATGTAAAGTTACACAAGAAAAATATAAATTTTGCTTACCTTACTCATCAAATAAAGCATCGTAACTTTCTGGCAAGGTAAATCTTGATGTTTTAATTGCTTCAATCTTGCTTTCTCATCTAGTGTCAGACAGAGGTTTTAATGTCAAGTCTACATGATTTTTCACAACCTGCCAGAAAAGAAAAAGTTATACACATCTTGAATTGTGCCAAAGAAATTGATTGCTTCATTTGTGACTTGGTACATTGGGGTTGTCAAAGCATTTATGCTCCATGGGATCTTGTTTTAGGTAGTAAGTATTGGAATTAGTATTTGGAACGGTCAGATTTAAATACATCCGCACAAAGAATGTAACTATTTTCAATGCGAAAGATAAAATTTTGTCATTCTCCCGGAAGCTAGTTTTGGATTTCGTCTGTATAACAAAATAATTTGGATTGGTTTCCAACATTCAATGATTTCCTTCAAGAAAACAAATGCAAACTTGAAGAAATTCAGAGCAATATTGTAGATCATCTTCGCAATTTATACACCAACATCAGGAAGTATTTTCCAAACATCAATGAGAACAATAACTGGATTCGGAATCCATTCAGTATAACCGAGAAACCAGAAGGATTATCTGCACTAGATTATGAAAATTTAATCGAAATCACTTCAGATGTCCATTTAATACAAACATTTAAAGTTTCTCTGATTACATTTTGGGGCAGCTTATATCATGAATATTCAGACTTATCAAGACGGGCAATTATAGAGTTATTACCATTCGCGAGCACGTACTTATGCGAAACTGGGTTCTCGAAATACACAACAACAAAAACAAAATACAGAAATCGACTAGATGCCGTTCATATAAACGATTTTTATCTTTAAATATATGAAAATAGACGAAATGTTGATCACATGACCTATCTTTATTATTATCTGTACTTACTTGTGCTTCGATTTTCACCTTATAAACAAAATAACTGTTTGGGGTTCCGCAACTTCTCTTTCGAGTTGCAAGGGTTCCGTAGCAAAATTAAATTGGGAAACGCTGCCCTACAGAAATAATTCTGCGCACCAAGTTACCAACAAAGGAAATGATAATTGCAGGTACGACATCTATACATTGGAGTATGTCTAGGCTGGTTAAAGCATTTCAGACCATTTTCTGACCCCTTGAAAAATTTTAATGCAACAATTTTTTCGTAGATGAGCCAAATTTGTTAGAAGCTTCTATGACGATGGCCTCTAAATCACATACATAACGTGTAATTACTACCTATCTTCATAAAAATAGCAAATTGAAATATTTTAGATACCAAAGTAGGGAGTTTGACTACGAGATTTATCGTAATCGTCGAAATCGAAAAATAGAAATGACTTACAACTTCCTGTCAATCGGGAAAGTAAAAAACTTGATGCCAGGACTTTCCCGTGTATTCCCGCAACCAACGACTGAACACCTTATAATAACCGGCAATTTTCCGTAAAAATTTAAACCACAGCTAAAACAGAACCAGTCCACAAATTCTCACAAGATGTCCGCTTTAAAAGGTGAAAAAGATGACACGGAGTATACAGAGTTCCGCGTCTTTCGTTTCACCTTTTTATTCGACACTAGCGCCAGTAGGCTTAGGATTACCTTTCCGAACTTTTCCGTCACAATTTTTGGCCGAAGTTTCAGAGGGGTGGTTATAACAGTAAAAACAGTAAAAACAAAGCAGGTCTGAGCGTGACCATTATGTCGGAGAGTGGAAACGGTGGAAAGAAAGATAAAATGTCAAAAGATTTGAAAGTGAGAATGAAGGTGTGTTCCGTGACTGGGTGTGAGGGACGCAGCGATGGGACAAGAAAATTTTTTAATTTCCCTAGGACGGAAAAAGTGTAAGTTAATTTATATTAATGAATATTTTTCTTGTGAATGCTGAAGTGTTTCTGCAAGTTATAAGTGTAGTTTATAAATAGATACAACGGTTGTTTTCAGTGCGAAGATTGTCATTTATAAGCGAAATTTAGAATTTTATTTATTCACTCCGCTTTGGGGAAGTACGTTTAACTAAATGAAGGGATTTGTAAGGCGAACATATATGTGTCAATGGTCTCTCCATTTGTTAAATATGTATAGGTGGTTTGTTTGAAATATACATGAGTTTCGTCAATTAAATCTAGTGGAAAAGTTGCTGCCTAAATTATTACGTTTTGTAAATTATAAATTACATGATTTCAGCTTCAGTGTGAATTATTGTATGCTTTTGGAGATTCGTTCCTTACATACTCTTTAGGACGTAGGAATTAAATCATTCTTTCCGTATTTGTTTTTAAAAAACTATGTCGATTCTTCTAGTCTTTTTGCACTTACTATTAACCTCTCAAACTGTGAGAAACTATCTTTAATTTAATAGAAACTTTTACAGCATATGATAGAATACAAAGGGCAGGTAATGTGTATATTGACATTTGCAACATTCTTATATGAGATAAAAGGAAACTGAAAATTTCATGTACAAACAAATGTGGTATGTTTCAAAGCATTAATTTAACTCCAAATATGACAGCAATTCCTAAAATGCATTTATTCCTGCTAAATGTCGTAATGTGATTAATTTGCATTTATAATTTCCTGTGTGAAATATTTTTGTATTATTATTCCTTGACCTTTTATAAAGAAATTAATAAAATGTTCGTGATTACCTTTTATATAAAACCGAGTGCACCTTTGCAATTATGTTAAGAATAACTAACTTAATGTGGGAGTATAATGGCACTATTTGTTCGATGGTACAATTTCCAATGCTTCTTAAATGAGACGGTTTTCCAATTCTTTAAGAAATTTTGTGAACCTTGCATGTTTTTTTATCTTTCTGGTAATCTATGATTATTCATACCGATTAATGTCTTTATGTGCAGGTGCTTGGAATGGCTTTCATTTTGCCAAAACTGGCAGGTTCGAGACATATATGAGCGTGGGGGTGTGCGAGCGGTGGTCCACAAGATGGTGTGCTCCAAGCACTTCCCTGAGTCTGCTTTCCAGAACAGGCTGAAGCTGAAACTGCTTAGGGGTGCTGTGCCATCACTAGCAGGACCTGTTGCTGCAACTGCCAGTACTTCACATTCCTTGTCTCCTGTCCATCCCCCACCTCATACTCCTCCTCCTTCTACTCCTCCACCTCATACTCCTCCTCATGCTACTCCTCAACCTCATACCCCTCTTTCTATGTTTCCATCTGCACAAGATCCACTCCATATCCAACCTACTTCAGAAGAATTACTTTCTGTTCCTGGCCCATCATTTATTACTTCAACACCTACTCATCAAGTCATTCTTAGTCATTCCTCTTCTCCTCCATCTTCTTCTGTTTCTTTCACCACTCATGGTTCCTCGCCATTACCTTTGCCTGTTGTATCAGAAGATGCTTCCACTTCTGGTGACAGAGGTGAAGGATTTTCTGGTACATCAAACAGAGAGAGAAGTCTTACTTTGTCCTGTATTCGTATGAGTAGATCTATACATTGCACTCCTCGTAAGAGATATTTATATCAGTATGGGAAAAAGAAAGACCTCCAATTAAAAAGGTTTAGAGCTTCTTACAGGAAGTTGAAAAAAAGTTTGAAAGGGTGCAGTGATACAAAATCCCGTATGACTTCTGCATATGAGATTTTAAGTTCACAGATGCCTGCTGATTCAGCTTCTTTTTTGGCTTCTCAGGTACGCTGCTCCAAGAGGAAGCCCAGAGGCAGAAGGTGGTCTCTAGATGAGAAGGTGTTGGCAGTGACCATTTTCAAGAGAAGTCCAAAATGTTACGCTCTAATGCGTCGACTTTTTGCCCTTCCTTGTCGGCGGACATTGCTAACTCTTCTAAATTCCGTTCCTTTTTCTACTGGGATTAGTCCTCAGGTTTTCTCATCTATGTCCCATTCTGCATCCCAGATGGTGGTTTCCAATCGTCTATGTGTCTTATTATTTGATGAAATGTCAATAAAGGAGCATTACGATTGGGAGCCTTCATCTGACATCATTATGGGTTTTGAGGACCATGGGCATTTGGGCAGGGGTAGCAAACTTGCTAAATATGCACTTGTGTTCATGGTAGTTGGAGTTTTACAGAAATGGAAGCAACCCATAGCTACCTATTTCAGTAGAACAGCAACTAAAGCTGAGGTTCTGGTCTCGCTCATGCAGGTTGTCCTTAAAAAATGCCATGAAGCTGGTTTTCGTGTCATTGCTACTGTTTGTGATATGGGCACAAACAATGTTAAGGCAATCAAGTGCTTGGGCTCTACTTTTCTGAATCCCTTCTTCACTTTTGAAGGCCAGCGAATCATAACCCTCTATGACCCTCCACACCTTCTTAAGTGCTTTAGAAATCTCTTTATGGTGCATGACATCCTGCTCCCTGTGAACACTGGCAGTTTGCAAGGCACAGGTAAGGCTTCCTGGGCCCACATCGTGGAGGTCCATGGCAAAGATGACAACCACTCCATGTCAAAACTGACAAAAGAACATTTAAACCCATCTGGGCAGAGGAAAATGCGAGTCTCTCTTGCTGCAGAAACATTAAGCCGTACCATTGCTGCTTTCTTGTTGACAGGTGTCCAGTACAGTAAGTATACCAAATTTTTGTCTTTGTGTCTCTGTTGTTGTTTTGAATCATCTCAGTAATCTACTATTTCTTATTTATAAAGCATCATTCCGTGTGTGTGTGTGTGATCCATTGAGGTTATGCTAAGGTAAACAATTGTCTTTCAGATTTTTTGCCATCTGAAGCAACAGCAATGCTACTGCAGCTAATGAACGATGTGTTCGATTCGCTTAATGGTCCTGCTGTGAACTGCTGCAAAAACAATTTACGTGACTGGGTCACAAGCAGCAGTGACCATATCTCCCTCTGGAGAAAAGCGTATCGGGACATCGATTCGCTCAAGTTTCTGCAGCAGGATAGACGTCCTTGCCCACGCCCACCATCACATTCAGGTTGGCTCATAACATTAAGAGGCATGATGTTAATGTGGGATCAATTTTTAGTTTCCAAGGTGATGGGAGGATCTGTTAACCGTTTCTCCTCCCGCTGCTTCAACCAGGATCCGTTGGAGAACTTCTTTGGATGCATACGAGCCCAGTGTGGATCCAACAGTAATCCAACGATGATGCAATTCATTAGTGCTTTTAAGACTTGCATTATCAATAATCTATCAGTTGGTAGTAGCTTAGAAGGCACCAATTGTATAGATGATGATGGAAGTCTTTTAAACAGCTTGCGTTATTTTCTGGAAGGAGATGAGAGAGAACCTTGCAATGAGGACAGTCAAGGAGCTGTTGGTGGTAGTAGTGTCACACCTGATGATGCTCAGGTGGAGAGCATGTCTGGTGGGACATCTATTACTAGCGTAGCTATCTTGAGTGGATACATTGCAAATAAAATCCTTCTCAAATGCACATGTGATGGGTGCAGAGCTGGTCTCTCCACTACCAATTACCATGCTCTTGAGTACTCTGGAATTTATTATAAGGAACCAACAGAAGGAGAGCATACTCTAACCTATCCTAGTAAGAAATTACTAGATACTGTAACATCAGGTATGAATAGGTTAGAGGAAATAATAAATTCCAGAGCTCATGAGAATGGTATTGGAAAAATCATCTCAGGTGCTATTGAGGAGGAAGTCTCTCTTGCATGGGTGGAAGACTGCTGTGCAGTGCATTCCAAGGAGATACGGAAACAGATCCTCTCTCTCCTTGTAAACGTAGGAATAAGGGGATGGTGTAAAAATCAAAACCAGATTATTGCACTAAGGCAGAATGCAAAATGATTTTGTAGGGTATGGGTTTAAAATTTTGTAATTCTTTTTATTTTAGGGTATAATTTTCACGTCTTAGTAAATATATTTTATTTTAGTGTATAGGTTTCACATTTCTTTGTCACTGTTTTATTTTAGGGTATAGGTTTTACATTTCTTTGTCAATGTTTTATTTTAGGGTATAGGTTTTACATTTCTTTGTTAATATACGTTATTGTAGGGTATAGGCTTTAAATTTTGTAAATATGTATATATGTACATATTCATTATTCAATCTTTTAATTTCTATATGCTTTTTGTTGGGGAAATTAACATAATTCAGATATTGTGCGACCTTTTATGTTGCAGTATGTACACATTTCCACTTATTATGATTTAAAATTATCTGCCTAATATCATTGCCCTCATTAGGTTTGGGAACAGGTATTACATCATGCCTCTTAATGTTAGAGTACATATTTGGATGGTTTCTGTGTGTTGTATGCACTGCTTAGTGTATATATGTTCATTTTTATACTGTTTATTTGGTTACCTTGATATGATATTATGAACTTATATATATGTCATGTGAAGGGTGTCACTGTTTATATGCCTGCATGAATTAACACATTTTAGATGTTGCAGTATGTACATACTTTTACCTTCCTGTGATTTCAAATTATCTAATATCAATGCTCTCATTAGCTTTGAGAGAAAGTATGATTTTATATGCATTTTGTGGCATGAACTAGCACAATGCAGATAATTTGCAACCTTTTATTATTTAGTATGTACCTGCATACATCTTTTTTGTTAATTCATTGTTCATTATGTTCATATTACATTTTTTGTCTGTTCAATTGCATATTTTCATGATTTACAGTATTGTCTATACTACTTCGTGTATGTTAAGATTTTCTTATACTTAGTCTCACTTTTTTCTGTTTGTGTAATACCAGTTGAGGATACATTTCCACATATTTTGTACTTTTCCATGTGTGATCTCTGTTGAATTGCTAATGTTTGAATTGAGATTTGGCAACTGTTTGTTTTATCTGGTACTACTTTGTAATGTAACTGTGCCATCTTTCTGAGTGTATATCGCAAATAATTTGTGATGTTTGCAAAAACCTTTTCGCAATCTCTGCTGAAATGCTACGGTTATAATTGTTTTTACTTAAAAATACGGCATTTACTTGTTATGTGTACATCCAACGAAGCTTAAATAAATATCAATAACGTACAATAATTTTTTGTTTTTTTTTCCAATTTAATATTCAAAATTTTGCGATCATTTATATTAAGCATTTTACGAGGAATAAATAAACATTTTAAACGCGCGCGCTTGGTGCGACGGTGGTGCCGTCTATGAATGCAGCAGGTCGTAACCTGAACCTTTTTCCCACAAGGATAACTTGCACAGGGCTGGTTTAGCCCGTTGGATTGATCGTGATCAGGGCCTGGCATCTCAACGGTTTTCAGAGTTTCAAGTTACGCTCATCTTTGTTGATAGGTGTCACTGGGAGCGCTTCAAAATGAAAGTGGGGGAGGGGATGGGTCTGGGTCAGCCCTGTGCATCTTACTCTTGTGGGAAATAGGTTCAAGTTACGACTACATTTGTTCATAGATGGCACAACCGTCGCGCCAAGCGCGCGCGTTTAAAATATCAGGTTATTTATTCCTCGTAAAATGCTTAATATAAATGATCGCAAAATTTTAAATAGAAATATAAAATTGAAAAAACAACAAAATTATTGTACGTTATTGATATTTCTTTATTTAAGCTTCGTTGGATGTACACATAACAAGTAAATGCCGTATTTTTAAGTAAAAACAATTATAACCGTAGCATTTCAGCAGAGATTGCGAAAAGGTTTTTGCAAACATCACAAATTATTTGCGATATACACTCAGAAAGATGGCACAGTTACATTACAAAGTAGTACCAGATAAAACAAACAGTTGCCAAATCTCAATTCAAACATTAGCAATTCAACAGAGATCACACATGGAAAAGTACAAAATATGTGGAAATGTATCCTCAACTGGTATTACACAAACAGAAAAAAGTGAGACTAAGTATAAGAAAATCTTAACATACACGAAGTAGTATAGACAATACTGTAAATCATGAAAATATGCAATTGAATATAGACAAAAAATGTAATATGAACATAATGAACAATGAATTAACAAAAAAGATGTATGCAGGTACATACTAAATAATAAAAGGTTGCAAATTATCTGCATTGTGCTAGTTCATGCCACAAAATGCATATAAAATCATACTTTCTCTCAAAGCTAATGAGAGCATTGATATTAGATAATTTGAAATCACAGGAAGGTAAAAGTATGTACATACTGCAACATCTAAAATGTGTTAATTCATGCAGGCATATAAACAGTGACACCCTTCACATGACATATATATAAGTTCATAATATCATATCAAGGTAACCAAATAAACAGTATAAAAATGAACATATATACACTAAGCAGTGCATACAACACACAGAAACCATCCAAATATGTACTCTAACATTAAGAGGCATGATGTAATACCTGTTCCCAAACCTAATGAGGGCAATGATATTAGGCAGATAATTTTAAATCATAATAAGTGGAAATGTGTACATACTGCAACATAAAAGGTCGCACAATATCTGAATTATGTTAATTTCCCCAACAAAAAGCATATAGAAATTAAAAGATTGAATAATGAATATGTACATATATACATATTTACAAAATTTAAAGCCTATACCCTACAATAACATATATTAACAAAGAAATGTAAAACCTATACCTATAAGTTAGTTATTCTTAACATAATTGCAAAGGTGCACTCGGTTTTATATAAAAGGTAATCACGAACATTTTATTAATTTCTTTATAAAAGGTCAAGGAATAATAATACAAAAATATTTCACACTGGAAAATATAAATGCAAATCAATCACATTACGACAATTAGCAGGAATAAATGCATTTTAGGAATTGCTGTCATATTTGGAGTTAAATTAATGCTTTGAAACATACCACATTTGTTTGTACATGAAATTTTCAGTTTCCTTTTATCTCATATAAGAATGTTGCAAATGTCAATATACACATTACCTGCCCTTTGTATTCTATCATATGCTGTAAAAGTTTCTATTAAATTAAAGATAGTTTCTCACAGTTTGAGAGGTTAATAGTAAGTGCAAAAAGACTAGAAGAATCGACATAGTTTTTTAAAAATAAATACGAAAAGAATGATTTAATTCCTACGTCCTAAAGAGTATGTAAGGAACGAATCTCCAAGAGCATACAATAATTCACATTGAAGCTGAAATCATGTAATTTATAATTTACAAAACGTAATAATTTAGGCAGCAACTTTTCCACTAGATTTAATTGACGAAACTCATGTATATTTCAAACAAACCACCTATACATATTTAACAAATGGAGAGACCAATGACACATATATGTTCCCCTTACAAATCCCTTCATTTAGTTAAACGTACTTCCTCAAAGCGGAGTGAATAAATAAAATTCTAAATTTTGTTTATAAATGACAATCTTTGCACTGAAAACAACCGTTGTATCTATTTATAAACTACACTTATAACTTGCAGAAACACTTCAGCATTCACAAGAAAAATATTCATTAATATAAATTAACTTACACTTTTTCCGTCCTCGGGAAATTAAAAAATTTTCTTGTCCCGTCGCTGCGTTCCTCACACCCACTCATGGAACATATCTTCCTTCTTATTTTCAAATTTTTCGACATTATGTCTTTGTTGCCACTCTCGGACATAATAATATAGGATAGCAAGAATAGCAGCTTGTCACTGTTAGTTCTGCTTCATCCATCATCAAAGAATGGTCATGTTCGGTGAAGTGAGACTGCATCACATTTTAGTTCCGTTATATGCATTAATTAAATATAACAAATTTTCTGTCTTTTCTCAACAAGCTATATCAACGTTTCTCGTAAATTTTGTTTTTCTAATAAGGAAAGCAGGCTTTACTTCCTGAAACTTGGGGAGATATCAAATCTGCATTTCCAATCAAAAGAGCATAGTTTGAATTGTTGTTTGTTATTTTCATTCATATTCATAGAATTATGTAACAGATTAAATTTTGAAGTTATATTCAAATGATATTGCTGCCATGAGAGTGAATTTTGAATCAATCTTTATTGATGTACAGCCAAACTGCATTTTCCTTTTAAATTGGATTCTATCAGGAGGAGATCCTGTGGAGAATTGGAGTGTGTTTGATGACAAACCAGCCTTGAATTCTGAGTTATTATGACTTGAAAACTGACACACTGCTGAGTCTAGATTGTAAGTACTTTTATGACCAGCCATCATGCATAATGGATTTATCACCTCTAAGAGCAACCAATATTATTTTGTGGAATTTTATTATAACTAAATATCAGCTGTGGGGTCATCCTACAAATGTAAAACTAGCTAATATCAGAATATTTGATGTAACAATAGCCCAAGTGGCCGAGTCTCCAGAAAACACATATGTAATCAGAACATTTAGTCATTGGTACCATGAAATAGCAGATTATGAAAATTTCCAATGTTTTTCCTTGTATGAGTACATAGTTATTTAAAAAGTTAGTATCATTAATTTAAAGAGGTATTACTGAATTCACCAATGGCCTAGAAGAATATTAGCTATCCACACAGGGTAGAACAAATAATATTTTAAATTAATATCCTTTTACACATAATAATCACAATTTGTAGCTCATTTTCTTAAAAGCCAAAACATGTTATTATGATAACTTTGTGTCCATCTGTCAGTGGACAATCAACGTTTTTTTAAAGAGTTATTTAGAAAACTCTTTTTGAATTAGATAGCTCTTATCCATCCTTGAAGTTCACTGCAATTGTACTTCTCATGTAATTCATCGTTTTTCCTCTAGGTGACTTTTGAAATGGTATTTAACCAAACTACTGAAGCTACAGGAGCGAAGTTTTCATGAATGGGAAGGTCTACGTTCCAACATTGCAGGTTTCCCCCTCTGCAACTAGGGAGGCAAAACAGAATTCTGAAAATTTTTAATAAAATGTGCTTCCACCTGTTGCTTTAGTAAGTGTATCTTACTTGTTTCAATTTAAAAATTAGTAAATTGCTTTGGAGAAGACAGCATCTAAACTCAGGACACAGAACTTGTCATGGTTTGTGGCAATGTAATAAACTGTTCGACAAAAATAAGGAAAATAAATATTATTATATCATGATGGCTGGTAAAGTTTACTAATAAGTTTTAATTCTTTGTTTATGTTAGCCATATAACCAGGATTAGTTAATGTATTATAGTATGAAGGTAGAGGATGGCTAGACAATTTGCCTCAACCAAGGCAAACTTAAGGAAATTTCAAAATTGTAAAAGATTTTATGTTGCCATCAGCATTCACAGAAACATATTGTGGGAGCAAGGGGAACGAAAACCAGGGTCAGTTTGAAACTATTCCAGTGATAAGACTGCATTCAGCCCTCTTCGAGTTCCTATGTAAACTGTTCAACTTCAATAATATTTATTTTATTTTATCTTCCTCTATAAAATATTCTGAATGATATGTCTCTTATTTTTCAACCAATAATTCTAGAGGGAGGGGCAAATGTGCACGGTCATGTATATAGTATTAACCCCTTAAGCCGATAGCCCAATTACATACTCGCCAAATGCAGATGTTGCTTAAATTGCGATTCTATCAGCATAAATTAGTCTTTCATGGGACTATATGTGTCACAGCAGTCCATCGATATGTGATCTTTCAATGGATCACCAATTTCCTGTCAGTTTGTTAGTTTTTATACTTTGTTAGAGGAAAAACATATCGTAAGCTACACTATTTAGTAATTTAAATACAGACTTGAGGGGTTAAGGCAATATTGAAGATGTGATAACAAAAATTTATTCACAGACTCGTAGATATAGAATTTATTTCATTTTTAATTTATTTATTTTGCTGTAAAGAGGATTTTTATTTACATAGAAGAAATAAATATTATAGCGCTAATACCATTATTACTAGTAAAATCCAAGTGTCTCTCTGTTAAAATATATATACATATATGTATATGAACAAATTTTGAACTCTTATTTCAATTTCAATAAAACCTTTAGCTTTTAATTGGCTTTCCCTCAAATTTTAGATAACACAGAGCATGATAACAACTGTGTTCTTAAAGTACTAGTGAGTGTGGTGAAGTAAGAAATTACTAATGAAGAAATGATAAAGGTTCAATAACACATACAATGTGATTTACTGTCAAAATTGTTGATTCTATGCTATTCTAGTAGAGTATTCTTTTAAACTATTTGTCAGGTTCTAATACTCTAATTCTTATATCAGAACCGAAAAATAATTAACTTGAAGTTGCTGCAATTTTAGAGTTAAAGAACTGGTGTGTTTAAGATTATGAAATTAAATATAAATCTAAAAAGATTTAAGGAGTCTTCTTATTTCGCTTAAAAAATGATTTTTTTCTGACAGAAAGTTTCAATTATGGATTGCCGGAGGTCCTTTTTCAATTTTTATGAAATGTCGAGGATTGAAATTAGGCTTAGCAGATATCCCGTTCTTTTTTTGGAAATCTCTCAGATTTTTAATGCTTTTCTTTCAGTTTTCAAATGAAATTTAGAACGCATTCTTGGTGAAGAAAACTGCCACTTAAAATGCGATATAATCAATCAGCTAATTGTATATTATTAAGCCTTGGATGAGTAATTTTATAAGTATTTTCATGGGTTTATATAAACAGAGCCCCTTGATCACAACATAGTTTTTCCTAATAAGAATCAATTTAGCTCGTATAGACCCAGGAAATATTCACCAAATAGACCCACACTTTTACACACACACACATACATACACACAATGCAAAAGGAATGAAAAACTCAGGCAAAAAGTATTCAATAGTACTAATTTTTTTTTATTTCCATTTTTACTGGAAAAACTCAATTACAAAAGAGTTTTATGTACGCATACAATTAAAGTGTTAAAAAAATAAAAAAGAAAGGAAATTATCTCTATTATATCCATTATCACAATTATTCTTTAACACACACATAACTTTCATATTGCAGTTGGAACCCTTATATATTATATAGGTAATTATAATTTTGATAATTGTTTAACACGTTCCGTGCGGGAGCGATTTTCGGTGGTGGTTGTTCTGTGGCTGAAATTTTTTTTCCCGTAAATGTATCGTAATTAGCGTCTATAAGCTGGGAAAAATCAAAAAAAATTCTGTTTAAAAGTACCGTTTTTTATGCGAAATATGGAGAGCGTGATATGCCGCTCTCCGCCGTCGGAGTGACTCTAAAAATACGCTACGCGTTTTGCGGGATTGCCTACCTTGCACCATTCCCAATTCGTACATTTCTTTACATTATATAACTGTTGATTTTGATATAAGAATTAGTTTACAAAAAGGGATTTTAATAAACCAATATTTTAAACAATTATTTATTAAACATAGTATAATAATTTATAAAAAATTACTAAATATTTACAATTTTACATTATGTTTACATTTATTCAACGAAACAATTACATAATTTACGAAAATACTTTTTTGTATCATTCTATAAGCACTCTTCTTACACATGAGGATATACGATATATATAGGATATATCTATACATATCTATAAAGTAAGGTGTTTGTATGTATGTATGTCCTGCTAAGGCTCAGAAACTACAACACGCAGAAAAAAGAGGAAGGTGTCATAATAACCGTTATCATGTGTACGGTGGTGTAGTAAGGTTTTTAAACCGATTCGGTGTACTATTTAATTATAATAAAATAATTTCGTTTATATGGGATTTCCATTTAAAATTTTTTCGTAAATTTCTCAAATTTTTTAACTCCTTACGTATATATCGCAGACATGCTCTCGCAGACTTTTTTGTGGTAAATTATCTGCTCTTTTGGAATAATTTTTTAAAAGAGGGGCTTACAGATCAAATAAGACGAATTGAAGGGAAAATCTTATTTTTCATTATTGCTCAGCATTTGGATATACTTAGCAACCGATGTAAACAAATTATGTTTGAACTATAAACATATCGTAAACGTAGAAATAGCAAGTTTTTTCCTATGCTCATCCATTTTGCGTTTCAATAATAATTAGATACTTTTTGTAATATATAATATCGTTTTGAATTAAAAGAGAGTTTTATCAATTGGAAATAAGGTTCACTCTTGAATAATTGTTATTTTAATACGAGAACTAAATTAGATTAACATTTTGAACACGTAATGCAGTGAATTTCGAAAGATTTTATTTGAATAATACTTTTGTTGAACTTTATTATGTCTTCTGAACTAAAATTAAGAATTCGTGTCTGCGGTTCCATGGGTAAAATGTAAACACTACCGATACACACACGTAATAAATTACGTTAGAAAAGTAAAACATTTTACTACATTATTTAAAATCGATTCGTTCGAATATCTCAATCTATTATTCAATTAATTATGATGGAAAACACAATTAAGATCAATAATTTTATATCTATTTAGAGTAATAATAGGTATTCTTATTTAGTTTCTCCTGTTATTATGTTGACATACAAACTCATATTCCGCGTAATCAATATTTACTCATCACTACGACACGCTATTTTGTGATTGTTGGTTGTTTATTTAGCAACTGAATAGAAAGCATCAGTCGCCATCATCAGATACATTGAGCTTTAGGAGATTATTCGTTGGTTGGTTTTGGTTAGTTTGTTGTTTTCATTTGCTTTCTTTTCGTGTCCATTATTTGTGTTCTTTGTTTTTGTTCTTAGTTGTTCATTTCGTAGTCTATGTTTATATTCTTTGGTTGTGCTCTTGATTTTTGTTCCTTGATTATTTATTTGTCGGTTTACACTTTTTATGCCGGCTATTGGTTAGAGTTTAATTCATTTCTTTTTTCTTGGTGGTTTTTACATTGAATTTATATTCTTTGGTTGTACTCTTAATTTATGTTCCACGATTATTTATTTGTCGGTTTACATCCTTTTCTACCGGGTATTGGTTAGCGTTCAATTCATTTCTTTTTTCATGGTGGTTTTTGTAGTTTTCGTATTGGTTCGTTTCGTGTTCTTTCCACTTTATTTCAAGACTCCTAATGTAGTTTACAGAAAGGAGAGGAGAAGTTTTAGTATGTATCATTTTCTCACGCTGTCTTCTAAGCGGGAAAAAGTATAACTATTTGCAGTCCGAAATGCACCCGTGCGAATCCGGGTACGAAAAGCTAGTATAGTATATAGGAGGATACTAATATCTGGCCCAAACTACTATAGTTGCAGAGCTGAAATTTAATATAGAGGTGAATCAAAAAAAATTATCGGAGGAATAAATGCAAAATTGCAGCAATGATTATTTTCTTGGCCGTGAAAAATTATAAACTATTTTTCTAACATTTCATGGTTTAGGTACTTCTAAATGTGCTATGAAGCTGAAATTATTTCAAGAGGTAAAATTTGCCAAATAATGAAAACGGGAATATAGAAATTTGAAAATTTTTATTCGTTCGGCCGTAATCAATTCTCAAATGTTTAACAAATTGACTAATGTTTATGTACATTCTTAAGACCCAGGAAGCTGCAAATTTTAACAGAGTTAGGAAATAATGTTCCGGTGGTAAATAACAGAAAATTTTAGAAATATATATTGTTGTGGCTGTCAAAAATTATTAAAATTTAAACAATGAAATTCATATAAATGCACTTCTAGAGGTGCTACATTGATGAAATCTTGCGTATATGTGAGGTATTGGTAACAAATGCTGAAAACCTATACAAGTTTTATAATTATAAATTTTTGGGGTTGTTTATACCCCAATATTGACAATAAGGAAAAACACGTAAACCGACAAGAAGATGGAGGATTAATAAAAAATCTTGTTTGGTTTAATCATCCGGGGGTTTGCGTTGCGTTTAAAAATTATTTGTCGGCTCTTACTCTTTACTTTATGGTGATAGGAAATGTTTGCAGAATGCAAGCACACCTTCACTAGTATACAAATATTCTATATATTTCAGTTGTAGACTCCCATGAAAGCATTTACATATTTACAAATTTTTTTCAAAAAAATATTCACAAAAAATATACGAAGATAACTGCATATAAAACAAAAGGTAATATATACTATAAATATAATATATAAAAAAAATATTATATAAAAAAAATATTATATACAATAAATACAATATACACAAATAATATATACAGTAATATCATATATACATACAGGGTGTCTCAAAAAAATGTATACACACTTTGATGATTAATAACTTGTGTGTTTATCCATAAAATTTAATAGAATAATTGCATAACATAGAGTATATGGTCGAATAAAGATAAAATGACAAACATTACATGTTAGATGTTTCAATGTTGCATTATTCTTACAATTATGCAATATTTTTATACAGCATTATTGTTTTTATTGTTTTTATTGTTGCATTAGAAATGGATAACAAAAGACACGTTTGAACAACGCAAATTTTTACTTAAATGGTACTGGAAATCTGAAAATGTAAAGGAAGTCCAAAGACAGTGGAGACGTGAATTTCAAACAGAACCTCCCACCCGAATTACGATTTCACGTATTCGTGACAAATTTGAAACTGACGGTACTGTTCAAAATGTGCATAAACAAAGATCTGGAACATTTCGGACATCCACAAGCCCTAGGGAGTCAGAAGAGGTGCCGCAAAGATTTTCACAGTCACCAAAGAAATCCGTCAGACAATGTTCTCGAGAAACACAAATCAGCAGGTCAAGTGTTCATCGCATTTTAAAGAAGGCAAAATGGAAAAGTTACATCCCAAGATTAGTGCATGCACTGAATGAAGATGATTCTGATCGCAGAGTTGAATTTTCTGAATGGTTTCGCTCAAAAATAGCGGAAGACGCATCATTTGCCAACAAAATTGTTTGCTGTGATGAAGCAACATTCAAGTTGAATGGTACACTTAATCGTCACAATTGCACGTATTGGTCCACAGAGAATCCGCATGTTACTGTGGAAAGGCGTAAATTTACCTGGGATCGCAGTGTGGTGTGGTTTATCATCCAAAGGTTTGATTGGACCATTCTTTTTTGATGCAACAGTTTTGAGACACCCTGTATATACAAATATACATATTTATATGCTTTCATGGTAGGGGAGGAAACATTCAAGACAGAGAGGAGGAGACCCTTGGCAGTTGGGACAGATGAATGGAGTCTCCTTCCTGACTTTTTTGGAAAGACATAAGCGGCACCTCTTATGTACTTTCCTACTAGAGCCAGGAGCGGTTTGATAGATGGGAAAATGGATGGGTAATTTGGGTTTGGGAGTGGTTCTGGGATTGGCCGCAAGAGAAGGAAGGATGAGGGACTTTATGACGGACAATCGGAAATCATAAAGGCTGGTTGGAGAGGATTTCAAATGGAGGAAATAACTATTGACTAAGATGAGGTGAAATATATGGATCCCCAGCTTCTTATACCACTTAAGGCATTTTCTTTGAATGGGATAATAAGCCATCATCTGATCAAGGTGGTCAATTCCACCCATCGACTTGTTGTATTGAACAACAGCCTCAGGTTTGGAAACAACCCCTCCTCTTTTTCGGCGAGGAACATTAACAAATTCACTCCCGAATTCAGAGCTGATCATCAGCACTTCCCTTTTGTCCTTCCACTTAAGGACACAAACGCCATCATCAGAAAAGGCATCCACAATTTCACCCCTCTTTAATCTTTTGGCTACCACTTGTTGGGGGTTGCCTTTCCGCTTTGGTCGGAGAGTTCCTGTACAATAGGTTCCACGTTCGAGTAGTTGGTGCACCAAGTCAACGCTGTTATAATAGTTGTCCATAAAAAGTGAATGACCTCTATCTAGATTTCCTTCCAACAATTTATGGACAACACTGCTGACATGTCCCGGACCCCCTACTTCGACATCTCCAGCCCCAGTGTACACAATGAATCTCAAAACCAAACCGGAAGGCTCGGTAAGCATGTATAGCTTTATTCCGTATTTATGCCTCTTCCCCTTCATATAGATACGGAATACTAACCGCCCCCTCCAAAGGACCATAGACTCGTCAATACAAATCTCCCGGGATGGAATGACAATATTTTTCATTGTAGAATGAATAATATCGAGGAGAGGTCGGATTTTATGCAGCCGGTCTGTCGGTTTCGGGTCATTCGGTCGGGGATTGGGAGCGAAATAGAGGGCTTGTAGTATTTGCTGGAATCTGTCACGACTCATGCAACTCCTAAAGGAAGGAAAATCGAACAGAATATCCGTACTCCAATAATCCGGTATTCTGTTCAAGGGAATGGATCCCATGTGGTACAATAGCCCTAAAAAAGTTAAAAACTCCTGAAGGTCTAATTGTTTCCACGATTTAATCCTAGCTTTAGGAGAAACACTTGCCTGCATCAATTCCCTAGCAAATACATTCGTCTGTGTAATTACCAAGTCCGTTAATTCGTCAGTCAGTAAGAGATTAAAATAGTCTCGGGGTTGGGTACCGGCCAGCGGCACTTTTATCCCAGCTGTTGCAGAAAAAGGAATATTCTTGGGAGGGATTTTTGTTTTCGTCCATTGTCTCGTCTCAGGTCTTTCGGCAGCTGGCTGAGGAACAACGGGATCGGAGGATGGGGCAATAAACAGGGTAGGATCGGCGGTGGACAAAGGGATGCTACCTGCCAAGGGTTCCTCCTCGCTTTCCTCTCCGGAAGAGTCCCTAAAGAGCGTTTCCTCGAGGTCCGAATCTACAAAACCTTCCTCGTCGCTCTCCTCCAAAATTTTTTGGAGCTCTTCCGGGGTGTATATCCTCGTCTTGTCTCCTCGGGATGTCGACGGGAGGGGTTCCCCTTGGGACGTTGAGGGAAGGGGCTCCTCTCTAGAGGCCGACGCGAGAGGCACAGCTGGAGAGGTCGACGGGAGAGGCTGCCCTCGGGACGACGATGGCTGTGAGCCGTCATGTTTCCTCTTCCCTCCCCTTCTTCCAACCATACTGAAAAAATATCAAAGAAAGTATTATATATATATATTTTATATAGTATTGAGTAAAATTATTCAAATTTTATTAAAAATTTTGTTATCCTTTCCGTCTCTTCCGAGTATTCTGCAATATAATTTACTATAACATTCTACTTACAATCATACACAATTTGTAAAAATTCGAATTGGTTGTTGGACTCTGTATTACTTTTAACTAACCTGTAGGTAAAATCTACATCGTTGTTTACTTTTTTTAATTCTTCTGCTTCTTTCCTTTAACATAATGTCTTTTTCGGTTGTTAGGTGATATTTTTGAGTACGTGGGTGACTTTAAGAGGCCATTTATTGAGGGGAATTAAGTTTTAAAGGCTAAAATTAATAATTTGCTATTATCACAGTTTCGTGATGTAGATAGTATACCAAATTAATTTATCATTATTGAAGAGTTATTGTAGTGGTAGGTACTTGTATTATGACAAGTTAGGTACCCACCTAGTTACATCTAGGTTCCCAAAAACTACCCGCCGAGGTAACATCAAAATACTTTAGTTGCAATTTGAACGATCAACAGTAAAATGTTCGTTGCAAACGAGACATTTTTCGGTAAAGCATTACCAATTGTTGTAATAGTGAGCCATGATTTCTTCATTTCAGCATCTTTCTTGAAGAAATGCTCAAGGATAGAATATTGTGACTTTTCCAATGCTAAGTGAATATGTCAAATTATTTGAATAGTTATAATTGGTCTCTTTATCTACCTATGATATTAATGTAGCTATTAGTCAATTTTATGCTGTGATTGAGGAAGCTATTAAGCGTTTTGTTCCTATTAAAGTTTACTACAACCTCATTGGTTTACAAGTGAGTTAAAAGAATTAGAAGAAAGAAAAGAAGTTTAAAATTTCCGGTTCACTTGATGATTACCATAATTTTTCACAGATTGGTAAATAATGCAAATTACTTTCTAGTGAATGTTATAGAAATTATATTAGTGTAGTTGAAAATAGTATCTCTATGAAGAATATTAAACAGTTTTGGAACTATGTTAAATCACTTAAGAATAATAAAGGAATTCCTAGTTTTATGATGCTTGATAATGAAAGTTGTAGGTACTGATGCCGCTGGTATTGCTAATCTTTTTGCCAAACACTTTTCTTTAACCAAAGGAATTTTTCCTTCTGTCTGGAAGGTTGGATATATTACTCCTGTTTACAAATCCGGTATTGTTAATGATGTTAAAAGTTGTCGTGTTTGCATTCAGTCTGTCGTCCCTAAACTTTTTGAAAGTATTATTCATGATAAATTGGTTCCACAATTTCGTCACATTATATCTCCTTATCAACATGGTTTTGCCTCTGGCTGCTCTACTTTTGCTAATTTACTTATATTAGAGCAACATATAATTCAGGCTCTTGAATCAAAATTCCAACTAGATTGTGTATATACACACAGTTAAAATATTTAAGCAAATTCAGCATGAATTCGTATTGTTTTCAAAAATAATTATTTTCACTCATTTCTCCGTTAAATACTTCAAGTCCGTGCTTGCATTCTGCAAGCGTTTTGTTATTTATTGAATAATTAATGAAATTCAAAGTATTAAAATAAAAAAGCCTCTTATCTCACCTTAATATGAAGAGTAAGAGAGAAACCTATAATCCCACAAAATTTCAAGTTTCTAGCACATCCACTGATGTTAACAATAAATTGTAAACAAATGCTGACAGTCCTCAACGTAACCATTTTAAAACGTTATAGTAACAATTGAGACAAAAGAAAAAACAAATTAATTGCACAATTTAAAATAAAACAATGCGCTGGGATCTTGTTTGTTATACACATGTTATTGATACAGCTAGAAAAGCTTCCCATACGCTGTCAACAGACTAATTATCCGTAAATATTTACGTTACTATGCTTCATTAATTTCGATGCGAATAACGTTTTCTTTCGTCTATTCGAAGGTTCAATTGGCATTAAATGAATCGGAGGCAACAATGAGAGTCTCCTTGGAAACGCCCGGAATGACTACGAAAAATCCGCAAAACTTCGAAAAAGGATGCGTATTTATGAAAACTTCGGCCGTATACCGTGTAAACATCGCAAGAACAAGATAGTATAAAGCTTTAGCCGTGGAATAAAGCGAAAAAAGAAGAAAATCGGTCCATATTTACGTATTTTAACGAACGAAGGAAGGAAGAAAACCTTGCACTCTGAATAATCGAAAATCCTGTGAAAACGTATGGGAAAACATAAATGTGTCCTGGATTCGAACCCGGGATTCTTTAGCAAAGGAAAATATTTTTACAGGGCCCTCATAGCCAATAGAAACAAAAAGCCGTTTTCCGCATATCTTTATGACAAACGGTTCTCGAGAAATACGCCGATATATATGTAAACAAATGTCTACAGACGTCAACGTAAAATTAATATATAGTTAGATAAATACCTGTCGATTTTGATGAACAAAATCTAGCTGACACACCTGCTGGCACAGTCCGACACTGCAAAAAACTAGGTAATTGACAAAATCTGTAGGCTGCCTAAAATACACTGAAAAGAAAATTTTTAAATTCTCAGAACACAAGTTTATAGAATTGAAACATAATAACTACTACTTTGCTTTTAAGAAGCATAAACAAAATTATGAATAAAAGCCATTATTTCTTGCCGTAGTACGTGCATTAAAGAATTAAAAAAATTTGATTAAAAATTTTTACCTTATTTACACAAAAATCCAAATTTCACGAAAACGTTCTCACTTATAATCTGGGTTCTGGAAAAGATAAAAACTAATTTACTAACCAGAAAATATCGTAATAACTAATAAGAATTCATAATAATAAATAGCGAAAAAGTCAACATACCTGATAAGATTAAAAAAACTTGCTCCGCGATGGTAAGGTCGATCTTGAAACGAAATACACAGTTTGGAAGCTGACATGAGATGATCTGAGAACAAACTGGTGTCGGCTGTAAAAATTAGAAGGCTGCAACCACCCCTCTGAAACTTCGGCCAAAAATTGTGACGGAAAAGTTCGGAAGGGTAATCCTAAGCCTACTGGCGCTAGTGTCGAATAAAAAGGTGAAAGGAACGGAACTCTGTATACTCCGTGTCATCTTTTTCACCTTTTAAAGCGGACATCTTGTGAGAATTTGTGGACTGGTTCTGTTTTAGCTGTGGTTTAAATTTTTACGGAAAAATGCCGGTTATTATAAGGTGTTCAGTCGTTGGTTGCGGGAATACACGGGAAAGTCCTGGCATCAAGTTTTTTACTTTCCCGATTGACAGGAAGTTGTAAGTCATTTCTATTTTTCGATTTCGACGATTACGATAAATCTCGTAGTCAAACTCCCTACTTTGGTATCTAAAATATTTCAATTTGCTATTTTTATGAAGATAGGTAGTAATTACACGTTATGTATGTGATTTAGAGGCCATCGTCATAGAAGCTTCTAACAAATTTGGCTCATCTACGAAAAAATTGTTGCATTAAAATTTTTCAAGGGGTCAGAAAATGGTCTGAAATGCTTTAACCAGCCTAGACATACTCCAATGCATAGATGTCGTACCTGCAATTATCATTTCCTTTGTTGGTAACTTGGTGCGCAGAATTATTTCTGTAGGGCAGCGTTTCCCAATTTAATTTTGCTACGGAACCCTTGCAACTCGAAAGAGAAGTTGCGGAACCCCAAACAGTTATTTTGTTTATAAGGTGAAAATCGAAGCACAAGTAATTACAGATATTAATAAAGATAGGTCATGTGATCAACATTTCGTCTATTTTCATATATTTAAAGATAAAAATCGTTTATATGAACGGCATCTAGTCGATTTCTGTATTTTGTTTTTGTTGTTGTGTATTTCGAGAACCCAGTTTCGCATAAGTACGTGCTCGCGAATGGTAATAACTCTATAATTGCCCGTCTTGATAAGTCTGAATATTCATGATATAAGCTGCCCCAAAATGTAATCAGAGAAACTTTAAATGTTTGTATTAAATGGACATCTGAAGTGATTTCGATTAAATTTTCATAATCTAGTGCAGATAATCCTTCTGGTTTCTCGGTTATACTGAATGGATTCCGAATCCAGTTATTGTTCTCATTGATGTTTGGAAAATACTTCCTGATGTTGGTGTATAAATTGCGAAGATGATCTACAATATTGCTCTGAATTTCTTCAAGTTTGCATTTGTTTTCTTGAAGGAAATCATTGAATGTTGGAAACCAATCCAAATTATTTTGTTATACAGACGAAATCCAAAACTAGCTTCCGGGAGAATGACAAAATTTTATCTTTCGCATTGAAAATAGTTACATTCTTTGTGCGGATGTATTTAAATCTGACCGTTCCAAATACTAATTCCAATACTTACTACCTAAAACAAGATCCCATGGAGCATAAATGCTTTGACAACCCCAATGTACCAAGTCACAAATGAAGCAATCAATTTCTTTGGCACAATTCAAGATGTGTATAACTTTTTCTTTTCTGGCAGGTTGTGAAAAATCATGTAGACTTGACATTAAAACCTCTGTCTGACACTAGATGAGAAAGCAAGATTGAAGCAATTAAAACATCAAGATTTACCTTGCCAGAAAGTTACGATGCTTTATTTGATGAGTAAGGTAAGCAAAATTTATATTTTTCTTGTGTAACTTTACATTTCTAATGTGTTATGATCGGAATACAGTGAAGTAGTTGTCAAGCATCTTCCTATCAAGGTGGCAGTTGGAGAGGATGTCGCCTATGCTGCTCCAGGAAAGCAGAAAAAAGAACAAAATATACTTGTTCTTTAAGTGTATTACCACTTTGTCCCCACCCATGATTTCTTAAATTTCATGGAAAGTAAACTGCATTTTGTAAATGTAAAATTTTGTATGTTTTGTATTGTGCACTGCATGCACAAAATGTGCTGCTGTATCTTCGTGCATAAATTAAGAGGACTCTTCCTGGTACCATGTTTGTTAAAATATTTTGCTATGTAAATGTGTAATTTAGATGTGTGTTCCAAGTTTAGGTAACTTTTAGGTAAAATAATTACTTTTTCAATTTCATTACTTTTGTAAAATATGTGCGGGATAGAGTTTTAGTATCATTGTGTGAAAAAATAAGAGGAACTCTTCCTGGTACCATGTTTGTACCCATATTTAGCTATGTAAATAAGGTGTTTCCAAGTTTAGGGAAACTTTAGATGAAATAAGTTTTTTCAATTATATTACTTTTGTAAAAAGGCGTGTGTGTGTTTATTGGGATATATAGTTCCTGCATATTTTTCTTTTAAGTTAGGCAAATAAAAAATATTTTTGATGTAAATATCCCTTCCTTCGTCAGTGTTACTGACAAAAATCACCACTTTATTAAAAAAATTCTAAGTTTCTATAATTTAAACTGGTAAAGTGTTCAAGCTCGCAAAGTAAATTTTTATTAAAGTTTCTGAAAACTAATGAATGTAATCTAATAATGCGTTGTATATTAAAAGTTATAAAATTTTTGCTTGGTATTAATAAAAATTCTAGATTATGTAAATGTTATGAGTTTTACCTTCTGTGAACCTAAAAGCGTGTGCAAGATATTTGTATATGTGATTTGATCGAACGTTTAAATAAATATATTCATATTTCCATTGAATGCATTGTATATTAAAAGATAAAATTTTTGCTTGGTATTGATAAAATTTCTACATTATGTGAATGTTATGATTTTTACCTCCTGTGAACCTAAAAGCAGGGATGTGAACCGAATCCGAAGTCATTGCAAGGAGTCGCTCCAAATTAATTTCACTCCGCGGAGCTATTAGTCGAAGTGAATTTATTTCGGAGTGAATTTATAAAGGATCGAAACGTTGCGGAGTTAAAGTGGAGTTAAATCATTCGAAGTTATTTAGTTCGGAATTTATTGGAGTGATTTTTTTCAGAATAGTATTAATTCACTCCTCTGCTTTCAAGGAGTTAAAAGAAGATAAATTTTGCTCCTTAAGGTCTAAGGAAGTTTGAAACTACTGAACTTATTCTTCTACGAGAGTATGATTCGAGAACCACAAAAAGTGAAAAGGAACCAAGAAGGCTTCATACACAACGGTATTTTTACTCTCCAATGGGTTCTTATTCTTCAGCACCAACTCAATCAAAACATTGTCGTTGCTGCGGTTTCGCCTCCTAACGTTCGCATTATCACTTTCGCACTTAAATTTTTACATCATACGGCTCCCGGCCTTGAAACGTCATTGTTGACGAGAGAAATAAATTTCATATGTATGAATTTGATTTGCTTTGAATTTGATATGTATGAAATGTAATGAAAGGAGGTTTTCTGTATGAGGGGGGAGGTTGTTATAATTAATTTCCTCTTAAATTAAAAGAACTAATGGCGTCTGATTTTCGTAGGTGTATCATATCTAATTTCGTTTGTAATTTAAAGAGAAAGAATGTTTACTGTTTTTTTCAGGCATTCTTACATTTTTCGGTTCCTACGAAATGTAAGAAAAAGTATGTATTCTGTTTTTTGTTGTATATTATTTCAATTCGGGTTCACTCTAACAGATGGCCGACAGTTACATGAAGAGGTTATCTGATTAATATTAAATATTATTTTGTTTTTAGTAAGAATACCATTTAAAATTTTATGTACAATATGTGTACGTGCACTTTGGCGTACACTTACAACCATTTTTGAGTTTAAAGAACCTCTGACCTCCACAACGTTGGTGGACAAAACGCAATGGCATAACGATTTTACTATCGCCAACAACAACCCGCCCGGACTATGAATCACACTTTGCAAAGTGCCCCTCCCGCGTCCTATGCACTTCCCAGCCTATTGATAACATAATACATACAGGTCTCACACTGAAGCATACAGTCCCGACCTCCCTTTTCGAATCGAAATAGTCAGAGTTGAATGTGAATCTATTTCTGTGAAGCTTCAAAGACTTTAGCTCCGAACTCCTTTCCATTCCACTGCCAAAAGGAGTTAAATTAATATTCAGATGCATTTTACTCCGGAGTCAATAAATAAACTCCGCAAGTGTTTAGATTCAGGATCGAATCTATATTACAAAATTCAGATATAAATTCACTCCGGAGTTAAATTAAAATACAGGCTGTACATTTAGATTAACTCCGAACTGAAATCAAATGTTCGGATTCGGTTCACATCCCTGCCTAAAAGCGTGTGCAAGATATTTGTATATGTGATTTCACCAAAATTTTAAATAAATAAATTTATTCATATTTCCATTGTATTATATTCATTGTTTATAATGAATTCCCTCGGATTTATTTTTGTGTATATTTCATTGACTCTAATGATCGTCTCTGGAGAATTATTACAAAACTAAAAAATAAAATTTCCCATTATAAATTTCAAAACTTCTCGTTCTTATGCAGTTAAAATATTTAAGCAAATTCAGCATAAATTCGTATTGTTTTATAAAATAATTATTTTCACTCATTTTTCCGTTTAATACTTCAAGTCCGGACTTCGTATAATAATTTTAAGTAATTTTAAAAAGAAATTAAAAATGCCTTGCACCGATTCCAATGCTTATGGGGTAATAAATGGTTACTTGGTAACGGTAATCAACAAAGCATACATACCTAAGCGTTATATATATATAGATTCTGTTTCAATGATTCACCCCATATATCGTATAAGTTTAAATTCATGAAATTCCTGTAATAGTGATTTTGATACAAAATGAACCTTCGATGTTCAAATCTGATGCTTAAACAGATTTGAGAAAGCCGCTGTATGACGTCACGCTAAGAGCGACGCTATTGCCATCTGGTTATCCCCTTCCGCTAAACTTCGGAACAGCCGTTTCTAAGGGAGTTTCAGAGGCCTGGCTGCAACGCATGGCTGGCTTCCACGAGAGCCAATGGAATAGCAGTGGGGCAAGCGCGCCATATGCCGCTCTCAGCCACCCATTTGTCCCTACTCCGGCGACATATGTCGCTCGCCGCACGGAACGTGTTAAACCTGTCTCACCTGGAAGCATTCATGTTGATGACATGTGAAAAAGATATACTAAGTAAAATTAAAAACGAAGATGTCACTGATATAATGAAAATGAAAAGTTTAAAATTAAAAAACACTGTTGGATTAAAATGCATTCTTATAGGCTTTTGTATTCAAGTGTAAATTACCATAATAGATTATAACTAAGATATAAAGGATAAAATTGCGATAATGTAACATCTTCAATAGAAGTGTAACATTATTAATCCATCTGTGGTGTTCTGTTTATGAGATATGTTTATGTGTTCCTGCCAATAAATGCAATGTCATCTTTGTATCTAAAAATGTTTAATTACATTGTCTGATTTTACTGTAATTGGAAGTTTTTTAGTTTTTCTTTCTCTATTTGAAATGGCTAATATGTATCTAGAAAATGTTTTAACTGAACATTTTAATATTTTTTCCCACAAATTGTGAATCATATGTTTTCATTGTAATATTAACGCTATTATCTTTTTACGTATGTCATACAAACGTTTTAATTCAAGGGTTTATGTAATAACTATGTAATAATTACATTATCAATACAATATACGTTATGTCAATCATCTTATTAATCACAGTTATATATATAGTTTTTAAAATTATATTTACGGAAATTCTGAACATGGTCTATCATTTCAGCATTTTAAAATCCTTCAATTTCTTCTCTCGTTTATAAGTAATGCAAAATAATTTAGAAACGTCACATTAACAGAGACGCAAACCCATGGTTGTGAAGCCCTGTGTTACATATGTTTCACAATGAAAACAATAAGAATCATATTTACTCTATTTCTACATCAACAACATGCGTACATATTTGCAAGCCTTATGGTTCTTAAGTGCATTATGAAGGCTAATTCACTTACTAAATAGAGTATCTTAGTTAGGACAATAACAAGTGTATTTTTCTACCTGTTCCGGACATCTGTGTTTGTAAATCGGTAGGTACCTACATTTCAAATTTATACGAATATTTTATCGGTATCAATTGAATATACCACAGGTTTCCAAAGTACATGGATAAGATAAAAACCTGAAAGTATTTTCCGGAGTATAATTGCTATTCTTATAATTACACTCGTGAATAGTTTTTAATAACTAATAATTGTTTCCGCATAATTTGTAAATGTCGCAGAAACTACCCATGTAATTGTTTATGAAGACATGTCCTACAGAAAAATAAATGTTACCAAAAAACGCAATCGTATTTGGACCAAAAATTCGTTATTACTTAATTTATTACATTGTCGGTTTTTAAGCAATGTGAAAATATATTTTAATGCCTTATTTTTACCCCTCTCCATGACGAATCCAAATTTAGGTTTGCAAAGCAAAAGTTTAATGCCAATAAATTTGATTTACTGCAAGTAATTTATAACATTTAAGCAAATTTTATCGATCCTATAATAAGTTATAATTGTGTTCCTACTAAAATGTGAAATCAAGATATAAAAAGGAATTGCTTATTTTTTGTGGTTTTTTTGTCGAAATTGTAAATATCCTGCTTTATAAGACGAAATGTTGGTTAGCCTGCGCGCCTGCGCGTTACTTCTTGTTGTTTCATAGAAATCTTAAAATGGCTGACGAGATTATCTGTTATGTGCGTAATACCGTTCGAAATTTATTTTATGTTTCCATCAGACCTTTTTAGAAGGAAAAAACTAGACCTTTTTATTGTATTCTAAATTTAATGTTGATAGTTAAGATCGTGATATAAGTTTGGCCTTGTGTTCTTCGAAAACTGGTCCACGTGATAATCATTTTCACAGCAGTGTTTTAATACTTTTGGTTATTTTATTTTATTTATTTTTGAAGGAAAAAACTAGACCTTTTTATTGTATTCGAAATTTAATGTTGATAGTTTTGATCTTGACAAAAGTTTGGCCGTTTATTCTTCGAAAACAGTGGTCCATGTGACGCATTTTGACAGCAGTTTTTAAATATGTACTTTTAGTTTGATTTGTGTACGTTTTAAGACACTTTAAGTGAAGTGAAGTTTTATCTAAAGTTTTTTATAGTTTCAATGTGTGTAATCTTCACATTGCTTACTGGACATTAGTTAACGTCTCTTAATAGTACTATTTCTTATTTTGTAAATCAATGATATGTGAATTTGTATATGTAATTATTCAGTATGCCCTGTTTTGCCACTTAATTGTAATTTATGGTGATGTTTTGATGTATTATTGTTTTTCTTTAGTCCACTCGTGCTGTTATATTGTTTTACTTTGTATTTTCTTTTGTGATTGAGTTTGTCTTATTGATTTGCCATGTAACTATGATCTTCTGGAAAATAAATGTACTGTTATTATTGTGTGATCCAGCTGTCCTGGTCAATCTCCTCGAGGATTTATATCTTCAAAGGTAAGGAAATCTTAAATAACTTCTCTATTCATCTTTGATTTATAGTTGAAATATCTTTACCGTATATATATGTATATAGTAAATGTTATATTTATCATATTTATGTATAATGGAGTAATTATTCTTATAAATTAGTCCTTATGTATAACATTTTGTTACCGCATAACATGTTTAATGAGTGATTTTATCGTTGTAAAGTATCATTTTCTGTGAAGAGTTGGTAAAGTTTTTTGCAAGGACGGATTTGTTTACGGGCAAATATAGCCAAGATATGGCGTTACATTCTTAACGTAGGATTAATTAAGGGTTTGTTATCAATATATATTGTGTTTTTAACGTAAAAATTATAGTTTACCTCATAAAATGAGAATCTGTGTTTTTAAAAACGTATGAATAATACATTTTTAGCCAGTTTCCATTACTTTATAAACTTCAAATCAAAAGTTATTGTGAAGGTTTTGTAGAATTTTTATCCTTTGGGTGCGAGATTTCTGAGTTGGTTCTGTCGTTGTTTCAGATGCGAGCCTCCGAAGAATGAAGTCTGAAAACGCAGCCAGCATCGTATGTCTTCCTCAGGCCAGCTCTGCTTTGCGATATCAAGAAAGAAGATGGGTGAGTGTGATTGATTTTGCATTTCAAATTAGAACTAATGAGCTTCCCGCTTTAAATATATATATTTCATGTCCTGGCATGTGCAGAAACTACATTAGTCTTACGGATTTTTACACATAGGGGTATTTTCTCTCTACGGCAGTTTTAATATATCTGGAAGCTGCGGAAGTACTCTTCTCGTACCAGCATCTGTTATGCTTTTCTCGGTTATTAAAAAACAAAGCTCTACGATTTTGACATTCTTTATCCATTTTTCCTAAATGTGAATCATCTCGTCGAGTAGCTAATCCGTTTCCTATTGCTGAGTTGAAATTTGTGTCGTTTCTTCGTCTTCCGCCGTTGGCTGCATCGATTCTGTTTTGGCTTCTTCTTATATTACTCCCTTCTTCAGTTTGTTCGTTTCTTCTTTGTTACCTGATTTCGTTTATGGTCTCTCTCGCTGTTTGCCTTTGCTCATCTGTCCGTATTTTATCTTCTCACTCTTTCTCTTCTACGTCGTTCTTCTTTATCTTCTTCTGTCTCTATAATATTTATTTATTTATTCATTTAGTCACATGGTGGCTGGATGTGCCAGGTGGCGACAAGTAACATAAAATGACACAATAAAGTACGTTTGAATCAGATTTACATTAAAATTTTCGAAAGTATCAATTTAGATTCACGTCATTGGTACATAAGTAAAAATTACACAGATTCAAAGGCCTCGTTATCTTCTTCTTTCTTCCATTTGATGAATTAATGGGCTATTATTGCCTTAAACTTTAATTAAAAGTTATATTTGTAGTAATTAAAATGCTGATAGTAACAACAACCTGGGAAATTGCAATTGATAGTGCTTTACCGTCAGAGGTAATAATGAGTAAAAGCGTTGTTATGTAAACTAAACAAACAAAATTATAAGTTCTATTTGATGAATTAACAGAGTACTAGCTGTACCCGCACAGTGTTTTCACTGTTTTTTCAATTAATTTATAAAAAATTAAGAATTGTGTAGAATAAGTTGGTCTCAATATTTCACATATAACTCAATAATTCGTATTTAACTCTGATAATGCATTTCCCCAGTATAGGTAAGGTTAGCGGGTACAAATCTCGCTGAGGGCAAGGCTGTGTGTGCATATTGACAATTAATTGTGCAAAGTCAGTAAGAAATCTGTATTTTAAAAGTCAAATTAGAGAGGAAATTAATGCTACACGGTAATTGATTGCAAACTTTTATGTTTTTAATTTTCTTTGTTTCTTTTAATTGAAGTATATGTCCTTTTTTTCATATATCAATCAACGCAACCGTTTATTTAGATTAACAAAGAAGAGAAGATAAGTTTCGGCGAGTTCTAGGTTATCAATCTAAAAGAAATGTTTTCATGCTGCTCCTGAATAAACGTAGCCCGTCGCCTAACATTCTTTGTCATTTAGATTATCTACGAAGGTGACATAACCATATAACTTATAATTTGTTAAAAAATAATGTACGTCCTTATTCTCATCTAATTTTAAATTTATGCATGAGACAATTTGCCTTAATAAGCATTACAGATGTTTAATAGTTTTACTTACTGAAAAAGTAAGATTCCAGCATTCGAATGATTTAAAATAAGATCAATTGCTTTGATTAAATTGTTATTAACTGGATAATTATCCGTAAATATTTTTGTTGCTATCTATAAAGTTTGACATTGCTACAGCATTAATTTCGATGCTTAAATTAAAGCGTGAAGCGAATAATGCTATTCTTTCACTTATTTGAAGGTTTAATTGGCACTAATTGAATCGGAGGCAATGCCAGGAATCTTCCTCTCTCTGTCACAGTGCAATCTGGCATCGGAACTTTTTAATTTTTTTGTACCATTTGGCGGCAAATGAGGGTTGATCGAAACAACGATTATCAATGGTGACGGTTATAGAGGTCCAACTGTATTTCAAATGTTTATATAAACTCAGATCGCGCTTGCAATTGGGAGCTTTTAGAATAACAAAAGATTGTTTCATTTTTAACTCTTTTTAAGTACTAAGTTAAGATTCCATCAGAAGCACCTGTTGGCATAGGTTTGTAAAAGTTTGAAAGGATTGAAAATATACGTTGGATTTGTTATAACTATTTTAATTTATATTATTCCAGAGCTTGCGATTATATACTTGATACGTTTTCGTGTATGGTATATTGCAAAACGTGGTATTGTACACAGTCCGACATCGCATTCTTTACATACATACAGTGAAGCCTCGATATATTGGACTAAAAGGAGGGGAAGGCCTGTCTGTTATATCCGAAACATCCGAAGGAAACGTATGTGTTGCCTTAAATTGTTAAAGTGCACATGTTATGAAGGACAGTGTTTTACTCCGCTATATATTCATACAAATTGTTAGAGCGCATGAAGTAATAGCACAGAGTTTTCTAATTAATTTAGGAAAATAGGAATCGTATTAATTTTTATATTTTACTAGTAAAAGGTGCTTGCAGTGTGCTAGCAGGAGCATATTGTTATAAGAACATAATTAAGAATGAAATAAATTATAGCGACCGTAAGAAAATTGATTTTCCCTTGCGTTCTTATTTGAAAGGAATTATTCTTAGGAATGGAACTTGGGATACTTTTTCGAGATTTTAGATTTTTCCGGACCCTGGTGGAAATGGGGCAGAAAGTAACAATGAATACAAAGAATGTTTTAAGACAAACAAACCCCATGAGTAACGCAAGTCAGTCAATTTCAACCAGTCACAATGATCAAACGCAGGAACAATTAATTTTTGCGGATTTGCTGCACCAATAAATTATACATTGTATCTACCATATATACTCGTGTATAACGCGCTGTTTGAAGACCACATTTTCAGGTCATAATGTAGGGGTGCGCGTTATACGCAGGTAACACTTCTCTGCACTTAAAATAGGAACCTACCTCGCACCAGATTCACGCTTTTTGGGTTAATTAATGAGAAAAGCACAATAATTATTGATACTCCAGGTTATACATACATAATTATATGTATAGAACACCTAATTACTTCTATACATTTATAATCCCATCCTCTCCAATTATTCCGCTTTTCACTAGCTCATCAGCTGATTGCTGTAATTTTTGCAAAATCACAAGATAAGTCTTCCTGCAAAACACATATCAAAAACAAAAAAAACATAGAATAAGCAAATTGAAATAATTTTATTTAGTTAATGATTCTAGTATGTACGATTGACAATGTAAGTAATTTAAAACCCATAGAATCTCGTGTGTGAACTTAATCCTACCTGTCGCATTTCCTGTTTCCAGATTTGTTTGTTAAATTTTTATGTTGTTCCTTCTCTTAAACAGTTTTAGAATGAGATAGGAAAGAGAGAACCAACATCCACTTTAAATCAAAACTATTTTATAGATCCCTTTTTGTCTGATGTAAAAGCATTGGCAACAGTGGCGCTGCGGTTTTCTACACGGCATCACTTTGCCCAACTTACTGTATGAAGTTGCTCCCATCTCAACTCAGTCGCTTTAATTATTGACGATGTCTCTCTTAGACATAATATGGAGCTTATTGAACGTAATACACTTATGGACAAGTCCAAACATTTTAATATTTACATACCTCCCAAAAATGAAGGATGTGTGTCATACACGTGGTATAAGAAAAAGTCGGGATTTTTTGGAATAAAGTACGAGTGCGCATTATACACGGCAGTTATACACTGGGAAGCATCATACACGAGTATATACAGTAATTATATACATTATAATATGTATATATATCCATATATTGCGACGTATAAGTCGACCTTGAATTTTCAACTTGAAAATACTAGATTAAGTATATGTTCGCAGTATATGTCGACCCCCTTTGTTTCACTTAAAAATACTTCTCATGAAATCATCGCCAGGCAAAATCAAGGTCCTGTACGATCCAAGTTTTAACAAGATACAGAAATAAACATAGTAATAAAAAAATATATGAATATAGTTTTGAGTCTGTGCTATTCTTCTTGAGCCTTCCATTTGACAGGTGTTTTCATTTCAACCAATAAGAAACTGCTATTCTCAGAGAGCTTGACCAACTAAATAATGGTTCCTGTGATTTGATTGATGTCGGCTGTTAATGATGCTATCAAATTTAACTGCACCTAGTTATCGCAATCAATATCTACGGTGGTGGAATTCAATATAATATCACGTTGGCAGGCATAAGGATGGTTTTGATGATTACATTATTCCCCTTTTCAAAAAAGGAAATGTTTTTTTCGCATATTTTTTGATTATTTTTTTGTCTTTTTTCACGTACTTTTTTGTACTTGATTTATTTGCATATTCCACATATAATCATAACTTGCAATTAGTATGGTTAATTCCGATCGAAGTGTACCTCTTCTATCTCACTTACTTCTACAGCATTACAATACTTTGGATGATACATTTAAAAAAACAAGGTAATTGTCCATAATAAACATTTCATAAATGTCATATTAAGGAATTGATATTTTAATAAACAATCAAGTAATGATTATAACATTATAAGTTGTATTATTTATTTATAATTATAATGTTATAATTACATGTGGAAAATGCAAATAAATCAAGTACGTATGTGAAAAAGAAAAAAAATGATCAAAAAATTGCGAAAAAAAAAAACAAAAAAGTAATGAAGACATAATAATAATACAATTTTACTAGTTAAAATATATATACAGACCATTTCTGAAAAAAAATGCTGGCTGCTGGGATCGAACCCCAGCCCATCCGACTACTAGACATTCATTCTACCAATTAAGCTATTGCTGCTTCTGTTTTGTAACCGTAAGGTTAATGATATATGTTGCATCCATGCTTACACCTGAATTTAAATTGTTAATATCTTTTAAACAAGGGCCCATTGGCAAAAACGCAGAGAGATATAGGTGATGTTTTAGTTCTAGTTTCACCTCCTAAAAGGGTTTTACGAATTTCAATATTAATGTTATGGCCTCCCCTTGTTAGTAAATATCGATGTTATTTATCTGTAATTTAAAGTTTACAATTTTGTATTCGTCGTATAAGTCGACTTTAAGTTTTAGGAAAATTTTTTAAGCTTCAAAGGTCGACTTATACGCCGTGATATACGTTAGTTATAATGTTGCGATGTATTCATTAGGCCTTCCAAATAACGCACATGTGATAGGTCCGCATGAGACACAATGTATTAGTGGCGTCATTTAACTGTTTTGCATCGCCGGACATTCTGTCCGTTACATCCTAAGTACGTTCCATCAAGGTCCAGTATGCAGAGGTTTCAATGTACTGTGGATTTCTTCCTTTTCATTGGCTTCGTGGTACTTTTGTTTCAGATGGTACACTTCCTCATGGCTAATCTCATCACAATTTACCGAAAGAAGTGAATAATATCAGTCAGTCTCTCTTTTACAATAAGCACCGCCTCGAAATATTCCAATTCATTTGCATCGGAATCAAAACGTTATCAGTTTTGTCTTTTCATTGGGAATCAGTGGGCTAATGAAGTTTATTCTAATGTGTACTTGAAGTTGTTTTATTTATTTAACTAGTTTTGAATTTTTACTTTGCAAAAGCCATAAATAATGACTTGAAAGGCTTACAGAATGCAAGCACCTTCTATTTGTATATCGAACAAATAAGTAACATATCATTCTTGTCATTAAAGAAAATTTTTAATAATGTATGTGTATCTGTAAATGTAATTACATGCAAGGTTATTTGTCAGGTGCGTTTCGCTTCCAGCATAAGCACCTATTAGTATTAGTCTCCATCTGGTCTGTCCGCATGTTCGTTATCTGCTTCTACCAAGCAGATTTTCATGAAATTTGATATTAAGGACTTACAGTCAAAGATAATAAGAAAATCACATAAATGAGTCACGTAAGCCAATCAGGGGTACCACTTTACTGGTGATAAAATTGAACTTTCCCTCATATCTCGTAAAGTATCGGTCATATCAAAATATTTATCAAGTAAAACTTGTAGAACTAGTAAAGTAGGGTATTTCTTTTCCTTTACATTTTCATCGTAGGAGTCGCCGTTTCCGAGAAAATCGAACAAGAGTCTTAATTTGAGTTGAACTTTGAAATTTTCTAGCATGGTTACTTCTTCATTGTTGCTAACGTAAACAATCTCACGGAAATATGTTTAATTTCCTTACATATGCATTTAATATTTTTAAATGGGAAGAAAATGGATTATTTATGACGAAGAAAAGAATTTATAATGCTATTTCCCTTCCAAACACGTAAATAATTTCTTTCAAATACTCCAGTGCACAAAATGCACCCATTTGTGTTACAGTGTACACTTTCCTAACTTGTTTATATCTTAAAATCTCATTATAAATATTAGTGTTATTTTAAACTCTTGTACTAATTTTTAAACGAAGTAATCAACTGATATTTTATAATTATACAGTTTGCATAAGCACAACATTAAATTACCATAACTTTAATGTATGTTAGCAACAAATTGTTGACAACATATTTGTAGTGAATCTGAGATAAATACAGAGTTCATAAAATTATTTCTAACGAAGAATGTAAATTAAACTACAAAATATCCTTTTAAGATTTAGTTACATTAAACGTTTATTAGGAAAATTACACTGTAATCGTTTTTGTGCATCAAATCTTGGAGTAATTATTGGAATTTATTTTACAATGCAACACAGACGTCTTTATATAGTTCTCTGGTGAATAAATTAAATTAAAATGGTATTGCAAAGTTCTTTGCTTATAAATAACTAGCAAATTTACCCAGCGTTGCTCAGGTTATGTTTTAAATCATCGTGACTTCAAATTATGGCAATAATTATGAACAAAAAATTATATCTATGCTTGAATTAAGTTTTATTTGGGAAATTTTTTCATATTTTAATTGATATAAATGAAAGTGTTGGAAAATATTTCGAGTATTTGTAATTAAAATTGGCAATCAATGCAGTCGATTCATTTTGTGAGGTGACGCTTTTTGCCAGGTGGAGTTCGTTCTCTAAGCTTCCGGTAGAGAACGTGCATGTAGAGTACAGGTAGTTCCGCCCAATGTAGCAATCGAAAATTACTAGAAGTTACCTTACGCCTCAGTGATCGGAGGTAATGTGTAGAGTGGAGGGGAACGAATTCCATTAGAATAGAGGGGCATTGAAGGTGAGCGCGCTTCCTAGAAGGGAAATCCCCATGCACGCAGAGTAGAGAGGTGACTTCTTAAGTCAGTTACCATACGGTAGCTTTGCTTTACGCATGGACAGTTATATGCGGGATGTTCAAGAGTTCAAAATAAACATTCTTTAAAAATTCAGATAATACCAGGTTCCTAGAAAGGAGCGTCTGTCTCACACAACATTGTACGAGGGTTTCCCAGAAAGTAATGCACCACATGTTTTGAAATTACGCATATTTAACGAATATGTGACAGATTTTGACTTTTATCGATAAGTTTCCTGGACAACGAATGTCATTTTTGAGGCTCGAGATTCATATTATTGCCTCGCGAGAGATAAGGGGGGGAACAGCAGAGGGAGGGAGGGGGATAAGGCATTGTCAAGTGCAATTTGTAACGTTTTAACAAAAGTATGGTCCACTTATTGTAACAAAGTATTATTCACTTGACATAAATTTATTTTAACAAAACTCTTTGCTTAGAGAATCATTCTAAGAGTCGGAGCATTGAATTTCTGTGTGATTTTAATTCTCTTTTCTACTGTTTTTGTTTTTCGTTGCATTAATTCTTTTTGTTTGTTCATCTGTTGTTTGTCGTTTTGTATTAACCAAACCACATCCAACACAGTGTAATGTGAGCAAATAAAGTAAGTGGTAAATGTTTTCACTTGTATAAATTGTGTAGTATCGAAAGTAAGATTGCATAACCCGGCCGCTGAATGGGTTTGTTGTCTAAGTAGGCTGTTATGAAGGTTAACATACGTAATAGTGTCTCATTGCACCGTCAAATGTCATGGATGTCTGCGTTGACCAGCATCATAGCTAATCCTTATATACAATAAACTTTGAAGCTTCTTTGTTTTTTATAAAAAATTCCGACATTTCAAATTTAAAATGCAGGCATCTCTAGTGGAATTATAAAATGTTATATTCTCCTATATTATTGTTATTATAGCACTGACTATAATTAACCAATTGACCAAACCTTTTATACATTCATCAAGTTAAGATGTTAATAATAATCGTACCAAATTTTAGTTATTCATATCTTATAGTTTATGGCATGCATAATGAGACATGCAAACAAACTTTTGCAAATATATATAGATTGTGGGAAGCTCATTCAATTCTATTTGGTATAATAATTATAGGATATTTATTTTGTTTCTCAATTTTGTAGTTATTGTTTTGATTCTCAGGTTGGTCTCTATGTAAATATTAACGTTGTCTCTTGTTGGATGAGTTATATTTTAGATTACTTAACAATTTCATGGCTGTTTAAAATATCTTCATTAAATTATCGTAACGATAATTTTGGTAAACTCCATATGAGATTTTGACTTATTCTAACACAAGCGTTACTGAAAAGGAATTCTTTAAATTTATTAACATAAATAACTCAATTGTATACAAATATTTAATGAAATACTTTAGTTTTTCGTGCACTCAATACTTTCATAAATTACAATTGAAAATTCTTCAAATATAAGTCTTTAAATAAATATTTTGTAACGATAATGTATTGCTACTTACATTTTGCACATTTATAATGTTAAAAAATATAATTATTGATAAATTTTTAATGATTTGATTTGCTGATTTTTCTTTTAAATTTGACAAATTGGCCATGAAAGTGTTAAGCTATTGATAAGGAGCAATGTGATTTGTTAACGATAGTGAGTTGAGTCACGCAATGCAATTACTACTTAAATTTTATGTAAATTAACCTCAGATCATTTAATTTTATGCATTTACTGTACATTACCTGGAAATATAAGACAAACTTTGAGAATATGCTATATTTATTCATAAATAGAGTGTTTGCTTTGATTAAATATTATATTTTGCATAATAGCTTTGAATCTGAACTTTAAATGAGCAAATATGTTTTTGATGTTGTAAATATAAACTTACCTCCATTAATGTTATATTTTTAAATCCAAGCAAGATAATTCTTAAAGACAAAATGTATTTAGTTCAATCTTTGTTGCTATAAAAATTAAATTATCAGAAGTAAATGTTTAGTCTTTGAGTTTCTATTATGCAATTAACGTTTTTAAAAAACAGTCAAGCGTCTAATTGAGGTACATGGTGTAATTTCAATGCATTTTAAGCAAATTAATTTGGCAAATATAAAGAGGTTTAATTTTATAAACATTTGAAATAGGTATGCCATAAAATTTTAACTGCATTTTTTGGAGTTTATTTCTGACTTGGAATGGTTTATAAAAATGTTATTCTGACATTTAAGTAATTCCAATTAAGCATTGCTTTGCGAGATTCATTATTTTTCGTCATTTATGCAAACATTGCTCCGATTTGGAATCAGTTGCGTGTATTCAATTTTGACCAATAAGAGACATTGTTAATTGTAATTAAGGTCATTGATAATGTGATATGTTTAAGTGTTTCCAGAACAAGCACTTGGAAAAATCGCTTGCCTCTGATAAAATAGCTGCGACTGGGCTGTGAGAAAATTAATACATGCATTTCGACTTCAGAGCAGTTGTTGTCAGTGGCATTTCGCCACTGATGACGGCTGTTCTGTAGTCTAAATGCTTGTATTAATTTTTCCACAGCTCAGTCGCAGTTATTTTTATCTGAGGCAAGTAATTTCTTCAAGTGCTTGTTCAATAATTTAATTCAGCTGTAAAATGTGTTCGATGGTTTATTTTTTCATGTGATATATGTAGTTATGTCAACTGTTGAATAACAGTTGAAAATATTGTGTTATATGTAATTTGTCAGTTGTTCGTTCAATAGTTGAAATGTAGATAAATTGTCATAATGTTGAATAATTTGTTCAATAATCAGCAAAATTTGGCTGAATTTGTGGTCAAAAATGTCATTTTTAGGCTAAAAGTGTGCTAATTCTAGCAAAAATATACCTAAAAAAACCCCTTAAGTCCAACGATACCTAAAAGAGGCTCCGAGAAAAAGAAATTATTTCTATCTAAAAGGAGTCAACAGGTTTTGATCATAATAAAATGTCTTTATTGCAATGAAAATAATGTACAATGTATACATACAAGTTCAATAAAAATTTTACAATCTGAAATAATACATTTTCTCTACTTATTTTATCCTGGACTGAAAAGAAAACTGACTCTAGACAAAAGAAATGTTTGTTTACATTTTGGACAAGTCCTAATTTCAGAAATCTTTAAAGTCTTGGAGTTAAAAATTATTCCGTCCAAATTGTAAACACATTAATTTTTTTAACTTGTTTACAATTTGGACTTAGAATAATTTTTAACTCTTCGACTTAAAAGCTTTCTGAAATTAGGACAAAAAAATTAATTTGTTTACATTTTGGACAGAATAATTTCTGAGCTTTAAAAAATTTCTGGACTTAAAATGCTCTGAATATTAGCACAAATCAAAATTGCCATTTAAAAATTTTCATGAAGTGCAGAAAAAATTTTACAATTTAGCAAACACTACAATAAAAGTTGGACATTTTTACAAAGCACTTTGGCAAGGATAATATCATTTTAACAATTTCTATTGGTGACAAAGAGGAAAAATAGCACAGCAGCTTAGAAAAAAATATGAGACAAAATATATATATATATACCCAAAAATGCTAATTCTGGTTTGTTCAGATTTAAAAAAATGGCAGTAATTATACAGAATGAAAAAGCAATAGCTTATATACATTTAGACTTAAAAGAATTTACGATTTTTCTGAATAATATAAATAACACAACACTTTGGAAACCTATTTACAAGTAAATAATGTCTAGCAAATTGGATATTGATGGAATTATTAAAAGAACTTTAGTATACAGACTTGGAATTCTTTTTTCTGGATATTGACTTTAATTAAGAATAAAAAACCACAATTTTTCTTAATTAAGAAATTTAACTCTCGACAAAGTTAAATCTTTTTCTAAATATTGCCTAGAATTAAGAACAATTAAATTACCATTTCCAATGCATGGCTTAATAATTGGAGATTATGAATGAAAATATTTTCCCTTACATAGGCATTCAGTCGGATTTTCAATCGAAACTCTCAAAACTAACTGAAATTTCATTTACATTTTAAACTCTTTATCTGATTTTGATAACTTGAATAATGAATAGAATTGCCTCAGAATTTTTTCTGCCTTGAATAAACCACAAAAAAACCCAAAGAATATTTTCTGAATTAATTCAAGCATATGTACATTTATCTCCAAATTTCTTTAAATTATTAAATTAAATCTGGAATTATTTAACCACGAACAAAACCTCTTGGTAAAATTTTATATGTAGAACACAAAACATCCTGATCCAAATAATCTTTTTTAAGGGCTGCTCCTATTTTAAGATTAAATTTAATTAATTACTTCCCAACATCCAATTTGATGAACGATATTCACCATAGAAACGCATGACAAGTCTGCAAACATGAGCTAATACAGTGCTGCCTCAGAAGTCAATATGAAACCTTCGCATTTAATAAGTTTTCTAAGGTTTTTAAATATCTTCTGTAATTGATAAATAAATATTTACAATATTAGATTCTTATTAACAGAAGTGGAATTTGATGAAAAGTTAAAATTTATAGAAGTACGCTAATAAACTTTACTTATAAAATCAAATTAAAGAAAGTTTTTAGAGTTCAAACTGAAAACCATCACCTTATATTCTCGTAAATTTATAATCAAAATTAAATGCATTTTATAAAAGTTGAGTTATCACAAAGCTTTTCAAGTTCAAAGAGAAAATTGATGCCTTATATTCTCAGAAATAAAATATTCTTACAGAAGATACCAGTTAAAACTTTTTTTTCAGAGGTAGCACTATATTTTTCATTTATTTACTTTAAGCGTAAATTGATTTAAAAATATTTTAAATAGAAATTGAATTCTTGGGGCATCGTATAATCCGATCGTACATTTTGGCTTATTCTGAATTACGGGGAAAAAAACCTCCTAAAAATTGGAATTCTTATTGTATCGTATTTATTTCAATTGGCTGAGCAGAAATCTATAATAATGCCAAATTTGAAGCATTTAGCTCATCTAAAAGTGCCTTATAATTTACAATCTCTCCTCCTAAATCTTCCGTAAGATGCAGCCATATTATTATACAAGATATTTATCGCCTGATATATTGAACAAACCAGAATATAGCAACATATAGGTATAAAAACCTTCTCTCATCCCATGTGTGTAACCTCCAGCTCAGATTCCTTACTCTTGCACCCAGATGCATCAGTTCTTGTTTCAGCAAAGCAGTACTCTTCGATTCATGGTTCCTTGATGCCTCACACCATCGCATTTTCACTCAGCATCAACTGTGAATGCCTAAAATAAAGAGGAAAAATGGTTGTGGTGAATTCAATTAAGAAATATAATCTAAAAAATCTAAATATAAAAGATTAATTTGCTTAAACAACATGAAAGAGCGCATCTCATTTATCAAGGTCTATGTAAAATCTTAAAATAGTAAATTCTTCAAGAGTTTACTCAAATTATTGCGTGAAAGATTTATTTGGCAATTAGTTTTAAAATTTTAACCTTCCATATGGTGTCGCTTAGCGTGTCGGCTTCCCGTTACAAAGTTCCTGGGTTCGATATCCACGAATGGAGGTTTTTCACAAAAAATTAATTAATTAATTAATAACAAAAACTATCATCGGTGCCTGGCAGTAGGCAGCAGTACTGTCAGTTTGGTATTGAGCCAAAAACAAATTATGTTGGCTGGGTTTATATCCAATAGAGCTGTAGGAGTGATCGGGACGATCTGAATGGCTACAGTACTGCGATGTGGAAAGCAAGAGGGAAACTGCCACATTACAATTCCCTAGTAACGATTATATGGTTGGACAATACGAGTTCTTTCGAGGTAAAATAATCCCCCAATAGGATCTCCGGGCAGGGACTGCCTTGAGGAAAGCATGTGTCGAAGATAACTTATGCATAGGTACTTGGAATGTAAAAACCATGAGGATGGCAGAAAAGATAAAGAACCTGAAAGAAGAAATGAAAAGAAATAGGATTGACATCATAGGGCTGAGCGAAGCTAGATGGGAAGGAGAAGGACAGTTCGACTCGGAAGAATACATTAAGGAACTATACAACAAGCAGGCAGGATCGGCACAAATAGAACTGGAAGAAGAGAATTGCATTGAAGAAGATTGGGACTAAGTATTATGAAAAGCGAAGCAATACTGGAATTAAAGAAAGGAAAAGCTACAGGCAGCGATGGAATACCGGCAGAGGTACTTAAAAGTCATGGGATTGGAAGGACAAAGTGATTACGAAACTAATTAACAAGATTTACAACTCGGGAAAGGCCTCAGGATTTCCTAGATGTAACAATGACCCTTCTAAAGAAGCCAAAAGCAATGCAGTGTAAAGATTACAGAACAATAAGCCTATTGTCATACACTTCGAAGATCACCACGAGTATTCTTAATAAAAGACTAGAGAAAAAGGCCGAAGAAATGCTAGGGGAAGACAAAGTACAGTCAAGATTGCTCCATATGTTTCGTCGACTGGCAGAAGGCCTTTGATAGAGTAAATTGGGTACTGCTGATGAGGATATTAAAGGATATAGGTTTACACTGGAAAGACAGAATCAGGAATCTATATGTGAATCAAGTTGTAAAGAAAACTGCAGAAAATAGGAGTATATGGAGAACCAAGTTTAATCATGAATAATCATGAACCTGTCTACAGACAAACTACCTATGATGATTGCCTCAACTGATAAACCAAATAAAGAATTGATTTTTTTAATAGAAAACAAAGCGTAAATTATAAGGGGAAATAAAGCAACCGCGTTATATAACCATTGAAAGTTCAAATGAACCGAATCAAATATTTATAACTCAAACAAACTCTTTATAAGTTTAATAATAAATTGCATGGCAAAGTAAATATACTCAATAGCCAATTACGAGATATCTATGTTAATAATAATAATAATTTATTTAACACAAACAGTTTCCTCCAATTACATGTGTTGTAATATATTTTTAACAACACCAAACGACCATTCCCTCGGCATTGGGAGCTAGACACACTAACCACTCCTCTATTTTTCACAATGAAAATATTTTCCTTTACATATAGGCATTCAATACGGATTTTCAATCAAAGCTCTCAAAACTAACCGAAATTTCATTTGCATTTTAAACTCTTTATCTGATTTTGATAACTTGAATAATGAATTGAATTTGTATTGCCTCAGAAATTTTTCTGCCTTGATTAAACCACAAAAAAACCCAAAGAATATTTTCTGAATTAATTCAAGCATATCGTACATTTATCTCCAAATTTCTTTAAATTATTAAATTAAATCTGGTATTATTTAACCATGACTAAACCTCTTGGTAAAATTTTATATGTAGAACACAAAACACCCTGATCCAAATAATCCTTTTTTAAGGGCTGCTCCTATTTTAAGATTAAATTTAATTTATTTCTTTCCAACATCCAATTTGCTGAACGATATTCACCATAGAAACGCATGATGTCTGCAAACATGAGCTAATACAGTGCTGCCTCAGAAGTCAATATGAAACCTTCGCATTTAATAAGTTTTCTAAGGATTTAAATATCTTCTGTAATTGATAAATAAATATTTACAATATTAGATTCTTATAAACAGAAGTGGAATTTGATGAAAAGTTAAAATTTACAGAAGTACGCTAATAAACTTTACAAACAAAATGGAATACGCCTTATAAAATCAAATTAAAGAAAGTTTTTAAGAGTTCAAACTGAAAACCAACACCTTATATTCTCGTAAATTTATAATCAAAATTAAATGCATTTTATAAAAGTTGAGTTATCACAAAGCTTTTCAAGTTCAAAGAGAAAATTGATGCCTTATATTCTCAGAAATAAAATATTCTTATAGATGATACCAGTTAAAGCTTTTTTTTTTCAGTGGTAGCACTATATTTTTCATTTATTTACTTTAAGCGTAAATTGATTTTAAAATATTTTAAAGAGAAATTGAATTCTTGGGGCATCGTATAATCCAATCGTAAATTTTGGCTTATTCTGAATTACGGGGAAAAAAACAGCTCCTAAAAATTGGAATTCTTATTGTATCGTATTTATTTCAATTGGCTGAGCAGAAATCTATAATAATGCCAAATTTGAAGCATTTAGCTCATCTAAAAGTGCCTTATAATTTACAATCTCTCCTCCTAAATCTTCCGTAAGATGCAGCCATATTATTATACAAGATATTTATCGCCTGATATATTGAACAAACAAGAATATAGCAACATATAGGTATAAAAACCTTCTCTCATCCCATGTGTGTAGCCTCCAGCCCATAATCCGATTTACTCTTGCACCCAGATACATCAGTTCTTGTTTCAGCAAAGCAGTACTCTTCGATTCATGGTTCCTCGATGCCTCACACCACCGCATTTTCACTCAGCATCAACTGTGAATGCCTAAAATAAAGAGGAAAAATGGTTGTGGTGAATTCAATAAAGAAATATAATCTAAAAAATCTAAATATAAAAGATTAATTTGCTTAAACAACATGAAAGAGCGCATCTCATTTATCAAGGTCTATTTAAAATCTTAAAATAGTAAATTCTTCAAGAGTTTACTCAAATTATTGCGTGAAAGATTTATTTGGCAATTAGTTATAAAATTTTAACCTTCCATATGGTGTCGCTTAGCGTGTCGGCTTCCCGTTACAAAGTTCCTGGGTTCGATATCCACGAATGGAGGTTTTTCACAAAAAATTAATTAATTAATTAATAACAAAAACTATCATCGGTGCCTGGCAGTAGGCAGCAGTACTGTCAGTTTGGTATTGAGCCAAAAACAAATTATGTTGGCTGGGTTTATATCCAATAGAGCTGTAGGAGTGATCGGGACGATCTGAATGGCTACAGTACTGTGATGTGCAAAGCAAGAGAGAAACTGCCACATTACAATTCCCTAGTAACGATTATATGGTTGGACAATATGAGTTCTTTCGAGGTAAAATAGTCCCCCAATAGGATCTCCGGGCAGGGACTGCCTTGAGGAAAGCATGTGTCAAAGATAACTTATGCATAGGTACTTGGAATGTAAAAACCATGAGGATGGCAGAAAAGATAAAGAACCTGAAAGAAGAAATGAAAAGAAATAGGATTGACGTCATAGGGCTGAGCGAAGCTAGATGGGAAGGAGAAGGACAGTTCGACTCGGAAGAATACATTAAGGAACTATACAACAAGCAGGCAGGATTGGCACAAATGGAACTGGAAGAAGTGAATTGCATTGAAGAAGATTGGGACTAAGTATTATGAAAAGCGAAGCAATACTGGAATTAAAGAAAGGAAAAGCTACAGGCAGCGATGGAATACCAGCAGAGGTACTTAAAAGTCATGGGATTGGAAGGAGTAAAAGTGATTACGAAACTAATTAACAAGATTTACAACTCGGGAGAGAGGCTTCAGGATTTCCTAGATGTAACGATCCTTCTAAAGAAGCCAAAGGCAATGCAGTGTAAAGACTACAGAACGCTACTGTCACACACTTCGAAGATCACCACGAGTATTCTTAATAAAAGACTAGAGAAAAAGGCCGAAGAAATGCTAGGGGAAGATCAATTCGGCTTCAGAAAAGGACGTGGAACCAGAGATGCTATCGGTGTAATGAGAATCATATCAGAAAGGGCAATAGAGTACAGTCAAGATTGCTCCATATGTTTCGTCGACTGGCAGAAGGCCTTTGATAAAGTAAATTGGGTACTGCTGATGAGGATATTAAAGGATATAGGTGTAGACTGGAAAGACAGGAGACTGATCAGGAATCTATATGTGAATCAAGTTGAAAAGAAAACTGCGGAAAATAAGAGTATATGGAGAACCAAGTTTAACCATGAATAATCACGAACCTGTCTACAGACAGACTACCTATGTTGATTGCCTCAACTGATAAACCAAATAAAGAATTGATTTTTTTAATAGAAAACAAAGCGTAAAATATCAGGGGAAATAAAGCAATCGCATTATATAACAATTGAAAGTTAAAATGAACCGAATCAAATATTTATAATTCAAACAAACTCTTCATAAGTTTAATAATAAATTGCATGGCAAAGTAAATATACTCAACAGCCAATTACGAGATATCTATGTTAATAATAATAATTTATTTAACACAAACAGTTTCCTCCAATTACGTGTGTTGTAATATATTTTTAACAAGCACAAACGACCATGCCCTCGGCATTGGGAGCTAGACACACTAACCACTCCTCTATTTTTCACAATGAAAATATTTTCCTTTACATATAGACAGTTCGGATTTTCAATCAAAGCTCTCAAAACTAACCGAAATTTCATTTGCATTTTAAACTCATCTGATTTTGATAACTTGAATAATGAATAGAATTTGTATTGCCTCAGAAATTTTTCTGCCTCGAATAAACCACAAAAAAACCCAAAGAATATTTTCTGAATTAATTCAAGCATTTCGTACATTTATCTCCAAATTTCTTTAAATTATTAAATTAAATCTGGAATTATTTAACCACGACAAAACCTCTTGGTAAAATTTTATATGTAGAACACAAAACATCATGATCCAAATAATCTTTTTTAAGGGCTGCTCCTATTTTAAGATTAAATTTAATTAATTACTTTCCAACATCCAATTTGCTGAACGATATTCACCATAGAAACGCACGATGTCTGCAAACATGAGCTAATACAGTGCTGTCTCAGAAGTCAACACAAAAACTTGGCATTTAATAAGTTTTCAAGTTCAAACAGAAAATTGATGCCTTATATTCCCAGAAATAAAATATTCGAACGGACAATACCAGACAAAACATTCTTTTTCAGGGGTAGCGATATATTTTTAATTTATTTACTTTACGTGTAAATTGATTAATAAATATTTTAAAAAGAAATCAAATCGTTTGGGTGTAGTTTAATCCGACCGTAAATTTCGGCTTATTCTGAATGATAGGACAAAAACAGCTCCTAAAAATTGGAATTCTTATTGTATCGTATTTATTTCAATTGGTTGTGAGCAGAAATCTATAATAATGCCAAATTTGAAGTCTCTAGCTCATAAAAAAGTGCCTTATAATTTACTATCTCTCCTCCTAAATCCTCCGTAAGATGCAGCTATATATTATACAAGACATTTATCGCCTGATATACTGAACAAACAAGAATATAACAACATATAGGTATAAAAACAACTCTCATACCATATGTATAGCCTCCAGCTCAGATTCCTCTTTACTCTTGCACCCAGATGAATCAATTCTCATTTCAGCAAAGCAGTACTCTTCGATTCATGGTTCCTCTACAGCTCAGCATCAACTGCTAATACCTACAATGAAGAGGAAAAAATGGTTGTGGTGAACTCAATAAAGAAATATAATCTAAAATTATAAATATAAAAGATTAATTTGCTTAAACAATATGAAAGAGAACATCTTATTGATAAGAGTCCTATTTTAGAATTGTAAAATTTTAAATTCTTTAAGAGTTTATTCATATTATTATGCGATGATTTACTCGACAATTAGTTTTTAAATTTTAACCTTCCATATTGCCTCAACTAATAAACCAAGTAAAGAATTGATTTTTTTAATAGAAAACAAAGCGTAAATTATCATGGGAAATAAAGCAATCGCATTAGATAAGAATTGAAATTAAAAATTGGACCGTCATTTGCCGGTGCAATAAAAATATTTTATTTATAATTAGAACCTTAAACTCTTTAAAGTTTAACAATAGATTGCATGGCAAAGTAAATATACTCAATAGTCAATGAAGGAATATCAACGTTCTATTTGTTAACTCATAATCTTAAGTTGATATTTTAGAAGGCACCTCCTGCTGACCACCAAGTTATCAAAAAATCTTTTCTAATTTTAGATGAGATGGCATTTTAATAGATTATAGTCTTCCTGTGACAAATAAACATCGTTAACTACAGATAAGTATTAAATATTATCTGTTAATAATTTCAAGTGTAACAGCAATATTCATTTCAATTTATGCTATCAAATCAACTAAATTAATGAATTAACTTTTTAAAAATTATTCCCTGTATTCTTAATCGGAAATTATCGACGTATCATGGCACTGGTTATAATGTCTATATCTATAATATATACCGTATTCACCTGAATCTAAGACGACCTTTTTTTCCAAATTTTCAGCTGTAAATATCAAGAGTCGTCTTACATTCGAATACGAAGTATATTTATGCATTTAATCGATGTTTTTACAACAAATGGTATGTAAGAGTAAACAATTCACAACAGCTAATTCAAGTACGTACATAAAGAAGTGAAATAAACTAATAGTAATAACAATAAGAAAAACATGACGGGAATAATAATTATTCAGACTGATAATCATCGTCGACGATCATAACACAGACGACGTACTTTCATCTTGCACGTAATGGCCACCGCAATGTCAAAACAAATGAGAGCGGAAATCATTGGGATTCCCCTTTCAAACGACGCACCGCGATTCAGTAAGTGTGACAGTAATTTTGAGTTGTGCATTCTTGATTTAAATGCACAACCCTTAAGTTAAAATGACAGATCATGTTGAAGTACGTGGCACGAGTGGAAAGGGAAAGTTAACAAAGGAATTAGATGGAGCTAAGATACAAATTTTAAGCTGATCGTGATAAATTACGCCAAAAAAACTAATAACTGTGATGCGAGTAGAAAGTTCGGTGTATCTGAGGCAAATGTGCGTCGATGGAAACTCTCAAAACAGGAACTAGAAAAAGCCAAAGCCACAAGGAAGTCGCTCAGTGGTCCAAAATTAGGCCGATTTCATGGCATTGAAGAACAAGTAGTCAAGTTTGTGCGCACCATGAGGAAGAACGGTATGCCTGTTTCGACTGAAAGTATTATACTTAAAGCTAATGAAATTACTAGAGGACTTAATATATCATTGCAAGAATTCAAGGCCAGCAGAAGTTGGTGCGTGAGAATGATGCGACAAAATAATTTTTCTTTACGGCGAAGAACTTCGCTGTGTCAGAAATTGTCAGAAGACTACGTTGAAAAACTTCTCGCTTACCAGAAATACGTAATTGGACTTAGAAAAACCAATAATTACCTTTTGAGCCAAATAAGAAATGCCGATGAAACTCCGGTTTTCTTCTACATGCCATCTAATTATACTGTGAATGAAAAAGGTGCGAAGTCCGTCCTAATTAAAACTACGGGCAACGAAAAAATGCGAGTCACGGTAATGTTGGCGGTTTTAGCAGATGGGACTAAATTACCACCATATGTGATTCTAAAGCGGAAAACAATGCCTAAGAAACATTTGCCAAGTGGAATAATAGGTGTCAAGAAAAGGGGTGGATGACTAAAGAACTAATGAGAGATTGGTTACATGTGGTGTGGAATAGACGGCCAGGAGCTTTACTGAAACAAAGAGCAATGCTTTCACTGGATGCATTCAAGGACACTTATCTCCTGAAATTAAAAACATAATGAGTACGATGAATATTGATCTTATTGTAATACCTGGAGGAATGACATCGCAACTTCACGTTTTAGATGTTGCTGTCAATAAGTGTTTTAAAAATAATTTAAAGGTTTTGTATTCTGAGTGGTTACAGAGTGGAACTCACACTTTAACACCAAAAGGAAATCTTAAGAAACCTGAAGTTGCAATGCTCTGCCAATGGATCAAGGCATCGTGGCAACAAATAAATGCAAAAGTAATAGTGAAAGGATTTAAGAAATGCTGCTTATCTAATGCCATGGATGGGAGTGAGGATGATGTTTTGTGGGAGACTGATGATGAAGTTGAGAGTGATAAAGATAGTGAGCATGAGGAAAATAGTGAAGGTTGCATAGACAGTGATGATGACTAACACAATAAAATGATTTTATGCAGCACTTGGATTGAAATGTTTTTTTGTTGTCCTGAAATGAGTATATTCTTTCAATGTATTTACTTTATTTTTAATGTTATCTTAAAATGAATGCTACCATTTAATTTGTTTGAAAACCTGAATGGTTCTATTTGTGATGTGATCTTATGATTTTAAAATGTTAAAAGACAATGACATTCAAGAAAAGTATAAGAGAAAATAAATATTTCACAAGATTTATAATTTTTGTAGTCATGAAGGTCAATTTGAGCTTTTTTCTCTTTTGGAATCATCAAAATGGGGGGTCGTCTTAGATTCAGGGTCGTCTTGGATTCGGGTGAATACGGTAATTTAAAACCAATTTCACATTGGATAAGACTATGCTTTGTTTTTACATTGAAAAACGGTCAAAGAATATGAATTCTGATTAGAACTTTAAGCCAAATAATAGTAAGGAAATATTTTTAATCTTCCGAAAGCTTTCATCGTAACAAGACCAATATGCTGCACTTAACAAGGTAAAAACTGACGTTATCGCTTCTGATTTCATGTCACTTCTTTATTCACTGTCTTTAATACTTTATAAATAACAGGCTAATAAGATAAAAATCATCATATTAATGCCATGAAATATGTTTCACATTTTAAAAAGCATTGGACCTCCTGACACACACCAATTTCACCAAAAATAAAATCCTTTGTCATAGTAATAACTAGCATAATGCATCATGTACAACCCGCAAATATTAGCCTTCTAATTCTTAGTTTAATATCTATATTGATTTGATTGATTGAACATAAAATAAAATGCTCTAAAATGGTATTTGAATAAATATTTTACAATTTTTGCATGCTCAATTGATGATTAGCCAACCACCAGCGAAATTAAACAATAAAAACGAATTGTCACAACAAACTTTCATTAGCAAAGCAACTTTCAAAAAATTTGCATGTACTCCAACAATTCGACTAACTTTTGACTAATAAATCTTTTTCCCAAAAATATTTCCTCGACTGCTTCAGCCATTTCCATATAGAAAGCATTTTCCAAGCAAAGTATTTTAATAATTTTGGATTGTCTCAAATTGTCTCCATAATTTCAACATTAAATACTTTACACATCACCAAAGAGTAAATTCAATGAACATTTCACGTTACACTGTCACTGCAAAACTAATAATGTTGTTTCTATGAAATTATCTCCTATTTATACACCATATTTAATTGATTTATGCTGAATTGAAGGTCAGTAGACTGAAAAGTAAAAGTCCTCCGGCTCAAAGTATTTCATAAATTATGCCAAAAATTGAAGTGTTGATAACACTTATGTTAACGATAATTAGCAAATCTTTGAAGGTCTAAATTATAAAATCAACGAAATATCCACTTAAAAGATGTTGAGATTTATCACTTTCCGATATACGCTGAAGTTATTACATTTTCACCATTAATAGATGAATAACTAACACAGGAAGTATTGAACATATAGTAAAAAAACAAATGCATGGTTACACGACTAAATTCCTCCTAGCTATTCATTAAAATACGTCGATAATTCTCACTGGAAACTTCTTGAGGTAACAGCCAACAAAAGTATCACAAAACAGCCAATATGTTAAATGCAATAGGCAAACTACTTAAAAGAAACACACTGATTATACTCACTGTTTTATTTCTTGTTATCACATATATGAGAACATGACAGCTGAGTCCTGTGACATCTTCTGCAAACATTCCTCTGAAACAAAAGAATGAAATCTGTACTGTAAATTCATGCTGAATAATATTCCTGGTTACATTATGCAATGTCTCTCGTGCTAAATCACTCCGATAATATTGGAATTTATTCTATTGTAACTCAAATTCAAAGATTTGTAAAATTTAAAACTTATATCCCTTAAGTTGCTTAGTTAAGCTTAATTATTTCCAAACCATTGGACTAGTATATACTGATTATGGAAATTAATATCAACTAAATAAATCATTGCTTTGAATGAATTTTGTGATAAAGGGTTGCCAACATTTAATACGTGAAGTTTGTCTGATAAATGAATACATACATACTTGGGAGGAAACCTTATCCATATATTTTTATTCATTCATTAAAATAAAATCGTTTATCATAGTAATAAATGGCATAATACGTCACATACAACCCACAAATTTCAGCCTTCTATCTGTTACAGTTTAATTGCTATTTTGATTTGATTCATTGAACATTTATAAAATAAAATGCTCTAAAATGATATTTGAATAAGTCATGTACAATTCTTTGCATGCTCAACTGATAATTAGCCAACCACCAGTGAAAAAAAACAATAAACACCAATTGTCACAGCAAACTTATATTAGCATAGCAACTTTCCAAAAATTTGCATGTATTCCAATAATTCGACTAACTTTTGACTAATAAATCTTTTTCCCAAAAATATTTCCTTGACTGCTTCAGCCATTTCCATATAGAAAGCATTTTCCAAGCAAAGTATTTTAATAATTTTGGATTGTCTCAAATTGTCTCCATAATTTCAACATTAAATACTATACACGTCACCAAAGAGTAAATTCAATGAACATTTCACGTTACACTGTCACTGCAAAACTAATATTTTTGTTTCTATGAAATTATCTCCTATTTATACAGCATATTTGATTTATGCTGAATTGAAAGTCAGTAGACTGAAAAGTAAAAGTTCTCAGGCTCAAAGTATTTCATAAAATATGCCAAAAATTGAAGCGTTGATAACACTTATGTTAACAAAAGAAGTTGAGATTTATCATTTTCCAATGTAAACTCAAGTTACACTTTCACCATTAATAGATGGAAAAACCAGCATAATTCTCAATGGAAACTTCTCGAGGTAAAAGCCAATACGTTAAATGCAATAGGCAAACTACTTAAAGAAGTTGAGATTGTACTCACCGTTAATATTTCTTGATATCTCACAAGAGAACACGACAGCTGTTCTTTGAAGTCTTCTCACGTCTTCTGCAACCATTCTTCTGAAACAAGAGAATGAAATGTTAAAGTTTGTACTGTAATTTCATGCTGAATATTATTTCTGTTAACATTATGTAATGTCTCTCGTGCTAAATCACTCCGATAATATTCGAAAATATTGTATTTAACTCAAATTCCAAGATTTGTAAAATATAAAATTTATATCCCTTTAGTTGCTAAGTTAGGCTAAATACTCATGTCAAAACCATTAGACTAGTATGTATTGATTACGTACACTCATTTCCAAAAGTCAAGCGACACGGCTCGGTCATGCCACACATAGTCCGGAGCTGAAAGTTCCGAGGTACCCATTGCTTCAGGGGTAGCAGGCGAGGGGAACGATAGTGAGGGGAGGAAAGAGCGAGGAGGTGAGTTTCGAAGCCTGGGTTGGCGGGCTGGAAGAAACGAACGGAATCAGAGCCTATGAGACAAAACCCATTCAACAGTGCGAGGGCATCCAATCCAACTCGGAAAAAAGGACTGTCTCAGTGGTTGCCTTCGCATGCCAAGGGTAACAAGAAAACCTCCGAGAGAAGGAGGCGTGTAAACGGTTCGAAGTCCACAGTGATGTCTTACAATGGGATAGGGAAACATAAATGAATATGCCGCGGCTAGAAAGCACTTTCGGAAAAGATGCAATATTTTCATCTTTGTGAGCGTTATTAATGCGAAATGCTAGGCTGAACTTCACTTCGGAAAGCGTAAAAATCATCAATGGGTCAAGGGCAAAAATTATATAATACTCCATAAATTAGGATAAAAAAATGAGAGCTGTTGATTTAGTGGAGATCCTGAATGAGCATCTTCTGCCTATGTCAGACAGATAGTGCCAGATGGCGAAGACGTGGTAGTAATACAAGATAATTAATTCATCGTTAGATACGACCGGTGTAACTCGACAATTTTTTTGACCAGAACTGGATTATCAATGTTCTGCCCTGGCCAGCTCGCTTGCCGGATATGAATCCCATTGAGAACTTATGGGGTATAATGGTGAATGAGTGGACGGAAGGAAAGTTGAGGACGGCAGCCACTATTGAAGAGAATGTTATGGAACTCTGGGGCTCAATCGGACGACGGCCACAAATATGTGAAAATTTAGTACGGTTCATTAACCGTCGAATGCAAGGAGTGATCGACTCAGGCTGAGACTTCACTAAATACTAAAATAAAACACTAAATAATCTTTCACTGTTTTCATTGCCTATTAAATGCTGCTAGAATAAAATTTTTATTCGAAAGTTTAAATAAAGTCAATATAAAATGTATCCACTATCTGTGAGAAAAGTGCTACATGTGATAAATTGCCATTTATTAGAGTTTTGGTAAAACTGATTGGATAAAGGATGTAAATACTTCCTAATGTTCTCCCGAAAAAGCAATTTTCGTGCTGACAATTTCTTGACGCTTGAGTGATACAGTACGGTGGAATAAAAATTTTATTCCGACGAGCGAGCTGGCCAGGGCAGGACATTGATGTCGAGTTACACCGGTCGTATCTAACGATGAATTAATTATCTTGTATTACTACCACGTCTTCGCCGTCTGGCACTATCTGTCTGACATAGGCAGAAGATGCTCATTCAGTATCTCCACTAAATCAACAGCTCTCATTTTTTTATCCTAATTTATGGAGTATTATACAATTGTTGCCCTTGACCCATTGATGATTTTTTACGCTTTCCGAAGTGAAGTGCAGCCTAGCATTTCGCATTAATAACGCTCACAAAGATGAAAATATTGCATCTTTTCCGAAAGTGCTTTCTAGACGCGGAATATTCTTCATGTTCTTCGAACCGTTTACACGCCTCCTTCTCTCGGAGGTTTTCTTGTTACCCTTGGCATGCGAAGGCAACCTCTCAGAGAGTCCTTTTTTCCGAGTAGGAATGGATGCTCTCGCACTGTTGAATGGAGTTTGTCTCACCAGCTCTGATTCCGTTCGTTTCTCCCTGCAAGCCTACCCAGGCTTCGAAACCCACCTCCTCACTCTTCCGCGCCTCCTCATCATTCCCCTCTCCTTCTTCCCCTCAAGCAGTGATACCAATATATTCGGAACTTTCAGCTCCGGCCTATGTGTGGCGTGACCGAGCCGTGTCGCTTGACTTTTGGAAATGACTGTACATTAATATCAACTCAATAAACGAAATACATCAAAGAATGAATTTTACGATAGGGTTGCCAACATTAAACATCGCAGGACACGGAGAATTTTGTCAGAAAACTGAATATCTGGGACAGAACCTTAATATTTTTTCAGTTATTCATTAAAATATTATTTATTCATCTAAGCGTACGGGCCATTCCACGTCAAATCGCACAGAAAACAGTGAAAATTGACCTCGCATTTTTTGTTTTTCTTCAAATTTTCTGTGTATATTGATCACTTCGAGAAACTAATTTTCTCAAATTTTGAGCCCTTTAACTCGGATAGTTTTTAAGATATCGGCATTGCAAATTGTCATGACTTTATGAAAGTCCGCCCGCGCGCGAATCTTTCAAAGGCGCTGTCTTGTAAACTATTTATTGTATATTACTATGTAATACCTCATTTTAAAGGTTATTTAATATACTTTTTAATGATATATAACAAAAAATAGTTTCTGAACAAGTAAACGAGATATTGAAGGTTGAACGTTTTGTTTGGAGTTTTGATCCTTTTGCCGCCAGTTTGCCTTTTTGAAAACAATACTGTAGAATTCCAAATTTCTTACTCTTTAGAATGCAATTTTTGAAAAGGTGGTTCGATTATTTGGAAGGTTAGGAAAAAATAAAGTTCATAACGTCGCGCCTCTCCCGGGAGGAATTGGCCGGGATTTGCAGCGGCGCCAGTACGCCGCGTCGTGTTCTTTGCCGAAGTGAAGTGGTAGCAGTAAAGTGTAAAGTGTACATACTTGTGTGTCAACACCGTTTTTTGTTTTTCTGAATGCGTAATAATCAGTCATAAGGTAAGTGCTCATTATTTTAGCCATCATTGCTCAGTACTTTTTTTTGATATATTGCTTAAAATACTATCAAATGAATTCGTGATTTTCCGCAGATAATCGAAATGGGAGAAAAAGTTTTTAGAAGTAGCCGCTGCTTTAATCCATTTAACTTACGTCATACTAGGCAACATTCAATGAAGGACCTAAGAAAGCCAACAGAATGGATGCTGAGAAGAGTGGGAATATTGGACGAAGTTGATAGCAATATGAGAATCTGTGGTCGGTGCAGGAGGATATTATTAAGCCAATCACAACCAAAGGAACAATCTTCTACATCGAGTGATTCAGGAAGTTATCCCAGTGTAGAAGAGCAGCCTAGTTGTAGTGGTTTAGTGAATATAGATAGTGACATAGATATACCTCAAGTTGTTGTGGAACCTGCATTGCCGAATTTCAATGAAACATTAATATCTCTCGGTGAGACTCCGGTAAGGAAAAAGAAAATGACGCATGGTAAATATGTAAAGGAGAAAGCGAAGAAAGTAGAGAAGTGTTTAAAAAGGAAATTGTTTGATTTGCAATCAGACTCAAGTGGGGACATTGTAGATACTGATTCTCAAATACTAGAAAATCTTAAAGTAGCATATTATAGAACTGAAGATAGGAGTAAAAAAATTCATATATTAACCGTGCTTCCTATTAATTGGTCTGTTAGGGAAATTCAGAAAGAATTTGCCGCCACAACTCACATGATTCGAATAGCTAAGGAATTAGCGAGAAAAGGTGACATTCTCTCAACACCAAATAGAAAAAAAGGTAAAATTCTTCCCGAAGCAACGGCGAAATTAGTAACGGACTTCTATGAAGGTGATGATATAAGTCGTTCTATGCCAGGAAAAAAAGACTTCGTGATCGTGAGAGAAAATGGACATAAGAAGCAAGTACAAAAGAAATTAGTGTTGTGTAACCTAGTGGAGTTATACCGTTTTTTTAAGGACAAATATCCTCAGGCTAAAATAGGATTTTCTAAATTTGCGCAGTTGAGGCCGGTGCACTGTGTTTTAGCGGGTTCTGCTGGAAGACATAGCGTTTGTGTGTGTATTATTCATCAGAGTGTAAAGCTAATGATTGATGGTACGAAAATAGCACAGGTAACGGCTGGAGATGATCTTCCTATAAAGACTTACCGCGACTGCGTAGCTAGAATAATGTGTAATCCCGCATTGCCCTCTTGTTACCTAGATAAATGTCACTCGTGTCCTGGGACAACTGAGTTAAAAAGTCAGTTAATAACCGCATTCGAAAAATCCATGGTGGATACCGTGTCGTACAAGCAATGGGTCTCAACTGACAGAACAACTCTTGAAACAATTGAAAAATCAACTATCGAGTTTATGGATGCATTTATCAGTAAAGTGGCTGCTCTAAAAAAACATTCATTTATTGCCACACAGCAGAGTAAATTTCAAAACGAAATTAAGTCGAATTTACAAGCAGGAGAATATTTAATAATTTGCGATTTTTCAGAAAATTATGCCTTTCTTGTGCAAGACGAGGTACAGGGCTTTCACTGGAATAACAACCAGGCAACTATACATCCATTTGTAATATATTACCGTAATTTAGACAATATTGAGTGCAAATCCTTTGTTATTATTTCAGAATGCCTGAAGCACGACACAGTTGCTGTGTATGTTTTCCAAAAGCATCTCATTAATTATCTCCGTGATCAATTTGAAGTAGAAAAAAAATATATTATTTCAGTGACGCCTCTGCACAATACAAAAATAAGAAAAATTTTATAAATCTTTGCCATCATGAGACAGATTTTAACGTCAAAGCAGAATGGCATTTTTATGCCACAGCCCATGGAAAAGGCCCATGTGATGGGATCGGAGGAACCGTAAAAAGACTCGCGGCAAGAACTAGTCTTCAGCGGCCGATGCAGAACCAAATAATCGCTCCGAAAGACTTATATAATTGGGCCAAAAGTAACTTTGATTCAATTATGTTCTGCTACACATCGCAAGCGGATCATGTACACGAAGGAAAATTGTTAAAAGAAAGATTTGATAGCGCGCGAGTTGTAGTAGGAACACTATCAATACATGCTTGTATTCCGTTATCACAAAATGAAATTGAAACAAAATTGTATTCATTTGCAACTGAAAAGTCGAAGGCCATAGTAGGTAATACATTTTTCAAAAATAACAATTAAAAATCTTAATTTTTTCTATTCTACTTTTCTCTTTACTTTCTTACATGTCATTCCGTGTGAACAAATCTTTCTTAATTAATAAATCTTAGAGTAGGAGGAATTAGGTAAAGCTTTATTTTAATAAGACATTAAAAGTGACTCAAGTGACCAAAAACTTATGAAAAGTTTCAATAAATAAATTGTTGTAGATTAATCTGTATTGTTGACGTGATTATAAAATACCACACATCATTTATGTGCATCCTTTATATTTTTCTGCTGTCAATATGCTTTATCATTAAGGACTATTGCTATGAATCCATTTAGTACATCATGAGTAACTTTTTGTTATATGTGTGTAATTGTTATGGGTGTATGTGTGTTATGTTGTGTTATATGTATAGGTGTTATGTGAGTATTCGATTGAAAATCCATTTCTTGTATTACTTTATAAGTATTTTGTTCGATCGTATTTCTAAATATCTGCCAGATGGTTTTATGTCATATTGCAATTCTTTACGATAATTCACGGCATCTGTTGCATTTCTACATTACCTATATATAAAACCTAAGTGTTTCTAGTTAATTATAACTGTAACAACATAGAAGACCTCAGCAGGTTTCGCTGATTTTTTATACTCCCCTTCTTTTGTGTTTTCCAGCAGTGGAGTTTTTGCATATTTTTCCCCATATATTTTTATATATTTTCTTTCTTGCTTTGCAGTATGCTTTATTTTAAACAAATAATAGTAAGGACAATATCTAAAGAAAGGAATGAATAAAATATTACAATTTCTCTATTCTATTTTTCCGCTTATTTCATTACGTCCTGTCTATAACTTCAACCATATGATAAAATGTGATTACGCTACCAGCATTGTATCCAAAAACAATGTTGATTTATACAACAATCATAAAGCATTATTTATTTGTTAAAAGGTTCAATTTGTTCGACATTTGTGGTATATATTAACGCATATAAAAGTAACTGCTTGCATAAAGTGTATCGCTTCGGCAAAGAACACGACGCGGCGTACCGGCGCCGCTGCAAATCCCGGCCAATTCCTCCCGGGAGAGGCGCGACGTTATGAACTTTATTTTTTCCTAACCTTCCAAATAATCGAACCACCTTTTCAAAAATTGCATTCTAAAGAGTAAGAAATTTGGAATTCTACAGTATTGTTTTCAAAAAGGCAAACTGGCGGCAAAAGGATCAAAACTCCAAACAAAACGTTCAACCTTCAATATCTCGTTTACTTGTTCAGAAACTATTTTTTGTTATATATCATTAAAAAGTATATTAAATAACCTTTAAAATGAGGTATTACATAGTAATATACAATAAATAGTTTACAAGACAGCGCCTTTGAAAGATTCGCGCGCGGGCGGACTTTCATAAAGTCATGACAATTTGCAATGCCGATATCTTAAAAACTATCCGAGTTAAAGGGCTCAAAATTTGAGAAAATTAGTTTCTCGAAGTGATCAATATACACAGAAAATTTGAAGAAAAACAAAAAATACGAGGTTTTTCGCTGTGCGATTTGACGTGGAATAGCCCGTACGCTTTATCGAGGTTAAAATATACGAAAAGTTATATGCACTTCCCCGGACTCTCGTCAAATTGGCACTGTTGGCAACCCTCATCATCGGCTACCACCGTATATAAAATCATTTATAAAATGGTGTATAATAAAAATTTCCGAAACAACGATAGAAATTTCACTACCTGTCCTATGTGATAAAAAACCAACCTTTGCTTTGTAACTTGACGCTTACACAACCACTCGACAATTTAAAAACCATATTCATGTCTAAACTTGACTCAGTCCACCCAAAATACACGTGGTTAAAACTTTCAACAAGGAAAAATAATTGCATTGATCCTATATAAAGCTTTCCCCTAATTAATGCAAAGATTATGCCGCCATTAACTTACAGTGAAGAGATCAACCCCTTCGTTTAATTAAGAAATAATTTCAAAAAATCTGTGAACTACGGATCGGAAGAAATAATGACCTTGAGACAAAATTGTACGGCAATATTAATGCTAACCCGCTGAAGCCGCCGCCGGCGGCAATTAAATTAAATTTTCGCTTATTGCTAACTAAAGAATTCAAAGCCGACAATGGATCACAGTAACACGAGGTCGATGTAAATCTCTTGGCAAGTATGAAGAGAAAGTTCCTCACTCGTCCACGATGTGATCTTCCCCAACGTAAATTTACAGTGACCATATCCCATCTTCTACACGCCCGTCGCAGAGTTAACAGATGCGCATGTTCGGAGTTCTTTTGTTCATGGCTGTTCCGTTCTCTTTACATTTTTTATTAAATACTGCAAAATAAACATGGTATCTTTAATAAGTAATATTGAAATGCTTTAATTAATATTTAATCGGCCCTTTTATTAATAATATGTTATAAATTAAATAAACACTGGAATATGTAACACACATTACCTGTATAAAAGTTTCCATCCTTTCGCTTATAACAAAAAATATCATTGTTTGTTATCTGATTTGAAATTTTACAATAGAAAAGTCCGGAAAAACCTTTTTTAAATCTATTTTACAACAAATACATGTATATAATTTAATATATGTAAGATCTTATTTACTTCGATTACTGCTATGAATGTTAAGGGTGGCAACAGTTGCGTATCCATACATGAATATTTCCTATTTCAAACTGAACTATGTGTCTCTAGTTGGATTTTCTCAAAAATACTTAATCCTACAATAAATATGTATAGGAAATGAAATGTTCTATTTTAAAAGCTCTACAAATTTTATTCGAAGACTTTCTATATAAATACCTAATATTTTATATCTATTAATTTGGCATCCAGGATAGGGTTAGGTGAATCGGTTATACGATTTATAAAAATTAAAGCAATTCATTTCTCAGGATTAATAACGGTTAAGCAGTTAAGTAAATTTAAACTTCCTCTTTAACCTTTTAGCAGCCATGAAGTGATATGATGCCATATTTAATGATCTTTCTAATATAAATTGGTGTTCATTACAAAATCTTGATATTGATTCTTCATTAAACTTCTTTTACGATGTATTGCAAGATACTCTAAATAGACGTCCCCAAAGTTAAGCCAAAAAAGAAACAATTCCCCATCTGGTTTACACCTGAACTAAAGAACTTAATAGTAGAAAAAAAGCTCATATGACTTATTAAATCTCCAATTTATCCATTGATTACAATATATTTTCAAATTTACGAATCAAATGCAAAGGTTTAAACAAAATTTGCTTTTCAAATTACATCAATAACTTAGAAGAATCTATAACTTTTGACATAAAGCCCTTTCAGAAATTTGTGAACTCGACCCGGAGAGATGCTGGTTTACCAAAACACGTTTTTAGATACCCAATCAGGTGATGATGGTCAGGAAATAGCAAACCTTTTTTCAAATTTCTTCTCTAGTGTTTATAGTAAATATTCCGATACTGATATTAATCCTAATTATGACCACACAATATATATTTCTCAATTTAAATTATCAGCTAGTGATATTATAACTAAACTTAATACAGTTGATATTAATAAAAGCCTAGTCCAGATAATATACCTCCGCTTCTGATAAAAAACTGCTCAAATATCCTATGTTTACCACTTCTTATAATCTATATCAAATCACATTGGAGTTTTTTCCTAGGATACGGAAAATCAACTATGCGTACCCAATATTTGAACACGTTCCGTGCGCCGAGCGGCATATGTCGCCGGAGTAGGGACCATAGGTGTCGCGACTCACCAATTATGTTTCAAAGTAATGGTTCGGTTGCGGTAACTTTCATTCCTACCCAGGGCCGGTCCTAGACAGTTGGCGGCTCCGGGCAAACATTTTTGCGGCCCCACTTATCATTATTAATTGCACGATATTGTGAGAAACAACCGCAAATTAATACAAACAAAAAGGGTAATAGCTAGATGAAAATTTTTATTTAAAAAAATAAATCATTATAAGATACAATATTTTTTAAGTTTAAAGAATTTTATAATCAACTTCTACCAATCAAAGCTTTATTTATATTTCTTTACGAATTGCGAAATCAGCAATTAAAGTGGAATAATCAAGCGATGATGCTAAAGAATTTTAAATTGAAATAATATCAAGTCCAACAAGCCTTTCTTGTGTCACCGTTGAACGCGTTTTAATTATTTTAGCTTCGAGAGCTTACGCTCATCACTGGCTACAGTGAACGGTATAGTCAATAAAATTCTAAGTGCTATATAATAATTTGGCATAATTTCAACAAAATGGTTGTCACAAATATATCGCAAGGTATCCAATGTCGTTTCACAATGGTCCGGCATAAATCGTGACAGTCTTAAGTTCAATAAAAAGGCTTAATCCTTCAATGTCATTTTCAAATTCACCATGTTGCTCAGAAGACAATAATTCTACGTCTTTGCACTGTTCAAGCAAATCACCATCAGACATTTTTTTTCAGTGTCAAAATACCGTACAAAAAGCCGAAGGTATCATTAAAACGTTTTATTTGCTGAAATCGTTCCCTTAGTGAGAAAATTGCTTGGTCCAACAAATTATTAAAAAAGTCAGCTCGTAATTTTTCTTCAGGATCATTTATTGATTCATCTTCATATGAAAATTTTTTCTGTTTTTCTTCGTCGAACAGACAATTCCACCCGAAAAATGGCTTCTTCTGGATCCACTTCGAGTTATTTTGCTAGCTCTTTTGCTGTGGTTTTCAAACTTTCAAAGCCATTTTCTTTTAATTGAATTAAGAAACATTCTGTACTTTGCAAAAGTGATCATACCTGGTCTAAATGCATGTTTTCGCTTTGCATCATCTTGCTAACAACATTTATTTGCACGAGAATATCATACCAAATTACTAAAATTACCAAAAATTTTAAGCTTTTCAGTTCTTTAGCTAATGAAAGTGCTTCTGTTCGGCGTTTTAGGTCATTTGCAGTTTCACAAACCTCAACTAACATGTCATAAACGGCACCCAACTGAAATCGAATCGCTCTAACACAATTAATTTTACAATCTCACCGAGTTTCTGATAATGATTTTATTGTAAACTTAGTCACATGATTTCTAAAAACCTGCCATAATTGTGTCGAACCAGAAAAACATACATATATTTGCTGCAAAATTAAAATAAAAAATGATTTGACTGCAAGAGGTGACTCTGGCATGTCACTGAGTATTAAATTTAAATTATGACAACCAGAGGGCATAAAGAAAGCTCGCCGATTAATACGCAATATTTGAGCTTGTACAGCATTCTTTGAACCAGCAATATTTGCTCCATTATCATAATCTTGACCACGGCAAATCAATAATGTTTTTCATTAATGCTTCTTCACACCCTTCCTCCCATCGCTCTTTTTATCTGCCACTGGGAAACGTGTAACTATTACTAAATGAAAAATTTGTATTTCTACTTAATCTTCTAATCGCAGCCAGGAGAAATATAAAAATATGTCTGAAAATTTTGCGATACAGTGCATATTGTACAATTTGGTGGCCCCAGGTGACCGCCCCTAAGACCGGCTCTGCACGTAATGGTCAAAATAGGAAGTTCTTAGTAGGCAGACCGGTGTGACTAAGTAATGCCATCTAGCGGGGAAATGTAGAACTAGGTTGTGTGGCCATGTTACAACCATTGTACCAAAAATTATTTCAGCTTTTTAACATTGTTTCATTTTTGTTCCTTAAGAATATAATTTGGACCCCCACCCCCATAGGAAAATTCTGCATACGCCACTGATACATGCAATGGTTATCACTCATCCCAAAATCTGATTTTATGCCCCTCCAAATCCTAACAAAAATTTTTTCAATCTTAATACTTTTCCTTATTAAGTAGATTAAGAAAATAGAAAAGAATTTATTTTGCATTTTTTATTTTTTTAAAACATTCCTTTTCATCTATAAGTTCTACAAAAGACCATATCTTGACAATAATATAATATTACCACAGCTGAAATGCTATCTATCTCTTCTTCCTGCAGAATGAGGTACAAATAATTTTTATAATGCAGTAATTTCCTGAAACTTATAATGTCCCTTAACAATGATCAGGGCCAGATTAACAGAGACATGGGCCCCATGCAGAGCACACTTAAATCCACATCAAAATTGTAACAAGTAACACATTATTGCAAGGTTTCTGATCTGTGCAGTAATACTCGGAAAGGGTTTGGCGAGATGAGATAGGGTTGACCCACTGTGGACCCCCTTGTCCTCTAGGCCCCAATCACTGGTGTGTTTTGCATACTGCTTAATCCGGCCCTGACAATGACATATTCAAAAAGATAATTTTCTATTGCTGGATATTTTACATTTATCATTCTTCCATTATATGTATATGAATATTTAAGGTGCTAAGAGGGTTGCTCAGAGGTCTCAAACTTAAATCAATAATGGGTCATTAGATGCCACCGCACCAAATCTGCTGGCTACATTGAGGTACCAGACTAAAACCAAGGGTTGCATTCCACATGAAGAATATTCTTCTGCCCCACAACTATGTAGGACGTTCTAAATGGGAATGAATAATAAACTGCAGATGTTTTGGAAGAGTTGACTTAATACATTTCTCAAATAATTTAGATTATTATACACAAAAATCTACATGTGACATATTTAAAGAAATAAATATGAGTTTGCTTCAAAGTAAAAAGTATCTTACTCTGCGGCTGCATGAGATCTGCCAGCTGCTTGTTTGAGATCTCTGGGTTAATTGATAAGTTAAAGATTAAAAAGTATATTCATTTTCAATGAAACAAAGGTAAGCCTTAATAGCTAATGAAAAATATATGCAGTGTCTTAAAAACAAATAATGAAGTATTTAAGCATAAAATTAATGATGAGAACTTACTTCAAACAATCAGCCCCAATCTTCCCAAGTTGCATTCATCATATCATCCACAGACATTGGACACAATGATGGAGGAAGGTGTTCTTGACCTAAAACATTTGAAAAAGATGTGCTTGGTGGATGAAAGTTGTCTCCTAAAAGCACGCTCATCAACTCAGAATCCTCAATGCCAGCATACTCATCTTCATCCTCTTCTCGAGCGTCAGCCAATTCTTCAGAAGAAGGTTCTATGAAAATTTTCATTCATGCAGGAAAAAATTACAAACCAATAGAAATTATTGATTCAAATTATAGTCAATACTCAAAAGTTGGTTTTCATCACAAACTTTTTGTAGACAACTGCTACTGCTATTAAACTAAGCATATTCTATGGCTAAAATGCATGCCTAACTCACTCAACAATTCAATGATCACCATAATTACCATTTACCACCGATTATTAATTATTATGCATGGTAAGTAGAAAAACTGTTTTTTATAATGTATCAGGAGATGAGTTCAACTGAGGAAGAATAACAAAAATGGAACTACTGAAGAGACAATTATTTTTAAAAGAACCTAATATTCATACAGACTGTTACAATAGCAGAAAAGAGGTACTTTTGCCATGAAGATACTAACTTGACTCTAAATTTTAAATGCTACATTAGCTTTCGGTCCTTGAAACATCTTCCTTCAAGTTATCAGATCATAAGTAGAATAAAGAATTAAAAATTGGAATAAAATTGGAGCAAAGAGTTAACAACAACACTTGCAATAAGGATGCACCACTGCAGGATAGATATATACAGAAAATACTCGCAAAGTTCTTTTGAATGTGAAACAGAACTGTAACTGAATAATAACTGATTGTGAGATGGAATTTTAATATTATCATAAATTATATTCACTTACCTGTAGAAGATTTAACTCTACATTTTTTCCTAAGAAGCCATGTAGGAAGGCCAGGGTCTTGTGATAATTGATCAGTTAATTTCTTCTCTTCTTCCAATTTTCTCTGTCTTTCTGCCTCTTCCATATTATGAACTAATAATAAGAATCGAGAGCTAAATCTCAGTGAATTCATTACAATGAGGAATGATATTTATTTCATCTTAAAAAAAATGTTAACTTCAGATAGAATAAGCTTAAAAAAATATTAATACAATAAAGTAAAAACAGTGTAACCTCGTCAGCACAATTCTCAGGGTTGATTAATAAAGGGTTAGTAATAATGTGGTCGTTATAAGATAGACTATGTATATGTTTTTTAAAGAAAATTTTTAATAAATGAGGTTTTACATTGATTTCGTATTATCGTGACTTAACTATACATATATTATTGTAAATAAGATAGCTATCTCAGTTAAGGTTACCACAAACGCCTAAAATTTGAATTCAAAACAAAACATTTTAAAAAATTTTTCTTACCTTCTTGAGACAGTTCATTTAATTTTTCCGGGGTCATATGGGAATGCCTACAATTTAAACCAAAAGAACAATCTCCCGTTCTTTGGAATTTATGACAAGGAGTTTTTGCAAGCTCTTCTGCAAGGACTGTTTTTGCATCTGAAACGAAAATTAAAGCAAGAGTCATGAAATGTTGCACTTAATAATAATAATTCAACATTTCAAATAGATGTAAAACATAAATTAATAAACATTCCATATTCTATTATAAATGTTTAACGAATTTTATACAGCTGCTGGGATTCGCCTTCATTAAATAACTTGGTGAATAAAAGGTAAATTTACCTTTAAAGTAATCATAATGTTCCTTTACACGAAGAGTGTGCTTCAGGCCTAAAAGGTGTTTTTTTCTTGCTTGAATATCGTCAATGAACGCTCGTTCACAGTAATCACAATAATACCTTTTACCCATTTCATAAATAATGTAACACAAAGCATTAACAAATGAGTAACGATATTACGATAGACTACTGCCAACATTGAAATAGTAATATTTTTAATTTGTATGTATGTAAATGGCTGTTTATATTGATCGCGTTTTATATCCCATTTTGAAATTTTTAATTACAGTATGTATTTATACTAGGTTTTTAAATAATATATTTGGGTCCTTAAATGATTAGACTTTGTTATCTTGTCAATTTAGTAAAGCTATGCTCATTTTCAGAGAAGGTAAACGTAAGATAACATTACTCATAATATTTTTAAAGTTTAAAATATTCTTCGAACTTTTCATGTTACAGTATTGGTTGAAAATACACTAAAGAATATATTTTTTTGTTGTGTTTATGTGAATTTTAACCAAAGAATACAAAATTGTGTGTTATATTTCATGGTTCGTTTTTTCGTAATGATATCGCGGTCTATATAAAGTGCTCCTGCGGGCCTGATGTGGCCCGTAGTTTCCTCACCTCTGCCATATGGTATTGAAATAGTTTGATAATATCTTGGTTTGCTTTACTATCATAGTGAAATGAACTAGAATCAAGTACCTTATAATGATAATACCGGACAGCTGTATGCGCTGTATGTTACTCTAGCGGTCTGGTGTGGCATAACGCCCGCGAATTCAAATCTTGGCTTTGTTAATACTAATGAACAGGCATGGAAACATAATTCGAAAACACCCCAATATTTTTACCGGTCGGATGCTCCAACGAATGGCAACCTGAAGTTCCCGGGTTCGATTCCCAATGTCACCGATGATTTTTTTCAGAGGACTGTAGTTTCCTTGAAGATAATGGTTTTGCCCAAGAGGTAGTTGTAACGTGAATATAAGAAAACCAATGATTTGGTGTGACTGAATGATGGTTGAAGACAAGAAATTGAATGGATGAATCAATAAATAAATTGGAAAATTAAATACATATAACTTTATTATGTTGCTACAAATTTGCTTGGTGTTACATATGCATTACTTTCTTTGCCTTTGCTTTATTTTGTCTTCCACATATATCATTGGTACCTTTTACAAAGCAGTTAATCATAACTTTGAAGTATTTATTCACGAAAATATTGAAGCATTCGTTGCACAATTTTAGTTCAGCTGACTTATCAACCAAGCTTATCATTTTGGCTATTACTTTATAATGGGAGGAATTCAAAAACTCAACAAAGTTGTGATTAAATATGCTAAATATTTCTGCAGATAAGATCTTGGCGTTCTTGTTCGGATACAATACCTTGGCATTGTCATTTTTCTTCAATGAAATATGAATGTCTTTAACATTATATGATTCATCATATGGAATTTTTTTTCTGCATTCATCATGAGGCAGTGTGGTGCAGACCCATCCAGTTACATACTGCTGACTGTTATCCTGGACAAGGTCTTCATTTTCCATGTCTAATATTTCCATATCTACATTTTCATTAGCAACTGGATAATTTTGTACAGTATTTCCATCACATTCTACCAACTGTATACTCTCTGAGGAGTTTTGAAAGTCTTCCTTTTTCAATAAATATTTGGCTAGATCAATCTCACAGTTTCCATCTTCAGAGGGTAAGAGAAGCTGATTGGTAATGGTAGCTCTGACATTGTACCTGAATTTTGAACAATCTGGAGTGACATTATTTCCCCCCTTTGATCGCAAAATTGAAAAAATATTTTCAACACAATCCTGTGTAAGACGTCGAGTAAGTAAGAACTTAAAGTTGTAGTTCTCTTTCAAATCATTCCATAATTTTTTCAGTGCACTGATATTCAAAAGCCAACCCTCAATACATACTGGAGCTTTTTGTGCTTGTTTTGGAATTCCAATTCTTTTAAATATCCAGTCATTTCTTCTAAAAAGGTCCAGTGGGGTGACGACTCTTTAACTGCCCTGTGAAAACTTTTGGGGTTACTCAATTGGTTGGAATTAAAGACATCGAAAAGCCTGTCGAACTTCTCAAGAAAAATGGCTGTCGGTGCAGCTAAGGAGGGCATTGAATTTAAGGCTACGTGTCAATATCCCTCGACTTACAGAATAACTCATCACCTGTGCTGCAAGACATACTCACATGGGGGAAAAAAGTGGTAAATTTATATGCTTTCCCTTTAATTTGGGTGCAAGTCTAGGATTCATAACTTTGTCAGCATAATAAAACTGTTGAACATACTTCCATAAAATAATTTCTTCATTAACTTTGATATCATACTTTTAAAGTTATTACGAATGGATTTTAGGAGGTGTGGTGCATCAAAAAATGCAAACACTTTTTCACCATCAAAGTCAATAAATGGCTTTTGATTAGAAACATGCAGTAATATGAAGAGTTTCAAGTTATTTGCTCCCTGATCACAAACCACTGCATTGGGTATGAAACCACATGCCCTAATTTTCCTCAAGGCATCAAAGGCTATATGTTTGTGTTTCACCTGACATTGCATTTTTTTTAGAGAAAGTAGCCGACAACCTGCTTGAAATTTTTTCTAATTCCTCTTATCAACACTTGGTTGGCAAGATTTTTGGTTCCGTCCTCATTTATATATTTTTTCTCTAGGAATGGAGCAACATTACCTAAATCTGGAAAACCTTCAAACAAATCAGCCTGAGCATCACAATGCAAATAAGTTTTTGGTGCCATCTCATCTAATACCAAAGACACCACACGCTCCTACATTGGCAACATCTCTGATTTGATTTTCATCATGTTTAGGATTGCATTATTCATGCCAGGTTTTATAGAAAGATTTCCAACTACTTGGGAAAGAATAAAGGGAGACATTGAACCACTCTTCCTACTCAGCAGCTCATTCTTCTTACCAGAGCTGACATTTCTTCTTTCAACTTCTGGACTGTTTGGCGAAGCCGGCTTGTTCTCTTCTGATGGTGAATGATTTGTTTCGTTAGAAGTTCAACCCTCTTTTCTGGTTGGTCCCGTAACTGTTTTGGAATAGGAGCATCTGGGAGAGGTTCTGGGTGTGTAACATATTTTAAAATGTTATATTAAGATTTTTCATAGTTCATTTTTTATCCCTTATTGTTAGGCCAACTTCACTAATGGCTGGTTGCACGAACATTTCGTATGGTAGAATACGGACTGTATTAAAAATATTCATGCTTTTCTTTTATCAATTACATGAAAATTAATTAATTTTTCCTAAAGCTATGGACATCTAAATATTATTTTACAAAGTAAACATAAGCACTTGGTGTTCGATTGGAAATTAATTATTAAACTTTTTACAACAATACCTTTACCTACACTTACTTTCAGTATCGGTCCTTAAAATGTCTTCCTCTTACTGGGGAATCTGTTCAACTCGTCTGCTTTTATTGGGGCTTCTTCGACATGGCTTTGGTTTACGTTATACAAATTTTGGCTTGGGACACTTCCTTTAATAAGCCTGTAACCATAGGAGATAAATAACAAGCTTTCATAAATTTAGCATTAACTTTGCATAAAAAATAGATATTGGTTGTGATAATGGAATAATAATATGAATCACACTGACCCTTGACTTGGTAGGTTTGGGTTTCTGAAGTTTGTTTTAGGAAAATGATCTGAACACACTCGATAGATTTTATTCAGGTGTTCAGGACCAAATTCTTTAAAAATTCCATCCAAATCTGCTCGCTTACACTTTTGTACCCACTGCTGGCAGCTGCAAAATATATTAAATTAATTCTGGCACTCAGCTTATTACAAAGTTAGAAGACATTACAAAGATTAGAAAAAAAATTGCCAACTTACGTTTCCCGATCTCTTGGAAATCGAAAATACGACTTGGAGCAGTTTGAGACGCCGTAATTGTGACAGTTATATACTGCACAAATAACACCTGACATTTTAAGTCAGAGATACATAAATTCTCTTGCACTATCTGACATAATTCACTCAAAGAGATAACCACAAATGACAAGGAATGTGATAATTTCGCCACACCAAGCCGTGTAGGTGGCAGCATCATCAATTTTCTCGCGCAAAAGCATCGACTGTCCGGTATTATCATTATAAGGTATTTGCTAGAATCACTGTTCCTTCAATATGGAATGGATCATTGCCATCTTGATGGTGGTGCCAATGTTGTGACTACATCAAAAAACGGTAATCATGAAGTTTATTCACTTTTATTATAAAGGGATTCCAAGCTAAAGTTCAGTCACTTTTATTATGTAAATGGATATGTATACTTCAAACAACAATCAGTTCATGTTGCTATAAATAAAATATTTTGGTACTAGTCGGTTATCCCCCCACAAATTACATTCCATAATAAAGACAATAAAATACATGATAACTTAAATGTTTTATTGGTACTATCCTGTTTTGGCCCCACAAATATTTTTCATGGTAAATATTTATTGTTGAGAGACTCATGGGATCGCTATGTAATATTTTTACCCTAAAGCTTGCTAACCCATGACTGATAGGCCTGTTGCAAATTTACAAACCCGATCACTGGACAACAGGGAGGTGTAGTTTGGTTCCAGGCGAGGCAAAGGGCGCGGTAGCGCCCGGAGATGACTACCCATTAAAACAAAGCGAGCCGAAGGCTCGGTAATATATCCTTTCAATGTTATATCCTCTTGACTGTTGAGCCGCAAATGGAGAGCCGAAGGCTCGCCAATATCCTCGGTTATTAGGCAAATACACAGGCAGAGTCGCAATGGAGCCAAAAAAGTTACTGAGGTGAGACATTCGTGCTTTTTACTTTGTGTTATTGAGGAGTATGTTTTGTGATTCACTTGAATTTTTATTAAACATGAAAGTAATAAATGTTTTAAAAATTGAATTTGTGTTTTATTGAGTGCTAAAACCTCCTTCATAATAAAAGTGACTGAACTTCATTAGCTTGGAACTCCTTGGCTAATAAAAGTGACTAAACTTCATGATTACCCAAAAAACTATGTTTTGCATATTAAGTACAATCATTTCCCAAAATCACAAAAAATACCAAACACTGTCATATTGAGAGAGGTTGTGATATATACTTTTGATCTTCCTTTGATCTCAATGTATTTCTTAATGTTTTAGATTACTATATATAAATACTAGTATAACTGAAATAATACAGTTACTTTATCTTTTGTGTGTTAAAAATAAAAAATACAGTAAGTCGAAAAGTTGACTTACCAAAAACTCGAATTATCCAAAAACCAGACAAAAAATATTACATTAACTCATTTATGCCCACTGGGTCATTTTTGACCCCACATTCTAATTTTTCATAACTCTGGAACTTAAGTGCAATCTATTTAAAATTGTCACCACTACTAGCTATACATGTATGTTTTCTTTACGCACACAGAAAAACAGCTGCACTGATGCGGTTCTTTGACAAGTTTCCGCAGAAAGATCAAACTGGTATGCAGTGACAGCGCTAATGCCATGGCAAAGTGCAACACTAGATGAGATTTTTACTGATATTTTTCACTTTTTTATGTAATGACCATGCAGCTAAGATTCTAATATCTCTTGTGGTATAAATGTTTTGGCAAAAATTCATGATTTAGCAAAAAATTATTGCAAACTTTTCTGAGTCATTTTCGAATTACAGATGAAGTGCTGTATTGATTACCTAATTCATACTCATTTCGCATTACTGAGTAAAAACGTCGAAAAATTGTATTCTGGACATAAATAGGTTAAAAAATTCTGTAGGCGAATAAAATCCACTTGAATTTGTTGTTGGCCTTTTCTTTGACTAACTGGTCTGTTTCTGAGCTGAGTTCCTGAGTTTTTGTGATCAGTTGTTTGGGTGGGAATAATGTTATATGGTGTATTGTGAAACTTTTTGTAATTTTGTCTGTGTATGGGCATTTCATAGGTTGAAAAAGACCAACATCAGGGGTGTAACTACGGTTTTGGGGTCCCCACACAAGTCAAGTTTTTGGGGCCCCCATTTATATAAAAATATATGAAATTATACCATTTTTATTTTTATCGATATTTTTTACGTTTTTATTCCAAAAATGCATTGACTTCTATAATTCTAACATTAAAAGGATATGACAAAACAACTCCAAACATTTGAGATGGGTATTTTTGTCTTTGTTTCGAGCAATGAAATCTTTCCTTCCCATAAGTATATTACTACTTCGAATGCCTTACAGCAGATTACAGGAAAAATTCTAAGTATTTTTGTGGGGCCCCAAATATCTTGGGACTCCCACACACTGTGTGGGCCTGCACCCTCCAAGTTACACGCCTGGCCAACATACTCCATGTGAACTTAATTTGATAATTTATGGATAGTGTGTGTATGTGTGTGCACATATGCTTGTATTGTTCTGAAAACAGAATACAGGCGACTCCTGAGATTTGACAGTTCGAGATTCGACAAATTCGAGATTTCAATGCAGCCGATCGAATTAGGAGCTAGTTTACGCGAAGTAATTTTCGTCCTGACCAACCACGCGATGTTTAGTTTCAGTGTAGACATAGTTATTTCTGCTGTTTGAATTTGTGCTGACTTCACTCTTTTTTCTGTTAAACTTTTATATAAATTTATTTATTTATAAATTTATCCCTTGACATGATATCTAAAAGAAAATGTAATGGTGATAATGCAAGTGAATCAAATAAAAGTGTCGTTCAACTATTAGCACTTATGTAAAACAGGAGGAGAAAATTCTAGAACGGGATAAATTCACGTAATTTGATGGCTGGTTTGATAGATTTAAGAGAAGGGCAGGTTTGCATAACCTTAAATTAACTGGTGAGGCTGCAAGTTATTTTGTGCTTTTTAATAACTTTTATATTAATTTCGCTGCAATATATAGTTGTATGTATAGATGTATGCAGGAATGTCGCGCGAGCCAAGATGTGGGAACATATCCCCCGATTATAACATGCAAGTCTATGGAAAAACGGCATTTGACATTCAACAATTCAAGATTCGACCACGTTTTCAGGAACGCATCCCTGTCGAATCTCGGGAGTCGCCTGTATATATTTAAACAAATTGAAAGTATAAAAAATGCATTAAAAAAACCAACTTTTATTTATTTTAGCTCACAATTTTCTCTTCAACAGAACGGAAACTTGTAGCAGGAATACGAGAGTTAAACTCAAGCACTCAACAATGGAAAACTAATTTAAAATCAATAAATTAGAATTCCACTGTTGAGCACTGTTGTGAATTTGAATTACTTATTAGTAGATTAGTAATTAAATGATATTTAAGTTTTAAATTCACAAAAGTATCCAGCATAATTGTTGAAATTGACCTAAAACCTATTTAGGAAACAATGAAACGTAAAAGCTGAATCTCTATTAAAGATTCATTTTCATGTAAGCAATTTAAATTAATAAGAATTAGTGCAAATGCCTACAACATCGTTAGCAAAATGGATAAGGCATTCGACTACGAATCCGAAGAAAGGTGGTTTGAATCCTGAAGCTTCCAGGATTTTTTCTTCTATTGAAGGGGTTGAAAATATATATGCATACTATATATATTTATACTACTTTCGAAGTTAATATAAAAGTCGGTAAAAAACAGCAAAATCGATGCTCCAAAGTTGCCAGTTTTTGGACTTTGTACTGTTTCATTCATAAAAAGGAAAGATAAATATTTATATTTAATGACGATAATTTCTTATATTTGGTGATTGAGGCAAAACAGGAATCTTGAAATATGGACCAAAAGTGGTTTCCACATCTTTTTGAAAAACTCATTGAAATTAAACCAATTTGTTATAAATCTGAAGAACTTTAAAATTTCCAATGGCTTCTCACAAAAAATCTTATAAGTTGAATTGTTAATTCAACAAAGGAACAATGTGATTGGTGAATAAAAATGGATACAGAATATAGTTTATGTAGATCAAATTAAGATTTTGCCATTTCTCCAATTAAACATTTTAATGCATCAAAATGACTGATTTAACATATTTAATGTACACCATTGGGTATTCAATTGCCTTTTAGTCATTAAATAGGAAGGGACAAAATAAATAGGAGGGTAATATTTTGAGTGGCAATGTTCTGTTGAAAGAAGCAGAGAATGAAAGATGCTAGGAAAAGGAAAAGAATACTGGATTCATGAATAGATAAAAAGCCTAAAAAGCTACAAAGAGATATAAAACTTAGATTATGTCAGATCAAAACAATGTGGTTAATACATAAAAGAAAATAAAAATTCATCAAAATAATAATTTTATAATTACATTCACTATTATATTTCAGAATCGCTTTATTAAACTCGAAAATCTAGGCTATTGAATATCTTCAACTGGTAAAATGTGCAAAAAGGGAACAAACGTGAAACACTATTAACAAAATTGTGATATATTATTGACTTACTTTAATATGAAGAGAAATTATTTTGACAACAGAGAGTGCACTTTAATACCAAAAAATAATAACCAATGAGGCACTTAAAAGTATGTATGGCAATGACTAATTGTCCCTGGGCATATCCTGGGACATTTACATTGTTATCTACTGCTCTCACTCAAATACACATACGTTTTAACTTATACAGTATTTTCAGTCACCGAGCATATAAATAACACCATCACTGAAAAGAAGATAATGCCAAGTGGAATGACATTTTAGTTAACAGATAATAAGAGAGGTCTTCCTTTATATTTTTCATTTTTAAACATCATATAATGATAATTACAGGACAAAACTGATACTTTTTGCTTACAAAACACCAAATGAAACATTCTACTTGGGATTTGCAAATTGAAATAGAATCTGTCAAAAATATTAGACAAGCATATTTCAATGAATGTCCTTGGCAGGAAGTATATAAGATTACAGTGTTAAATATGTACATTTTAGTTCATGCACTGTACATGTGGCATAGCAGATGTGTGTGCAAGATCAATGTCTTTCTTAATACATAAACTTATACATCCATGCATCTATGTCTGCACACACATTTTACCATTTCGACTCAGTGGCTTCACAAAAATTGTCAAACAATTTATGCAAAAAAAATGATTATACTAACTTTGAGAAGAGTGAACATTGAAAATGCTTAGAGACAAGCAAAGAAAAAAGAGAAGAAATGAATTTATGCATAATACTACACAAAATGACACACAATTTAAAGGAAATAGTTTAGGACAATTTTACACATTTGAATATTTAACAAATTTATATTGATAAATTTGAAAGAAATAATATATTCACATCTGAAATTGAGCTTCAAGCTTAATTCTATGTAAATACTGGCTTTTTCAATACTCTCAGATTGAGAGCTTTTAACATATAAATTGCTCCATCAACTTCTTTGGAACCAAATGATGGAAGAAAGTTGAACTTGAGCACCAATAACTTGAATCATCATCTTTTCTCCAAAAAATGTCAACCACACAATGTCATTATTTGTTATAGCTGATCAAGGAAGAAAAACCATGTATACTTCAGATATTTAATGACTTCCATATTTTTTTCACTGTTCATAAAGCAAAGTGATGTCTACAAGGCAAGAGATTTCTCCTCATTTTGTTCTACTACCTTTCAGCTTCTTTTACTGGTTATGAGAGTTATCTCTTGTGATACATCTGCATTGCTAGCTTATCATTCCATAATGACTGTAAATATTATGTCAAATATAACACAAATAAAAGATATCACTTCTTTTATATAGCAGACGGCTTGTAACATCAGAAAAACTTTCATTAGCGATGAAAAATGTCATTTTGAACTGTCAAGCCATGATTAAAGCACCAGATTAATAATAGTTCACTTGGGGCGATGCCCATGGTGCCCAGTTACGCAGCTGCTGGCATTTTCCACAACTGCACATACACGATCTGCATTCATGTTACCTGGCCCAGAATTTTTTGGTACTGAGCCAACAATACGTACCGTGGTGACTCGACCTTCTTGCTGACCTTGCTGGTGATGAATATTTTTAGCTTTCACCTTGGTCACATACACCTTCTGTGTACCCTCACCATCTGAACGTGCTCCACTCTTACGGCCAACTACACGAATAGTGGTTCGGTGGCCATCTACACTTGTATCGCAGAATTCTGGTGGAGGTGCCAATACAGCAAAATCATCTTCAGCCCTTGCAGAAGGGCCACGACCTCCTCCGAGACCAGCGCTGCCCCCAAATTCTGGAGGAGGTGGTACAACTCGTGAAAAGTCTGTAAGGTTAAGCATATCTGCATGGCGCTTTATTAAGCGAAGACTCTCCTCGATACTCCTCTCTGAAGAGCGATGGGGACCAGATAATGTAGCTGAAGGAGTGGGTCTTGTGGCAACGGGAGTGGCAACTGGTACCATTGTAGCATTGGCTACTGGTGATCCAATATCTCCCTCAGCATCGGTCTCCATTGGAGGAGGGAGCTTAACTAGAGAGACAGCATTTTTCGTAAGTGTTCCTCCAGCACGGCGACCTCCTTCTTCTCGCCTCCTTGAACCACCTTCGGATGACCTCGAAGACTTAGTTCCCTCAATGACCAGAATTGGTTTTTCTGATCCACCATCTTCAAATTCCGAAATTTGGATGGGAACAGAGTTAACAGGTACAGGTCGAACCTGAGGAGGTGCCTGATGTTGATGTTTACATTCTTCCTGAGAGTTCCGCCTAGTTACTTCCTTTGTCTTTCGAGTCAGAGTACTAGTTTCTGGTTGACTTACTGGCTGAACGGTTACAGTGGGTTGTGGTGGAGGGTGTTCATTCTGTACATCCTGATCAGATGACACTCCACTCGATGAATTGTCACCATCCTCCAGTAAGAAATCACTCGGATAAGATTTGGAACTTTTAAGTTGCGTGCGCACCTTTTGTATCTCTTCTACACTAAAGCTATGCGGCAGCCCACCAGATGTTGCAGAAGCTTTTGGCGATTGAACTCGTCCATCATTGGTGTCATTCTTGTCATCGGCAGGTGGCTCTTCCTTCTCCGACCCTCCATTTGAGCCATTACTAGCTAAGCGACCCCGTCTCTCTGCTACCTTTTGGACCAAAAGATCTTTGAGACGTGGAGAAGATGGACCTCCCGTGGATGCTTCTGGCATAGAGGGCGGAACGGGTGGTGGAGAGGATGTTGTCTCCACTGTTTCAGGCTCAGGCTGTGGCTCTACTGCCCTTTTGCTCTCCTCTTCGCTCGACCCTTCCTCTCCTTCCTCACTCTCGCTCAAGCTGTAGTCTGGCTCTGGAATCGGGGGGCCACTTCCATCACTACCCGTTGGCAGATAACGAACTGATTTGGTCTCAACAGGATATTCTGCTGGTTTTTCTTCAGGTGGTGATCCATGATAGGGCTGGGCATATGGATTGGTGCCTGGGGTGGTGCTCAGTGATGTGGCTGGAAGGGGTACATCCCGTGCTGCTTCTCCAACTGGTGCTGCAGCACTCTCGACTGGTGTTGCCACAGCCGAATCAGGTCTGAAAGATGTGCATACCGATGTATCAGCCTCAGAGGGAGTAGAGCCACCTGGAACTTGAGGTCTCGTCGAAGATGGCGGGAGGCTTTGAGAACGATTCTTTGCAGCTGCAGATGATCCTCTCCTTCGTACTGTAGTGTCACCTTTCACTGATGGAACTCTATATGCTACCGTCTTGACATCTTCAGGAGAGGCATACAGTTTGGCACCTTCAGCAGGCCTGAAACTGGACATGATGGTAGAAGTTTCTGTGGAGGTAGTAGAAGGTGCAGAAGGTGCAACTCCTGCTGGCACTGGAGAGATTGGTGCCACATTGGTATCAGCTGAACCATCCAAGTTTGCATAGTCGCCTTGAGATACATCCACAACCACAACCTGTCCAACAGGAGGAGGTGGGGGAGGATGTGTTGGTGGAGGTGGAGCTGATGAACCAGGTCGCCTCGGCAGGGACCTTGTGTGCATTGCAGGGGCCCCCAGACGTTCAAGACTGCGCCAGGAATGGTGGTATAGACGAGGCTGGTGCGTATTGTTGGTATGAATCATTCCTGCTGGTGGAATGTCATCCTGACTTCGACTCTTTGGAGCACCTCTGCCTCCCGGACTGCTCTGACCTTTAGAAGCCATCAAGTCAGGGGTGCTGTGGAATGCTTTGTGTAGCATCCTGAGAACTTCAGTTCCAGCACGATAACGACTGCCCTGTTAAGTATGATGGTATGAATTAAGTTAGTGATCACTAAAGAATATAATGCAACTAAAGAAAACATGACATGAAGGTATCTTTGATGTTAGAGATACAAACAGCGTAAATGTTACTACAAAGACCAACAATTATTATTATTCTAGTTTTAATAAACATATCAGAATAATATGACATGAGCCCAATGACCCCTGAAAATGGAATAAATGAGTCGTTCGCAGCAAAAATATTAAAATATATATTACAGTAAAAGCTCGTTTTAACAGCACCCACTCTAGTGGCAAACTCACTCTAATGGCATCTTCGGTGAACTTACATTTTCCAATTGTCTAATAGATGTCGCCACAGTCATGACCGATCTTCCATAAGCTTAACCACTGAAAATCCACAAAATTTCAAAAAAGAATGCATATTTCTGAAAATGTCGACCATGTAACATGTAAACATCACAAGAATAAAATAGTATAGAGTTTTAGCCAATGAATAATGTCAAAACGAAGAAAATCGGTCCATGTTTACGTATTTTGGTGAATGAAGGAAAAAAACCTTGCACTCTGAAAAATCGAAAATCCCGTGTAAACGTATGGGAAAATATAATTGTCTCCTGGATTCGAACCCAGGATACTTTAGCAAACAAAAATATTTTTCCATGGACCTCATAGCCAGTAGAAATAAAACACCATTTACCGCATATCTTTATGACGAACGGTTCTCGAGAAATACGGCGATATAAATTGTACACAAATGTCGACAGACGTCAACGTAAAATTAATATATAGTTAGATTTATTACACCGTAATAATTACAGCAAAAAATAGTAAACTAGATAACGAAGAACAACATATACAATATCTTATAAGGGAAGAAGAATGTTAAAAGATACCAAATATGCCCTCAAAGTAATTGGAATGTGATTTGGCGGCATCATTTGTTATAGCGGCATCTTCATTTTAGTGGCACGACTTTGGTCCTGTGGGTGCCGTTAGAATGGGCTTTTACTGTATTATTGAGAAGAATTTGCTAATATATTCAGTAAATCCTTAAACAACATGAATTCCAATGATACATTTTCATTATTTTGCTTTATTTAATTTCTGCTCAGTGATTACAATTTCAGTATGTCTGCATTATTAGTTATATGTTTTAGTTCCTTAGGAACCCATTGAATAGTGAGATTAATGCCACGTAATATTATAATTCTGGTATATGTCAAAATTTTATAATTACCGTTACGTGCATTGAGATCACAATGCCTACAAGAGTGAAAAATGTGTAAACTTAGCTTTAATCTTCTGGTGATTTAATATGCAAGGACACACATGCAACATGTGTGGCACACTCTAATAGCCTAATTAATAGGACCATGGAATGAACACAGGGCACATTTATCTATAGAAGTTTCAAAGCTAATATTAGGCATTATTTTCTACCAAAACGATAGTGGCAGAACAGCTTATGGGCCCTTCTGTCCCTCCGTCTGTCACAACTTTCATCTCCTTAACTGCTGGACAGGTTTTGATTAAATTAAGTACGAGTGATCCTTATTAAAATTTATCGCCAAATTATGATTAGAACTTCCACTTTACCACATCATTACGACTTATGGCTTTGAACATAAAAATTCGTGAACCGTAGGATCTTTCGATATTGCTTTGCACCTAAATCCCGCAAAGAACACCAAAACTGCGTATTGTGTTTATAGAGTATGATTTTCCTTCCTGTTTATGTTTTAGATAATCCTTATTTACTTTCACACATAAAGTTCACGTAAAATGTTATATTTAACTGTTATTATGCCATAATATCTTCCTTAAATGTTAAAGATATGGAATTAATCAGGGCTAGAAATGATACACAATGTGGCCCTTCTTAATTACTTTTTTCTTTTTTCTTCTTCCTATTTTATTGACGTATTCCATGTCATTTATGACCAAAAGGAATTAATATTATTATTATTACTTCAGTGAACCTAAACACATTTTCCCGAAAAATATCCTCAAAATGGGGGGGTGTGTCTTATAGCCTGAAAAATACAGTAAGTATTTGGGCCAGAATACAATTAGTTTATAAATCATTTTTCTTCACTAAAGTAACAATTGACAAACAAAAGATAATACTAACTAATTTCTTCATCTTCTATCACATTCTTTAAAGAAATATGGTTATGATGTTTTATCCTTATGATGACTTAGTTCAAGAGAATTGTCTATTACTATTTATGATTCCTTAAAAGTTTATTTTTATCAGTTTTTGTAACGAAAATATTTGAAATTACATTTTGATTAAGTTGACTGAGAGATCTAAGTTACTCTTTATAAGCATCTACAAATAAATGAGATGTTTGGTGCAATTTTTTCTGAGAAAGAGAGAAAATTCCAATTTTTGTTTTAGGACATTTAAAAAAAATTTTCATTCATAATAAATAAAACACGTCATCGCCACTTACTCTATTCAGAGTTCACATATGTTTTTACCTTATCTTTGCTTCTCTTCATCTCGGCTACACTAGCATATACTTTTGGAGTAGGTGGTGAACCTCTGACTATAGTTTGAGCTAAACCTCTGTTGGCTATCCCATTTACTCCTTCCACAGGACTCCCTTGTCTTGCAAATAGTTCCTCCAGCTCGGCTGCGGTTATTCTACTCGAGGTTGGCCTCGATCGAATTGATGCAGTCTTAGGAACCCCAGGTGGTGGTGTTCTAGGCATTGGAGGAAGAACGGGGATGGGAGGCGGGGATTGAGGCAATGGTGGAGTTTTTGCACTGTGGCGCAAGAGTGTTGAGGTTGAGTGTGGTAAGGTTGGAGGCATTGGGACAGGAGTTGGTGTGACTGTGGCAGGTGAATCTCTGTGACCTCGCCTCCTCCCTCTCTTCCTCTCCTCCTCCTCCTCCTCCTCTTCCTCTTCTTCTTCATCTTCATCGTCATCTCCGTCATCTTCATCCTCACCGTCTTCCCCCTCCTCTGTAGAAGAGGGCTTACGTCCGTGGCGACTGGTGGCCTCTGCAAGGAATGAATAGAGATTATCTGTAGTTAGGTAGTATAAAATAACAATTGGCAATATATTCAACAATGACTTATAGTTAAGCACCCATAACTAATAAGTTGTCAAATGAAAATTTTGTACAAGTGTTTGCTGTTTTGACCTCACAGACCCATAGGATCTAACAGGCTTCAAGAGAGGGGCACCTTCCCTCCCTCCCATTTGCCCACCTCTAAGTAGGTACAAGATCCATTAAAAATTACTAAACAAAACAGCAAATAAAATTCTACATTTCCTAAACACAAAGTCATTGTTGTTTCTTTTTATAGGGGCAATTACTAAAACTTTCTGTGGAATTCATTCTATCATAAATGATACTGAATACACACACACTGATCCTTCAATGATCAAGATATTACAATTCTTAACTGTAAATGCCCAAATGGCTCCTTAGGGGAGTTTTAGTTTGCAACTCTGTAAACATACTTAGTATACAATATCACTACATAACCCGTTGTCAGGGCCGGTTTCAGGCGTAAGCGGTCACTTACAGGCACCACTTATCTCGGATTTTTACTTTTTCATTTTCTTAAAGGTTTATTGCACAGAACTTGAAAACATCGTGAAAAAATTATATTTTAGGCCATGATATGTTATTTACATTCAGGGTCGGTTCAAGGTGTAAGTAACATAACCTACCACTTATAGGTGTCACCTTAGAAGGATGGCAAGATGATCGTTTTAAAGTTTTACGTTGTCTAAAACACGCCGATACACTGTGCACTTTCCTTAACCTCGTTAGCGGAATATTAACTATTAGCTATACTGCTAAGTTTCATGTGCTTTATGGGATTAAGCATTGTAATTTCAAATAACTTTCCCGCTCCAAATACAGTGAACCTTCAATACTGGAGATTTTGATTACTCAGGGTTTGTTTCTTGTGCAACTATTTAACATTTGAGATCTCTACCTTTTGCACATAGCTTCCTTCTCTGATCCCTGATAAATGACTGCAAAGAAAAAAGTCTGAAAAACTTAATCTCTTCCTTTTCGAAAAGTAGGTTCGTAAAGTTGCTATATAAAAATATCCGATAATATAATCATTACATAGTAATTTTGTTATAAGGTCAGTGAATGTTTTATTTATATTTTCTGAAAATATTTAGCTGAATATTTATTTGAAAAAATAAAACAGTAAAATAAGTTTATTTTCCTTTTTACTTTCTCCATACATAGTAATGGGAAAGCATTGTATTCATGAAAAAAATCGACTTCGAGATTTCAACAGAAATACACGTTTTGAGGTCCCTAGAACACGTTTAGACTATTTTCGGAATGATGTCTGTATGTGTGTATGTTATTGTGGGCGCTCTAACTCAAAAAGTACATGCCATATCATTACCAAACTTCATATATAACACTTTAACATGTGCACAAAGAACTGATTAGTTTTTCGACAATAACAGGTAGCCGGAAGTCGAGGTTTATTCGAAACCTGATTCAGTTTTTGCAATATTTCTTCATTAAAACATTATTGTATTTACAATTCTATACAAAAGTTATAGATAATGTAATTTCCTACAACTTTCATTTGAAACAATTTTCTATTGTAGATACTGTTTAGGATTTATTTATAAATAACCGGTTTTTCGGTTTTCTCCTTAAAAACATCGTTATTGGTAATCTTTGTGAGGACCAAAGTTGTAGAGAATAATATTTCTTCCAAGTTTTGTTTGAAACAAATTTTCGTAGAACCATCCATTTTGCTTTTTCTTAATTTGCAGTATACAGCGCCACTACCATGTAGCGGTGGATTATGTAAACATTCAAAATTTACGTAATTTACAGCAATAAGGACGACTGTAATCTTTTACGATACAAAATAATAATTTTGCCTTATAATGCTATTCATAATAATTTAAATAACTATACCCCAAATATGGAGAAAGTCGTGTTGGCCACATCAGATTTTTTAGTATATCATTAATATTATTTCATGCCTTTGATATCCAGAGGGGCACAAATTTTTACCTCGCTTACACATTTTTTAACTGAAACCAGCCCTACCTGTTGTACAGCGTATATACCGCACAGCATATTAGGGATGCTATTTTCTGGTATGCACAGTGCACCTAATGTTATTTGAAGGTTAAGAAGGCGATTGTATTGTGTAAATAAATTCACCTCAAAATATGAACAGCATCACTGTAAATGCACATGCCTTTAAAGATTGCAAACAATGGAGAAAAAGACAATGGGCTAATTGTACAGAATAGTAAGCAAGGTCGACATATTTTTACTTTCTCCATACGTAGTAATGGGAAAGTATTGTGATCATGAAAAAAATCGACTTCAAGATTTCAACGGAAATACATGTTTTGAGGTCCCTAGAACACATTTAGACTATTTCCAGAATGATGTCTGTGTGTGTGTGCACGTGTTTGTGTGTGATTGTGGGCGTTCTAACTCAAAAAGAACTTGCCATATTGTTACCAAACTTCATATATAACACTTTGGTACAGGCACAAAGAACTGATTAGTTTTTGGACAATAACGGTTAAGCGGAAGTAGAGGTTTATTCGAAACCCGATTCGGTTTTTGCAATATTTCTCCATTAAAACATCATTATTGTATACACAATTCTATACAAAGGTTATAGAAAATGTAATTTCCTACAACTTTCATTTGAAACAATTTTCCATAGCAGTTATTATTTATAAAAAATAATCGGTTTTTGTCAAATATCTGCTTAAAAATGTCGTAATTGGTCATCTTCGAAAGGACCAAAGTTGTAGAGAATAATATTTCTTCCAGGTTTTGTTTGAAACAAATTTTCGTAGAACCAATCATTTCGAAGATATTTTGCTTTTTCTAGTATACAGCGCCACCACCATTTAGCGGTGAATTCCGTAAACATATTCAAAATATACCTAATTTACGGCAATAAGGACAACTGTATTCTTTTATGATAGGAAATAATAATTTTGCCTTATAAGGCTATTCATAATAATTTAAATAACTATACCCAAATATGGAGAAAGTCATGTGTTGGCCACATCAGATTTTTTACTTTAACATAATTGAAAGATGTTATTTTTTGGTTCTTTCAATGTCAGACAAATGAGATTTCACAGCATAAGATATATTACAAAAACTTTAAATTTTTGTAAAAGAAAAAATTCTTGATCTGTTAACCACTCAACTGGGTAATTTTTTTTCAAGTCCCACCCTCAGTAGGTAATTAAATAAATAAAGTTAAATATCACCCAGTTTCCACAAATATAAAACAGCGTAACTGATAAAAATGCTTCTCTTAGAAACGAAACGTCTCTTTCAAATCTCAGAAGCAAACTGAACTTTCCATATACATTTGTTTTTCACATGTACCGTTAGGATTACTAGCAGGAAAAACATTCATAAATAGCATGATTACCCTTGAGACAAAAGTGCATGCAGAGAAAAGTGTGAGTTTTCGCAAGGGAGTGTGAAAAAACCCTGAGTGTCATAAACGGTCATTCAAGAATCACGGAAATGCAACCCGCAACGCATATACAGAGCTCCATTATGAAGACCTGCTTCTCAAAGAAAAAGGAATACAAGGCCATCTGTGGTAGGTGGCACAAACTAGAAGAACCCAGCTATAAGTGCGAGATGTTACGGGATGGAAAATCACGGCATATCCATAACAATCAGCATGAAAAATGCCATGACATCTATACTCGGCATACCCAACACCGGTGCGTCCGGCCATGACGTCTATACACCGCATACCCAGATGAGTGGTTAAAGACTATTAAGGAACTATAATATGTAAAAGATTTTAATGTTTATTTAAAATAAAGATAAACAAAAATGTATCACAGATGAAAGTTGGCAAAAAAGGACAATATTAATTTCTAAACATCAATTTTTGACTTCAAATAAATTATCAATTCAACATTTCCCATCATAAGACGATTAGGACACTTTAATCAGTTAAAATGATTTTTTGTACAAATATCAGGTCACTAATTTCAGAATTTAGTATGCTCTAAATTAGCCATGCTGATGTATGAGGAAGGGTATAAAAACATTGCAAATCATAAGTAGTAAATTAATGAAATATATGCTTGAACCAGGAAAATGAAACTGTACTGATCCACATACACTTTGTGTGTACAATACATTGTTTCTTTTTACTGATTTAATTATAGAATTGTTCCACAAAGTAATGCTAAATTCTATTAAATACAAATGTATAAAATAATGATTATCCAGTAATCTCATTTGGCTGAATTTTATCAAGGAGACCACAACTTTAATAATTTGATTTATTAAACTAGGATGATACTTTGGGAGGCACTGCATTTTGGACAATATTATCTTACAAACTTTATGAAAAATTTATAAATTGTGTTTCTCTGATGATTCAGTTCTATCCATTTTTATGATTCCTAAAATCTTTCCTCACCATATTCTGAGAGACCTGCCACCATGGATCGAGCCCTTGCTCTTCCCACACTCAAAGTTGTCTTTGGATCTCGACGAGGAGGCACAGGGGCAGGAGTGCGAGCTGTTCAAGAGTGATAAAAGTTAAATACAAGGCTAAACAGCAAGTGTCCAAAGAAACTAAGGATGCATATTTATTTAATGAGAAGAATCAAAAATGATTATGCTCTGATAAAAACTTTTTCTTTTCTAATGTTTTAGAGATAAGCATTTTTCATTTATAACATTTTAAAACTGAGTTACAATATATTAAATTTAAAATTTGATAAAAGTAAATAAAAATATAAATTCTAACATAATTTGGAATTGATTTATCCTTAAGATATCAAATACTTCAAAATAACTCAAGTAACCTGTTAAGGCTCCATAAGATATATGAAGCACATATGCAAAATTTTTCTTACCACCTCCTCCAGTCATTTTCCTTGGTAAGGTGGAGTACTGCCGACTAGGAAGTGTCTGAGAACCTGATCTGCAGCCACCAGGACCAGGAAGGCTACCAGCAGGTGCACCAGGAACACCTGCCATGCCAGCACCTCCTGGACCTCCAGGTCCAATTCCTGACACAACTGTCATTGTTACAAGGTCTCGAGATCGGCGAATAAGGTCAACGACATGTTCATGGGAAGCCTGTGACACGTCTTCATCATTGATCTGAGGAAATTGATTCAGTGAGGTATTCAGGCACACAATTCAATATGAAATTTCCATGTAGGCTATAGATCATACAGCAACTTTGCAAGTGAAATATCAACCACTGATGATAAGAATTCTGAAAATCATTATCTATGCTCAAACATTTTATACTTGGAAATAGCAATTTTAGTAAAATATGGAATTAGAAATTCATAACAGCTGCTAAATAATCTCTCACAACCTAATTCCAAAAAATAAAAGTTAATCAGAATATTAAAACTGCACTTACAGCAAGTAAGAAGTCTCCCTTACGTAGTCCAGCCATGTCTGCCACACCTCCAGCATCCACATCATCAAGATATTGCAGTGCAGGACAGCGCTCCGATGGTGTAAGCTCCATTAGAGGAGAAGTCGCTTTAGCTCCTCTAAGGACAAAACCAAAGCCACGCCTGGCTCTGTGCAGAATGACTGTTCTGGGCTCAGCAGGCAACCTAGAGAAAGATTTTCAAATTTATTGTTATCTCATTTTCATTCTTGATGCCAATATTAGATCCTATCTTCATCTTAGTCAAAATTTATTTTAAAATATTAGAGAGAACAATCCCTCTATCCAACATGAAATACTTCCAACTACTTGAAATTTAATGTCTACCTATTTCATTCTGTAGTTCAACAATAAATCCACCATCCCTTTGTGGTCAATTGTCAATACATAATTGACATTCCTGATTTGCTCTCACATTTGTTAGGTTGCTAAAGATCAGCAAAATGAATCATATAATCAAATGTATGATAAACTATTAACCTATATCTCATTAACCATGTCAATAACACCTACAAATGAATGAATGTGAAATATGATGCTTATCTAGAATGCTGACAACCTTGCTGCAAAAAATTTTATAACTACAAAAAGTTAAAGAAGCACCTCAAATAATATGTTTTACTTATCTCCTATAATAAAATGCGTAATGTCTTTGTCAGTGAGTCCCCGGACGGTCTCATCAGTTGGTTAGTTGGTTATACAAACTGGCAGGGGAGGGCAGCACTTTCCAGTACAATTTTCGCTGCCCCTCCTGCCACTTTCTATAACTAATTGCGGCCGCACCTATATTCATTTACGTAAATTGGATGGATCGTACTTACATATTAACCCAATTTAAAAATATAAATATGGAACAAATACCATTTAAATCATGTTTTAATTTTTAAGAACATTAAAAGAAACCAATTAACATTTAAATGATTTGTTATAGATAACAATTAAAAAAACAATCACATTTTAATTTCTGGTGGCAACTAAAATATAAACAAAGCGAGCCGAAGGCTCGCCAATATTCTCTCAATTTGCGGCACAACAGTCAAGCAAGATATAATTCCTTTGTACTCTACAGATATCTTTGTAGAAATCAATCGGTACTTACTTTTAAGTTGGACTCCCCATTAATACGTAAGTACCAGATGGATAAATGTGGTAAATTACATATTTTAAAGCATGCTAATGATTCAAATAATTCGACAATGTTTTAATGTGCCTTTGTTGTCTTATTGAAGTCTTTCTGCATATTAAAGGCAGTTGCTTGCGTTGTGCCTTCGCATTATCTGAATATAACAGATATTATGAAAATAATGTTTTTCGTGCTGTTTATTTTTAATTCGCGTTAATCCAATTGTAGGGTAACCAACCAAACAACGATTACATTGTTATCTAAATAAATAAGGTATATGCGCTGATTGCATCTATATTGAGATATCTATTGAGATTGTTCTTAATTGCTGTTTAGTGGAATTGAACGACTGATTGTGATTACTTACTAAATATTGCTTTTCACATGGACAGCTGTATGTAGCATAACTAGAACATGTGACAAACATAATTTGAAATTTTGGGTTAAGGATAAAGATAATCAAGGGCAAGTGCTGTTAAATGAAAGAGTATTTACAAGGAACATTGTTATAAGAGAGCTACTGAATAGCTAAAATAATATTATTGAGGTATAAGACTGTTTTCCTCTTAATTTTTTTAAACTATCCCTTTGTTTTCATTTGTAGCCCTTTCCAGTCTTATTCATCTTTATAATTTTATCATTTGTTTGTTGGTTTTATTTTTATATTGTTTGTTTTCAAAGGCCATTTTAAATGGGCTCATTTGCCTAGTAGATATGATATAATTACAGCCAAAGGAAATCAAAGGAAATGAATTATACATGAAAACAAACAGAATAAACTTACTGCTTCTTTAGACGAGGAGCTGTTGCAAAGTGTTTGATGCTATTCTCTCGGCGACCACGCACCCTCGATGGCCGAGTAGTGCCGAGCCCTTGTCCAGCAGATTGTCGAAGATGCACCTCCTGTACACAATGTGTTGGGAAGAGTCCTGAAGATCCATGTAACGTTCCTTCCAGAAGCCCACAATCTGTAGCGCCAGTAACTACAAAGCACAGCATAATAATTTTACTCATTTCAAACCATTTCTTAATTAAAAATTAAATATTGTAAATAAAAGCTGTAAATGTTTCCTTAGTTTTAATAATATATAAAAAAATGAAATATTACTGCTGTGATAATTGTATTGATCTCAAACAATACAATCAATATGTGATGAACTCCAGTAATCGTAACATCAACCATTTTATGACAAGTGAATTTACCTCTATCAATTACTGGATAGAAACTTGAGGTGAGCTTGAGAATTTTACTTTGGAAAGAAAATCGATGAAATTCAACCTTGTATAACCTTCAGAAACACTTGCCTTCGATAACATCCCCCTTAACTATACGCAAATGGCCAGGAAGGGCTCCAGGGTAATCTTCGATACAGACAACAGTTGTGGTCCCAGTCTCAAAAGTCATTCCAGGGACAGTTTCTCCTGCTGTGCTCCCGTGAACTGAAATCCCAGTTCCCCCTCCTCCTGTACTGCTCCCACCACTGTTTGAAGTGCCCACTCCAGAACTATCACTCACCGTGTCTAGGCTCTTGTCTGAAAAGACAAATGAAGGTCACACTGCCCTTTCAACTTGTTATCTTTTGGATTTTTCTAATCTTGCATATCATTTACTGAAATAATGATAAAGTCCACATTTGTAAATCAAAAACTGTTCTTTTTTGAATTGATAAGTTCTTCATGAATTTGTACTCCAACATGCATAACTGACTTCAGAGACAAGCAAAAGCAGCATCAATAATTATGATGAACATGTTTAATAGAATGAAAATTTTAAAGACGTAATTAGCAAAAGTTTAATTTCAAATTTTTTAAACCAATTATAAAAATGAGAAGCTAATGAGAAAATAATGTGTGGCACTAAATACACTCCTCAGAACAAACCAATTAGAAAATACTATGTATAAAAATGCCGAAAATGAAGCTTACCTAGCATTTTTTTCCACATTTAAAAAGTAATCTGCCATTCATTTCATGCAATCCATAAGGTATTACACAGAGAGCATAAAAAAACATTAAGATTACTAAAATACAAATCATGCATCTGCTTTAGCCATGCTACGGGGATGAAACAAAATCCACTTCCTGATCTGGCCATGAAACAACAAAAGATAATAGTAGAGTTATCCAGATGAGAAAAATTTTCATCGAGTCCTCTACACAAATCAAACCAAGGAAAAATTTCTGCACAAAACTCCCCTTCCCCGCGAAAAAGAATTAAAATAATGGCCAAAACAAGAAAAAAGGACGGATTTGAAGGTGGTAGATTCTTTTAATACCCTGTACGTCCCATTTCGTCACCAAGCAGATCATCGGACATGCAGGCCCCCAACAAGAGAGAAATCCTCAGTGGCAGTGGTGAAGGCACACTCCCATACCATCAATGGAGGCCCTTCTCCCAACACACACACTGTCCGCCCCTCCCTATGCTAGAGCCGCCCCACATCCCACCCTCTCAGGTGAGGCAGCACAGCAGAACCCCACCGCTGCTTACCTGTTACGGTGCTCCCGGTGGCTGCACTGCCCGTGGAACTCGCTTCGCTGAGTGAGGACGAGGCGGAGCTGAATGGCGGGAGGGAGCGGTTGGACGGGGATGGCGAGGGCGGGCGGTGGTGGGGCAGGAGTGGAGGTTGATGATGGTGGTGTTGGTGGTGGTGGGTTCCGGTGGCGTTGTTCGACGTGGCTACGGACGAAACGGGGATGCTGGCCGAGGGTGGTGGTGGGTGCCTGGCCCTCGAGACACTCACGTTGATGGCCGCCCCCGAGGGTGTTTCCAGACGGGAGTCCGATTGGGTGCGGGGGAGTGGGGGTTGGGGAGGGTCGGGACGGTCGGCGATGGCATAGGAAGAGGCCGAGGAGGGTGGAGGGTGTGAGGAGGAGGAGGAGGGGGGGCAGCCGGACCACCTCCTCTTTGGGTTGTATCTGGGAGGCTCTCGGAAGGGAACTGTGGAAGGGGACGCAGGGGTGGAGAGAGGGGGGCAGAAATTAATCGTCTTTTATGGAAGAGAAGGCCCCGAACGAAAAATAAAAGCATGGCAATGGAGGAGTGGTATGACTGGAGTGATTTGCAACGGAAATTCTACGCTCGATGCGGAGAAATTTTTGCGTCTGGATCTCAATGTTTAAACACTGGCCAAAACAATGACTTGAGAGACGGGGGAGACAAGATTTAAAAGACAAATGAAATATGAGAGGGTGGACGATTGCCGATGGATAGACGTGAGGTAGAAGCGGTTTGTGATGGATGGGTGAGGGAGAATGGGGAAGCAGGTGTTTGGCGTCTCGGCGTACCGAATGACGATACTCTTCGTCTTCTAGCCTTGCCTCCCTCCGGTCCTTAAATGACTCCTAAAAGGTGAGCTAAAACCCTCAAGTAATGACCACCCCACCACTGCCACACCGGCATACAACTACATACCACGAAACCTCGAAGACTTTCGCTCCCGGTGAGATTCTTGACTATAGAAATTACTGAGGCAAATTTTACCGGGTCTGTTAAACTAACTAAGCAACTTTCAAAAAATGGGAACGAATTCTATCTAAAACAGAAATAAAATACACAATAAGCTATTTACTTTAGTCCCCGTTGATTCTTTTCACTTGTTAGGAATATTGCAGCACATTAAAATGCCCAGCTAATAAGCTAGGGAGACTCGTTTTTATGTAGTTCTGAAAATAATTATACAGGAATAAAAATTTGGCAAGCTAGGACAGCAGATGCAACTAGGAAGCCAGCAAAGCATTTGTTGCAACATCAAAAATTTTAAAAGAAATTGAACATCAAGTATAGCCTTAACATTTTTTTTAGATTACTGTTGCAATAAAGCCAATTACATAATCATTTAAAAGATTAAAATTTTTACTTTGTATCATTCATATTAAATAATAATATTAACAAAGCATCTTTACTCAGACTATAACAATTTCAATGGCATTAACTTTAAAATAAAACTTTCAAGCTGAAGTTGAACAAATTATATATATGTAATCCATTTTGCAATAAGTTTTTTCTGCATGCATTAAATTATTGACAATGACAAAACATTGTTTAAAAAGCAGCCATTACATTCAATTTGAGCAGCAATTATCAAATTGCTTATTATAAACATGAATTAGTAATACTGATGTTCTCAAAGAGTTTTCTTTGAGAGTATTTGTTTCCACTCAATATATAAGAATATATTAATTAAATAATATTTTATGATGCAATTTGTATTATTTTGTAATTATTTCTGCATGCATTTGAATCAGTGATAAATAAAATAATAGAGAACAACATAAATTAAGAAATCATTTCTGCAAATATAACTGAAGAAAATAAGCAAAGCATAGGGTTAAAATATGTAAATGAAAAATGAATCTAAACCACTGGGCATTTTATGAACTGTACTTGTAGTAATTTAAATAGAAAAGCCTTGATAGATTGCTTGAAACAGTTATCTATTACTGTGCTAAAACAAAAAATGGCAAATAGAAATACCATTTAATAAAATAAAATAATCTAGAAAGATTAATATTACTGTGTGTGTTATGTCATAATAGGAAGCTAAAAGATAGAATAATAACTTTTAGCACCTTATTAGTTATTTCATTTAAAGAATAATTAATGAACTACATTTGTCTTGCGTGAACTGAATAATAGAAAAATACATGAAGTTGTTATTTCATTTCATGCAATAATGTTTAGATAAAAACAAAATGACTTTTTAGAATTAGTTTTAATTAACTATTTAGTTATAACAGCTTTATCGAAACTTTATTAAGCTTAAGTATTGAGATTTTGCATTATGTACCATATAAATTGACAGCTACGACTGAATGTGACAAAAATTTAATGTATGCATTCTAAAGCAGAGTCTAACCTAAAAGTATTACATAAAATAATGTGAAGACTTTCTTAGGAAAAAATGCCTCTATTTCCTATCAAAATGCATTTAACAGGCAAATTAAAAATCAAGCAGTTAAACTATGACTAATACTTGATCCAACAATTGTCACTAAGTAATTAACACACACATTAATTCTGCCACAGTCACCTGTTGGAGTGTTGTCCACATTTTTTTTACTTCCTTCCAAACAACGCTAAACTATAGTTCAAAAGAGGTGCATCACAGTGACACAATGTGCACACTCACCAACATTCTCTGGACGGTGATTGCGGATAATTTCAGCAAGTTCCAGGTTTCCAGCAATGACAGCAACCTGGTATGGAGTTTGGTTGGCATAGTTTAGAGCATTTGGATCAGCTCCTCGGAACAAGAGAAGCCGAGCACATGACTCCCGGTTATCCACTGCGCAAACATGTAGTGGAGTGTTACCAGAGGCATTGCGAGCTTCGGTATCTGCTCCATAAAACAGCAAATGCTCTAGATGCTGTACTAGACCGTTTCGGCACGCCTTCAGAAGAAAATAACAGTAGCACATCATTAAAACAAAGCAGATAAAAACAGATAGAAATTATGTCCACAAAGATTAAAAAGAAATTTAAAAATTTTAATTTAACTTTTAAATTGTGATTTTAATGTTAAAGAAGAAATAAGGCATCAGATAGATTAAGAATACTCTAGTGCTGTGTTTCTAGACTATTTGAATGCATAAAATAAAACGATATATTGGTGAACATATATAACACAAGGAGAAATTAAGTTAATATAATAATAATTTACAAAAAGTGGAAAATACCAATCACATCTGAAATATCAGCAAATTATATTCCAACTGACAACTGATTCTAAGCAAAGTTAGAATAATTTTGACATCTTGCAATATATATTAGGATATAGTCCATTCATAGAAAAATGATGTGCCAAAATGTAATGAATGCTGTTGCTATAGATATTTATTTATGCTGAACCTCTAAAAATAATGACTAAGTATGGTTGGCTATGATCAGAGGCATATCATCTAAATCTCCCCAAAGAGATGCTAACCTGATGGACTTCCTGCCAGCCCTGAAGGTCTTGGGCACCGAGCACTGCGTGGTCATGCAGCAGTGCCTCGCAGAGCATGGCATCTGCGGGGCCGTTGTTAGGAGGGACGGAGTTGGGGTGGTTGGAGTGGTGATGGTGGTGATGATGGTGGTGATGGTGGGAAGAGCCACCCCCAGGGGGACCGGGAGATGAGGACACGGCAGAGGAGGTGGACGAGGAAGATGAGGAGGAAGAGGAATGGGGGGCGGCAGATGAGTTGACCGGCGGGGGTGCGCCGTGAGGATGGTGCGAGCCGGCGACAGCGATGTACAGTGGAGTGAGGCCGCGGGAGTCACGGTAATTGGGAGAGGCTCCAAGGTCCAGGAGGGTCTTCACCGCCTCATAGGAGTTGCGTTCGACGGCACGGTGCATGGCGGTCGAGCCATCCTTGGAGCGGAAGTCGAGCAGCGCACCGCCGTTGACGAGGGCCACGAGTATTCGGGAGGGATTGCGGGTGCAGGCGGCCACCGTCAGAGGGGTCTCTGCAACAAAGGGAAAGCGACAGGGCATTAGGCAAAATCAGGGACCCATCTGACAACGTGACTACAATCACTCCTTAGTTTGTTTATCCGCAGGGGCAGATTTATGGATAGCGGGGCCCTGCATGGTCTTTTTTGAGGCCCTATTTTTTTGATAATTTTGGAATTCGGAGGGCCCTCAGCAGCACGGGGCCCTACTTGTGTGTGCATTGCACATACCTATAAATCCACCCGTTTATCCGAGTACTGCGGTAACTAGGGTATGGTGAAGGTGGCATTTGCCATAGGCGCTGCTTGCTAAAGGCATCAAAAGTTCCCGAAAAAAGTGCCAGAAGTTAATTTTCCTATAAATAAGTATAATTTTAATACTAAAAACGTTAATTTATATATAATAAAAAGTGCCAAATGTTCATTTTCCTATAAGTATAATTTTAATACTCAAATGTTAATTTATATCTCTCTATATTATAAAATCGTAACGGTCATCATGATGTGTAACGCTGTAATTTTGTGAATAACTCGATTAGAAATAAACTTAGAAGCCTGAAATTTACCAGGATTTCAGTGACGATGAATCTCTACGTTATGACAACATTTTTGAAAAAGGTCACGGGTTCAACTCCAGAGGATGAATGTCTTTTCCCATAAGATAACACATTAAAATCACCTTTTTGGTTTGAAGGCTTTCATTCTTTTACTCTGTAAAATATCTTAAAATTAAGTTATGAGAACAGTTATTTATTGAACAGTTTAGGCATCAGAACAGTTCGAAAAGAACTGTCCCGTTCTTTCTGACCTATCTCTAGTTGGCAAAGTTATTTTGCTTTTTGTACAATTAATATAAAACATCTGGGAATAAAAAGCAGCCTATGACCTTCCTATTTGTGAAGAAAGTATTTGTTGAAAGTTTAATTATTCAAGCTTGAACGGTGTGGAAATGTATAGATGCACAAACAAACAAACTTTCATAAATATATAGGAGATTGATCTTATACTTGTATTGAAAGTGACAAATATCTAATTTGAACTTCCTAAGTTAATTTACTCGAGAGTAATCGTCAAAATACCAAATCGATGCCCCGCCAAACCCCAACAAATTTATTTTGAGATACACTACTATAACATATTTTGAAGAGTGTGTTTTTTGGTTTGTTGGATTGTTCATGGAACTCCTCCTAGACGATAAAAGCTAGAATAACCAAATTTGGTACGATTCTTCCTTACATCCTAACTTAGTGAATGGTCAAGATTTTGTTTCTGTCCGTCACTATAATTCTAAATGGCGAACGATTTAATTATCGAACGTCACGTATTTTGCCGCATCCTGCAACTGAAATGCAGGTATGAGTGTAGACTACTTTGAATTTGCATTTTAAAATTACTTAAAATCACGGTAAGAACTTGAGACTTGGATACATTTTTGCGGGAAAGAACAAAGTTTATTTTTATTGAAGACAGATTGGTCTAATTCATGTAGAAATGTAGTTAGAATCAATAAAATACATGATTTTATCAGTTTTATTACAATACCAATTATAAGCTACCATGACAACTCCCATTGTTGCTGAAATTGAGAGTTCAATGCATTTATATTGAGACTATATAGTCCCTTCTTACATTTAAGAGAGAGAGGGAGGGAGAGGAAGTGAGGGGGAGGGAGGGCGGGAGAGGGAGCGACCAGATGCGGAAGGGGAGGGGGAGAAGGGAAGGAGAGGGTGGAAGGGAGGGGGAGGGAGTTTATAAGTTATTTTTGATTTTTCACAGTGCACAATTTTCTTCCTTCATTTATCTAAATTGGAAAATGGGGAGCGGTTTTCTTCATTTTTGCTTTATTCGACGGTTATAACTGTGTACTATCTTATTCTTGCAATGCGTACATGTTACACAGTCGAAATTTTAGATTCACTAAATCCGTTGAAATTCAATGGGTACTCCAGCTATAGTGCGTTTCCCGAAGTCGTACGGGTCAGATTCGCAGTATTCCGTCTGCATTCGGGTTATTTCGCTTAGGCTACGACCCAATGTTGCCACATTTCGAATTTCGCTCATTTCAACAGCAACTGTGGACGAGTGAAGTTTTGAGAGCAATCGTGTCAACAGCGCTCGTCAAGAATTTTTGAAAGGCGTGGGAAATTTAAGACCTCTTATTGGCTGACACTTTCTCCCCCTCACCCTACAAGTCTAACGTAGACACGCCTCACCCGTACGATCTCTGGAAACGCAGTATAATAGCCTATATTTTAAGCTGGACCAGTCTAAAGATACGCTGAAAGTTTCATAAAAATTCAACCAGCTGTTTTTGTGTGATGCGGTAACAAACAAACAGACAGACAACAATTCTGCAAACCGGTTCAAATGTCTTCTTGTGATGCAAAACACACAAAAAAAGTTAAACCCCGACAAAAAAACAAATGTACAGACAGAGGTTACAATTTTATTTATATAGATTATTATTTTTTGCCTGTTTTTATTACAACTATGTCATCCAGTGAAAAAATTGAACTTATTAGTAAAAATAATTAATGAAATAGTAACAAAGAATGCCGTGTAAATATGAGATAAAAACAGCGAGCTGGTCATCTATACTTCAAAGTGAAACAAGTGCCGCACTTGAAGCGCGTACAACCTTACGTATGAAATTATTAGGGACCGCTGATTCTTGCTTTATTTTCGCTATTTATGGATTATGTTGGTCTACTGTATACATTTTTAAAGGTAAAAATGTGAGCAGGGCCGGCTCGAGTCGACCGCCTCAGGCGGCGTTTAGCTTGGGGCAGCATTTTCAGATGCATATTGAGAAATAATCAACCGCCATTGTGGATTTGCAAAAAAGAAAAGGGTGCCCATACATTGTCATTCACCACTTCAACATCAACTAAGCATACAAGATTTTGCACTCAGAGCATTAAAAAAATAATATGAATTTGTTAAATATCTCTTCGTGACGTTTAGAGCTAGCCCTTGGACTCGGGATGTTTAGGTTTGAGTTTCCTTTCCTTTCTCTGTATCTTTCGTTGGCATCTGTTTCATGTTCCGCTTAATTAAATTCTTAGCATCTAGCATGCCTTTCTTCGCTTGCTGCATCTTAATTCCCAGTCAGAATTACGGGATCACCGGACTCGGTCGTGTTAGAAGATAACTCTCCAAAAAGTACAAGCCTGCAGGTATCGTCTAATGTAGGGCAGTCTGTCCGACTGTAGTTTTACCATTACACTCAATTTCTGCAGAGGGGTCCTAAGTGCATCCTTACCACTGTTTCAGCCAGTAACACTGACATCTTCTTCCTGGATCATCTTTACATCTAGGTACGTAATCACTCATCAATATAATGGCAGTATTTTTATCAGAAAATTTGTATATATGATATAATATTTTGTAGGGAACAGAGGAATTATAAAATACTAATAATCATTGTAGAAACATGGAATTTAAATCATAATATAAATTAAATAACGGTAATTAATTTTCAAATCTAAAAAACTACCTAAGGTCCACCATTGGCCAAGATCGGTGTGCTCGCGGTATTCATACAGCTTACAGTATCGTGAACACTACTGAATATATTGATATGCAATCTTATTCAAAGAAACGTGAACATTTCATCCGCTGGATGTACCTCTCTAAAACAAATAGGAGAAAAGTTTACCACAGGTCAATTTTTTGACGTTTCGACTGGAAATTTTCAAGAAAATGTTGCGGTTATGATTTTTTTAAAGACAGCTTATTATTAATATAGAAGTTATAGTTACAAAATCAATATTTACAGACATTACAGAAATCATACACAAAAGATTGTTGCATTTTGTTCATTAGAACCGGAGATATGGCGACGGGAGAGGGTTTTCTATGCAACTTGAATGCGAGAATCTTTCCCTCGCATCTCGGACTCACTCTCAGTCAAGAAATAAACATCGTAAATTTCTTTGAGGGGTTTCATTGTAACTGACATAAGATACATGTGGACGATGGCTCCTTCCTTTTGTGCCGAGATAAGATTCGTCTCAGAATTATATAGGGTTTTTACACAGACGAGTTCCACATTTCGCTACTTGCATGAAAATAAAAACGCAAAAATTAATGTACATTATATGCACTAAATTGTAGAATGGAGCTGAAAAAGTAAAGGCCAAAGGTTCCTCTTTTGAAATATATCAAGATTTTTCGGAATTAAGAAAATTCATTGGGTCTAAAAAAGATAAATGCTGTTACTGTGCAAAAGGGCGGCATAAAGTACACTCACCTCAGACGGCAATTTTTGACGCGACGGCCCTGAATGGGAGTTATAAAATTTAATGCATCTAGTAACATTATATAGAATTTTATATTTCATATTTTAATAACAGTATTTGTCGCAACGAGTTTTTAAACTAAAAATTTAAATGTCTCGGATAAATGAGAATGTGACTTATTGTTAGTATTTTCCAGAATCCTTAAGATGAAAATTTACATAAATTAATTTTTATAGCTAAAGTTTATATTCATTACTGATATTACATACAAGATATTTTATATTTTAATCATACATTATACATTCAAAGGTAATTCACTTCATCGTTTTTAGAAATTTTATAAATATTTTAGTGTGTGTGTGTGTATGTATGTTCTTTATATGTTTTACACCGTTGAAGCTATCGAATTCAAAAGTTTCATGGGCCATCCTATGGACCAAAGGAAGAACTTGGTCTAGGTTTGCAGACCATGGGATCTCTTATACCCCATGGGGTCAACAAAATACTATTTCCATAAGAATGCATGGGAAATGCTGTGGAGAAACCCCAAAATGCCATGCAGCCCTTCACTGATGTGGATATAAATATACCTAAATATTATCTTACGATCATGGGAAATGGATTATTTTACGCACGAAAGACTGAATATTTTAATTCTGTTCATGTTTCGTGGTATTACATGCTAAATTGCTCGAAATTTTCCTTTAAGTGCAAAATTTATCGGTTTAGATGTCCATTTTCCAGGCGGCAACAAAGCTAAATTTCTTAATTGTTGCCCTCTTCAAAGGGAGATATACACATAAAGATCAATGCAAGGAAAATCCACGCCGTGCACGCTGTAGAGGAAGAATAGCTAACGCCAAGATATGCCTAAATATAGTCTATGAATACTTTTAAAGTGAGTCAAATGATTTTTAAGGAATATTATAACATTGTTATCTTTTACCATTAACATTGAAGGATTTATCACAACATAAATCAATACATCTACTTACATTTGTTCGGTTACCAAGATGTTGTTTATTGTTTATGTTTTGGCTAATAGTATTAACATAATCCACATAATTTTATTGCCACTTTAAAGGATTCGGTGCATCTATCCATGTGAATATTAAGTAAGACGTTAATGTGTACAATACAATAAATAAAATAGTAAATGTTAATGTAAGCATTGCTTGCGTAATTAGGGAATGGGGAACGTTTGCCCCGAACTATAAAAATCGTTTGCCACTCTTTCCCGAGTGAAGCCGGACGTTTCAGCTAGTAATACATAAATGCTACTATAGAAATACTTGTGTTATAAAAAGGCGAATTTTGATAACTTGACCATAGGCGCCAATATTCCTAGCTACGTCTTTGTTACTAACGTTGTATAAAATGCTTTTATGATAGGAAATGAATATACAGTAGTCCCTCACCATTCGCGACGGTTCCTGAAAACCCTCGCGAATGGTAATTGGGTACATGGAAAAAATAGGGTTTGGTTCTTACAGTCTCTATTCCAGCATGTAACTTGCATTTTTGCCCTTCAAAATATAATAATACAATATGTACTGTGGAGTTTTGAATAAACGCCACATTTTCTTAAAGATCAAGGAACCGATCTACATACGCTTCAATTACGTTGGCAATATCCTGTTTATTAATTATAAATCCCACAAATTTCATTATATTTTAAGAAAATTTTTAATTTCGGTGAGGCAATACAATTTATTTATTTTTGACAAAATAATCTATATAGGGATTTACGTAACACGTGTGTAAATCATTAAATAAAGTAAAAATGTTTTGCCTCCGGCACGCTGCGGCGGGGTAACCTCCCGTCCGGTACATAGCTCTGAACCTGAACCCCCCCCCCCCCCCCCCCCCCCCCCCCCTCCTGGTCAAATCCTGGCTACACCACTGCAATCACACATTCATGGTATTTTTATTAGTGGGAGGAGAAGAAATATCTCTGACGTGACTATTTTGTTTAACTGACAATTAACTATTCATTAATCAATAACGAATTCTGATTGAAATTTTACTTTACTCAATTTTGACTGAAAATTTGGGTATCTTATTTATTTTTCTAATTTACCGAATGCTGACAGGGAAAAACTATATTGACCACATTTGTTTACAAAGGGAAAAATAGAAAATTCTTTGAATTAATTAACAAAAAGTGATAATTAGCAAAAACTTTACGTTGTAAGCAGATCGAGCCTCATAAGACATCCATGTAAATCCATAATTTTTGAAACCACAAAAATGTTTTACGCACTGATTTGTGATAGAACTATATTTTGGTGATTTTTTTTTAAAATAAGACTTCTTTGGAGTATCTCACCTCCGGTTTCAGGACAGTGGAAATTAGGATCCAAACCCTTGGAGCACATCTTGGCCACCTTCTCTACTTGGCCATTCGCTACGTAATCGAGGAGGCGACGAAGATTGGCTCGGGTGTGAAGGGCCTTGAGCTGCTTCTCATCTAGATTCACCATCTTGTATACCCGACGCTTGTACTTGAGCTGTGGGAGAAAAGTGCGGGATTAAGAACCAATAATATCTTAGGTGTCTACCAAATTGCCAATGGTTATTAACATGCCAAACTAAAGATAAACTAAGGTTTGTTAAAACATCATTCCATAATTATTTTAATGTTGATTTTGTAAATTTGAGATGGAGAAAAACTCTGAACTTGACCAGGAATCGGACCCATGTCTCCCAATTGCCGAGTAGTTGCTTTAACCAAATAAGCTATCAAGCCAGTCTAATTCTCCATTCAGTTCAGACTTTTTCTTCTCAAATTAACGCTTTGTGTGTTCATTCATAACAACTCAATTCCTCAACATTTCATCTTGTTATTTTTATATTGTGATTTCTTGTTAACAATCTTGTACATTACAACAAAAGTAAACTTACTGAAATCCTCCATGGTGGCTGCAAGCTTTTTGTTATTTAACTAGATGGAACATTAGAATGCTAATAAAGAATGTACAGTGCTCGACAAATTTAAGAGGATAATGCCACAGGATTTTGAGAAGCAAAGATCAGAAGAAAGGGAAATTCTGAAGGAAATACTATGCAAATCATGCCCGCAGCAACACAAGAAACGTAAAAAATTGCAATAAATTCTGGATAATTCGAGGGATGGATGCAAAGTATTTCTGAGGGTATCTTATCAATATGATTGTGACAATAGCAGTAACAAGGCGGTCCCGACGATGCTAGTTATGGGAAATTTAAAAAAAAGAAGTTTTTGTACAAAAGAGCATCTCGTAATCGTCGAGTATTACAATAAAAAAAAGACAAACATAATGAAGTAAACCATGGGTTCCCGAGGCACATCGAGATCCCATTTGATCACTAGCCCCGCTTCTGTCCAGGATTAAAAAAGTATGACAACGATGGGAGACAGAGAGAGAGAGCGAAAGCAGAAACGATCCGTATGCGATTCGATGATTACGTCACGTAAACAGGCGCTCTAAATTATTCGTAATTTTATCCAAAACGATTACGCGCGACATCTTTACCAAGACAATACTAAGGAATTTCCTTTGCATTGAACATTTATGGAATCTTCTTGAAAAAAGAATTCGAACTAGACACATTTCTTGCAAAGAAGACCTAAAAAACGTTCTCACAGAAGAGTGGAATAATATTACTGCAAGCATCAGGTCCAATTTGACCAGTTCCATGCCTAGATGACTCGAGTCAATCATAAAATCAAAAAGTTACCCAATTAAGTATTGAAGTCAAAAAATAAAAGAAACAAGAGGATAGTAATGAGAACTGTACGAATACTTACTGTGCGTTTATTTTTGCAAGGTTGTGACGGAGGCTCTGATTTTTTGTTAACATTTTGTGAACAGTGGAACAAATACGTATCTTTATTTTGCTTTCAGAATTCCAGACTTAAGATTATGTATGATTTAAAGCAGCCAAATATATTACTTTGTTTACATTTTTCAATGTAAGTGTACTTTTCTTCAATGTACGAATAATTTGTACACTCACTGTGTGTATACACGCACACGCGCACACACACACACACACGTGTGTGTGTGTATATATATATATATATACACATAGGGCAACTAGGTGTTGAAGGAAACTCATTGAGTCTCTCTTGTACTGACGAAAGGATCACCCCGAAAGCTCCAATAACTTCTACAAATGTCTCTCCAACACCCCAGCGGCTCTCCTTCCGGTAAGTCTCACTGGGTTTCCTTCAACACCTAGTTGCCCTAAATATCCTCATTTACCTTTCCTCTTCCGTAAGTTTATATATATATATATATATGTGTGTGTATAAATCGTGTTTATTAACCTCTAGTTACGAGCATCTTGTTCAAATATCAATCTTAAACAGTGCTCCATATAAACAGAATATTATCGAAGTTTAACGAGAGCTTTAGTCAATACAACGAAACTGTCTGAAACATTTCGCCACCGATTTGAGTCATCGACGACAGCACGATGAACAACTCGGTAATTGACCGCAAAGAATGGCGAGGAGAGAAGACATGCAGGGCATAAATTTCGCAAAAAAACTCCTTTTTAGGCACGATAGAATTCTAGGCATCTCGACTTTCCCGCACATACCGCAGCCGTTCATAAATCTCCGGCAATCGCATTTCAATTACACATAAGCTTAGCAGGGGCATTTTTTCGACGATGCTATATAACGATTATATTCGAGAAGGATCTCCTTCGTGAAGCACACGTAACCGAACACGGAAGGAGCGAGTGGTAGGAACACGAAGAGCAAGACAACATAAGAACAAGGTCGAGGGGAGGAGGGGATAGAGGGTGGATGGGAGGGGAGGCGATGGAGGGGAATGGCAGTTCGTTCTCCTCGATGAAACGCGGGCAAAAAGCGAGCTGGGGGCGAGTGGGTTCACAATCGACCACGGACAGCATGCAGAGCGGAGGGGGCGGAAGGGGTATGGACGGCAGGGAGGGGGAATGAATGGACCTCTCCAGAAAGCGAAAGAGGGGAAGGAATCCTGGAGCGGCGATCGGAACCTGCTATCGGGGGTGTCCGACGAATAGGGCAGACAGAACGATTGTCGAATCTTCTGAAAAGCACGCGAACGTCCTGCTGCTATCGGATTCTTCGAGAATCTCGTAAGTTTTCCGTGCACCGCGCAACTTGGAATCTCTTTTTCTCCACAAAATGTAAAATCCGAGGTAAAAATTTTTATATGAACCTTTTTTGTAAATCAAAAGTAGCATAACTTAACATAGCCGAAAGATCGATAACAGCGAATGCTCTATAATCGATCTTTTATAAGTAGCCGTCGGACGGATAATTTAACATGAACTTAATATTTGATAATTATAAAATACAGTTTTATCACCTGATTTACACCAATAAATAGGCGCAGCAATACCTCTTTTTAAAAAATAAATAGGGTATCTTGTGTGTTAGGATTCTGACATCATCATAGGTTTATTTCGTAGGTAAAAATCAACAGTATCATAATAGGGTTCATTAATTCCCAATAAAAGCATTAAAAATCGATGCTGCTATAATACTGATTACCAAAAGCACTGGATTCATCATTGCAGTTAATATTTTTCGTTGTAAAAAACCGGAAAATTCTTTTTTTTTAATTTGTCCACTATTTCGACGTGGATTTGAATTTTGTCTAAAAAATTTAATTTAATTCTTTCAGCTATTGAACTGTTCACGTACCAAGTTCGTATCTCAATTTTAACTTATTTAAAAATGAAATGTCATCAAGTCTCTTGCTAATTTCTATGCTCTTCTTATGTGGGTAGGCAGGGGCGCTTTAAGACATTTTGCGTCCGTAGGCAGAGTAAATTTTTGCGCCCTCAAACTCATACTTTTTGCCATAAACTTGAAAAGTTAAGCACGTTTTTTTTAATTTGGCGCCCCCGCGCCCCTTAAAATTCGGCGCCCGTAGGCAGTTGCCTACTTGGCCTAGTGGTTAAAGCGCTACTGTGGATAGGAATTAATCAATGGGGTCGGAAAAACTGGCCTAAAAATGGAAATTTTTGGAACTATCGCTTTTTTCGTGAGAAACATTGGAGGCTTTTACTTTTTCTTTAAATGCTAGCTGAATCTACGTAATTACATCTAATACACCAAGTCAGCGTTTAAATATAAATATTATCCCGCAATACACAAAGCTGTTACGTTGTAGGGGAACAGTACACCGAAATGTTAGCTAAATTTGTACGGTTGAATTTTCTATTACGATTACAATATTACAAACCTCAGTGATTGAGATTCGTGAAACAAATTGTCGAAGACAGATTAATGCTGCGACGTATACTGATGAACAATATTAATAATTGATGTCAGACGACATGCCGAAGATGGGTTCACTAAAAAGAGCTTGATTTCAATAGCGGGATTAGTTATAAAATAAGAATAAAACTTCCGGTAGAATCCTCTTGATTTATTTAGACTGCTACCTGTTTCGAGGCAGCACGTTTAGCCCCTAAATAAAATCAGTGGTTTCTAATGGAAAAGGTCTTTCTTATTTTGTGGTAAATGTGTGGAGGAATGACTGGAGTACTTGCCATCCGACGCTGTGGGTCCGAGTTCACATGCGCCGGAGGTACGTTTATTTTCGGCCTACCAACGTGTGCGTTTTGAAGTAAAAGCGCTCCGCGTCCTTCGAAAGAGGGGCTCTCTTGGGGTCTGCCGATAAGAGCACACTAATGCAGACACCGAATTCTCTCTTCCTTTGTGTACATGCGAGTAACGCGCTTCCCACTGTAAAATGTTGTTGCACAATAGGCTAGCAACCTATCTGCGCGTAACCGTGACCCCAAAAAAACTCCTCTTGAAAAAGAGGACGCCCATAGACCTTCACACGATCTGTAATTCCAGCATAAATATAGATCACAAACATAGATTTCCACGCAGTCACGGGCCAGTGAAATACAAGTAATGTCTTATTAAATCATAAGTAGGAATGCGGTAGTATCACGAGGGTAAGAACCCATTATATGAAGCATAAGTGGGCAAGAAGTGGGCACGAAAGCATAGAATTTTAACCAACACTTTCATTTGTGTTTATAGAGGTGGCAGTTTTAACAGACCGCATTCCCAAAGATTACTCTCAATTAGAACGGCGGGAACGCGAAGAACAAACCCCATCATCCTTGAAAGGTGCAAACCTCCGTCGATCGTGAGGAATCACGTGCCCGTGCAAGTTCGGCGACTCTAACAAGCTTCACAGCGGGTTTTCGACGCGCAACTTCATTCGACACGCGAAACTCATAATTCGAGATGCGTGAGTCCTCACTATTCGACTTTGGCGAAATTAATGCCACGCTGTCATGCGGCCGTGCGAACGTGGGTTTGGCGAGAGAGAGGACCTCTCTTTCAGCGCGCATCCATATAGACCTTCGGCGGCGCCATCTGGCTCGCCGCCCCCGCGAAACAGCGCGGCTCCGACTTCTCACGGACGGGGAAAAAAATACTCTCTCGAACGAAAAAGAATGAACGAGCAACCTCTTTGGAAGTCCCATTCCACGCAACCGACTCCATTAACAACTCCACGGTCTCTCCACTCCGCCGCCGCCACTCCATTAGCGAATCACCTCTCCCTCTCTCACAGCCACACCCCTGCATTTTCCCCGCTCGTAGGCCCCCCCTCTCTTAACTTCCTGTTCTTCTGCCTCGCATCCCAATACCATTCTTCGTTTAATCCGTGGAGATTTGCATCCTCCCCGACTTCCGCGGGCGGCTCTAAAAGAGATCAATGGAAGGTGTGGACGACCGCCTCCTTCCTCCGAAACGGAAATTGCTTATCCGTTCATTTGTCTTCGACGCTAACTCTTCACATCTCGGACAGGTGGCGCTCCACTTCACGATTCGCTTCCAAAGAGACGTGATTGGTTCCGCCTGTATGGGACAACTCATTCCGTCAAGTTCGAGTTCTCGAGAATCAAGCGGATTTACAAATTCGAGACCTTTTAAGTCGATTTTATATTGTAAAACAGAATCCGCATTACCTGTTAACAAGCGCAGCTTGAAAACGCTTAATTATATCCTGTTGGCATGGAACGCTTATTTTAAGTGTTCCGTAATAAAATCCAATTTTTCTTATGCTACTATTTAGTAAAACGTGGTGGAAATAAAAATTTGTGTGACATTAAACAATAAATAAAAAAGAAATGCTCGAGAATTGAGAAAAGGTTGGCTATGCCGCTTGAGCGGGAGCACGACATCGGTCCCAGAATAACGAACTAAAATTTCATTCGTTTTGGAATATAATACTTGTCCCAAATGTAATCTACTCAGCAAAATTAGATACGGCATAGTTAAATTTTCGGGAACAGCCAGGGCGAACTAGGTGGTCGCTTAGGGCAGAGAGCTCGTGGAGGCGCGAAATTAGACGGCAGTGAATTTTATTTTCAAAGCAGAGGTTGCTAGTAAAGTTCAACTATGCATCTATTATATCCATTGATTTTCCTGACGAACCATCGTATTAGCCGAAGTATTCCTTTCAAGGCCAGTCTTCTCTATCATGTCACAAAACAGGTCTAACTATCTCTTGGACAGTGGTTCTCAACTTTTTTTGTCTGCGTCACCTTATCTTCACTTAATTCAGTTATGCGTCACCCCTTTTACAGTTCCATTATCTTCAAGTCATATTTAAAAATAAATTGGGCCTTCCCTACCATACAAAGAATATGTTCTGGCATTTAAATAAGCACGCGTGTTTATTCCCCTGGTTTTATGTTTATAAGCCAGAATATGATACACAACTGATGTATCAGACATTCGCGTCACCCATGAATGACCCTCGCGTCACACTGGGGTATCGTGTCACCCCGGTTGAGAACCACTCTTCAGCGTTTAACTTATAATCCTTTAAGGAAGTTCGATCTCCGATAATAATCATCACCGCGGAGTTATTTGTATGAATGTCAATATAAACATCACTAACAAGAATATAAAATAATGATTACGATACTTTCTTTTCAAGGCTAGGTTGACCACCTCTCTCTCTCTCTCCCGTGTATGGAAAATATTTATCCCGAAGTGGTCTCTGGGAATGCAGACGCATCTTAAGCAGCTGCCAAAGACGAGACCCAACCCGGGAAAACCAGCCCGAGAAAAAATAAAAAAAAACCAAAACGTCGAAGCCTTCACGATTTTATTATGTAACGCAGTGAAATCTGCAGGTTAAAACATCTACACGTCAAGGTAGCCATTTGCGTACGCTTGCAATGAAAGATGGTCAAACACAGTCACAAAAAAATCGTAGTGCAAGCCTAACAAAAGTATCGGCATCGAAAAATTGGCGACTGAGCGAAATGGTACAAAGGAATAAAGTAAGCAACGCTTCCTCACGTTAATCGACGTCTAAGGAACTTGCGGCGGCAACAAAATGTCGATATTCTAAAAGAACATTTGGATGACGACTAACATGATGCGGGAACAAAAATAACTCTTCAAGTTTGCTCATTTAAATATCCCTCCTTTGCTGTCAATTTTCAAATGATAAACTAAGTCGCAGTAGCACCGCTGTAAACAGATCCTTCATTCGAAAATTTCGGAAATCGGAAAAAAGACTACTATAAAAATAATGCGAGGGCAACATGAAGATAAAATTGGTATGGTTCCGTTAAACATATAAGAAATTTGGAACATTTTGACGGATATTTATGCATCGATGTTATTCTGACTATCCAAATATTACGGCTATGATCAAAATATGGCGTTTAACAGCGTAAATTACATTCATATGATAATTTGGAAAGAGTTCGCCGATTAGTCAACTTGGAACATTCTCTGCCGAGTACAAAGCCATTCGTCTACTCCGACGGTCCGACCAAATCGGGAGAATATAATCCTATTTAATCCTTAACCACATGAAGAATCACAATGATGTCAGCTCAATCACTGAACTGAATTTACACAAAAATCAGTTCTCTTCTAATGATAGCGAATGAGACATTAGGTTAAGGAAATGCGCCCAAACGTCTAAATCCACTCTCCATTCGAGTTTATTCCTCGGATGACTGCGACTCTTTTCACCGTGCGGAATTTTCCGCACATTTCGCACGCTGTCGTTCCGGGCGAGATTCCTCTGTCCTTGCCGACATTAATGAAATCGTAAACTTTTTGTCTGGATGTAGGTTATTTGGTGTCGATACTGTAATATCGAAGGTGTAGATGGTGAAAAAGTTTGAAGAAAGAACTCGCGAGCGAGTTGGTGTTACGGGGGCTATTCCTCGGATGGATTTCGTAATGGGAATTATAGTACATACACCACTGATGACTCACCTCCAAGTAGCCCACGGGTCCGTTGAAAGGATAGTCCGCGAGTCGCCTCTCTTCGTCCAGGAACTTCCCGGCTTTCCCGTTCACCGGAGGACAAAAGAGTCCGTAATTGAAGCTCTCCTTCAGCTCCTGGAATGAAAGGAATAGATGACAACGTGGAATTGAGAAACCGCGTTCGCGGAGGATTTTTAAAAAAAAAATTACTCTACCAAAATTCAAGCGGTGAAATGGAACCAGGCGATTAGACTGCGCCACGTTTTCCAAATTAGAATTATTTTAACATCTAGAAATTTTAAATGCATAAAGATTAAGAACTTCATGTTGTCGTCTTCAAGCAGATTTTTTCTTGCAGTTGGTAAAGTCAGATGAACCAGATGTGAATTACTGCGTGGTTGGCGGCATACGTATTGAAATGAAAAGTGCACAAATAAATTAAGTAAACGAGTAGAAACGTTTAAATTTTTATATATAAGACGGTGAATTTTAAGAATGATGAGTCATTTTCAAGACTCGAAAAACTGAAACATCTTTATGGAATGCGTTTACATAACTTTTTATTCCGAGCACATAAAATCACAACTGATGATGGATATTATCGTCGTTGGAAATTTGGTAGATTAATCATTATCTGACACGCCGGCAACCACATAATCCAACAGAGAAAATAAACTGTGTTGTTTAATTTCTGGAAAGTCATCCCACATTCGTTTCTGAACAAAATACTATAATGAATAACCTTTTTTTCGGAGGGTGGAAGATTCAACCTAAATATAAAAGACCAAATTTGCTCTTTTACTAGATCCAAACTTCCTGTAAATATGTAATAAGAAGAATAAGCAGAGATGATTTCGTATTTTTAAGATGGCAAAAACGATGAGATATTTCCTTTACGATGATTATCTCACATATTTTTGCCCAGCTCGAGGCAGACGAATAAACTGATTAGCATTCGAAATTATATACTGAATTAATAAACACATGAGTATCCATACCCGTTTGTCAAAATTAATATGTCGGCTGATACTTTTTGCCACTTAAATGTGTAACACGAGTCCCAAATGACCCATATCATGCAGTATTATACCTTGTAAGGTTAAAGTCTTTTCTTTCGCCGTAAATAAGGGAATTAACGAAACGATATTTTTCAAGAAACTGCGCTTGAAAGAAAAAAATGCCGCACGGCCGCTCGTTATTTCATTTAGAGAGTGAAATTGAAACAATCTTTTCCAAAGAAATTTGAAAAAAAAAAAGAAGTTTCAAGGACTTATAAAATGTTACGTAAATACACAAAAAAAACGAAAAGAATGTATTCGAAATTTTCAAAATGAAAAAGCGTTTAATAAGTCCCACTTCGAAGCACAAAAAAGAACTCGACGAAGTTGAACAAAATCCGGTTTAACTATAGGTTCTGAATCTTCAAAAAGATTAATTTTCCAATAAAATTTTCGCCAACTCCACATAACGTACTGCCGGTTTCTCATCACAACGAATTATTTTAAAACTTTTTGTTTTTGCGTTAACATTAAACTGGCATTTCATAAAATATTTTTCATTCTTTTAATAGAGAAAAACATTTTTCCAACGTTGCTTTATTGATTTTTCTCCTCGACGGATAGGTGTTCCTCAAAGAAAAACGTTATCGCATACGTTACGCAACATAGGGGCCGGACACAAGTAGATATTTAAGCAGGCGGCCATGATTATACGTTTCCTGCATTGAGAATTGGGCAGCAGTGAACATGCATGCAAAAGCTTAAATGGAGGTAAGTAAAAAATGGATTTTGTGGGTGAAGTCTAATCACGAGTGAAAACAATGAAAGTGCGGCACTTGTTTGAAATGACACTCCCGTAAACTTGGTGACGCGGTGCAATATCTTCCGTGAGAGGAAATTATCAGAATTATATAATAATAATACATTTCTCGTTAAAGAGGTTCAAATTCATAAATCTAGTACAGCAATGATACAAATATGTGAAATGGAATATTGTTAGGATTTTTTCGCACAAAATCGCATCCATACGCCACCTTCAACATAAAATAGAATATGCAATGAAAACAGACTAGACTTACCCGTTGAAAAGACCTTGAGTTACTTGAAATAAATGTGAACGATGTGATATCCTACATATGACACGCCGTGTAACCCCATTTTGGTACGGCAGAAACGCTGATATCTAGATGGCCTATGAATGAAACACTGAAGAAGTGCATCATATACCCGCATTGACTCAAAGTGGATACGCGATGAAAAAACCCAGAGCCCGAGGTTCTGGAACGAAAACAGGAACTCAACTGATTAGTTTCGCCGGAAAAAAAATTGAACGAGCAAAAATAGAGACACCTCCAAGATAAGTACAGTCATTTTTCGTTGGCGTAGTTAAAAAAAAGTCTCGAGATTGAATGGCGCCAAGAATGAAAATCCGCGCGGGACTTTGGACAAGAGAAGGCAGCTCATAAATATAGAGGGCGACCTCGGAGGGTCGCGATGGAACGACGCGAGAAGAGGTGACATACAGAGTGAGGGAGGGGAAATAGGGAGGAGGGAGAGAGAAGGGAGGGAGAGGGGAGGGAAAGAGGGGGGAGGGAAAGAGAGGGGAGGGAGAGGGGAGAGAGTGGAGAAGGGGGAGGGAGAGTGGAGGCGGGAGGGAGAGGGGAGGGGGGAGGGAAGGAGAGGGCTATATGAGGCACGAAAAATATCACCATCTATCCGTGAATTTTCGAACTGTAAAAAAAGGGAGGAGAGATCCGTAAGGTGAAAGTTTAAGATCAGAGTGCAACGTAGATGTGTGCGGCAGTGGAACGAATACACATAATATCCAACGGGTAAAAAGGAGAGAAGATGCAAAATAACTCCTGCTTCCAAGCGCGACTCACTCGCGTATCATAGAGCGATCCTCCGGGGAAAAACGCGAATCTCTTCTCATTGCTACCTGCTTCAATCCCTCTAACCCTTTCCCTTTCAAACTCTTCCTTTTCGTCTCTCTCTCTCTACTATTCTTCCCCTCCAAACTCTCCAAAATTCCCTCCCGGATCATGCCTCTGCTGCTCTTCTCTTCATCTCCCACCCTCACTCCCCGCTGAAGCCGCACCACCGGGTGGGAGGAGGTGCTCTGGAGGGGATAGGGGTGGAAGGGGTAGGTTTGGAGGGGGTAGGTGGAGGAGTAGGTGAGGAAGGGCTAGGTTTGGAAGGGATAGGTGAAGAGAAAATTGGTACGAGGATCAGGAAATGCAAGAAGAAAGATGAAGGAAGATGCGGACAGTTTAGTTCGGAGATGCAGAGCGAGGAAAAGTGTTAGATATATTATAAAAAGGAATGTATATTGTTTTTACGATATAATCCACCCAAGATTTTTTTTACTCTATAAAAAACAATATTAATAGCTTTCTACTTTGAATGAAATTTATTTATGGAAGCTAACCACAAACGAAAATTTTATACAACTTAGTTTTTTATGGATCTTAACAATCGACCAATGGTTGTTCGCTCAGTATGTCACGAAAATTCTTAATTAAACTTTTTAGATAATAGATACAAACTTCTATAGAAAGGGCAGCACACCTAAATTTATAAATGTAGTAGAAAGAGATTAATCACTAGGTCCAGCCACGCCAAAAGCTTAACTTTATCAAAGACTCACAATTTAAATAAAATCGAAAATAAACGGTTGCTTTACTTAGCATTTAAGGATTTTCTCTCCCAATTCAACCAAATATCAACCATATTTTAAAAGTCAAAATATGTTTATATTGTGTGGATTCGGTAAACTGCAGAGTAAGAATGATTTAGCCTCGATTCGGATATTGGGACCAGATGCTGCTGGCTAAAGAATGACATGCACATATGCGCACTAAAAAGACAATCGCTGCCACGATCGAAATATGCAGGGCCTAAAAGGTAATCTTACGAATGCGAAGGGCTTAAAATAGTACGGCGAAATTAAAACGATTAAGCGCCGTCAACTGTTTCCTAGATTTCTGCGCCGTCGTGAGAACGAGTACGCGCTTCGGAATGCGTTTCTATCTCTCTCGCTTCTTAAACTCTCCCTTCGAGAGCAATTCGCAATAAGCGATAAGGATCGAGAGGGCGTGGCAGTACAGCGTGGGAGGCCGAAGGGGAGCAACATCAGTCAAAATGCCGTTCATTCTTTCGAACGAAGCGCGACAAAAAAATAAGCAAACGGGGCGAGGAGTTGCCGGAGAAAGGAACGGAGATAACGCAGAAGAGAGGAGGAGAGAGTGATAGGGAGGGTAGGATAAGAGAGAAAGTGACGCATGGATGGAGAGAGGTGAACAGGGAGTGTGGAGAAAGGGAGAAGAGGCAGAAAGGGCGGACGAAGAAGTTCCAGTGATGTGCGACAGAAAAAAAAGAGCGCATTCGACTTCGTGAGTGCGAAGGAGGAAAATTGGGGGAAAAGGGGTGGGGAAAAGGGGTGGGGAAAGAAGGGGGTGAAGGAAGGGGGAGAGGTGCGCGAATTGCAAGTATTTTTACAGGTCATATTAGGAGGCAGGTGCTAGGAACTGGAAGTTTGGAAGGAAAGAGGTCGAGGGAAGATTTTTGGGAGCACGGGGAAATTCCCTTCGAGGATAAGGAGCTGACGAACGGAAGAGCTAATTAGGGAAGATGAGAGAGAGATCGGCCTTTAATGGGATCGAGAAAGTACGAATGTTATGCCAAATTGGTGGAAAATCCGAGGAACCCAAATCGATTTTCGAAAGAGTTTCAAGCCAGAGATTTGGTTTCTTTTTCAGATAAAACTCGCGACCGAGTAAGCGCAGAAATTCTCCAATGAGGTACTTTTGAGCTTTGACTACATCCACAACATAATCTAGTCCTAAGTCTAGAATTCTGTCTTCGTTTGAATATCAATTGGCGAAGAATGTTATTTTTAATAATTTGGATAAAGGATTTTTTTACAATTGGAATTGAATAATGGAAATGAAAAAGCTTTGACCTTAATTTCATTCGTTTTATTATTAATTCCTAAATACTTCAGTGTATTATTTTTCATAACGATCTAATAGATATTAGTGATTTTGATAATTATAAATTAACATTTCCAACAAGTCAGATTTCACTCTTCTCTGTCTGTACTTAAACATCAGTAATGGTTGAAAAGGAATGGAGAATTTCATGAACAATAATTTTGTATTCACTCATCTAAACAAATGGCGTATTTATTATTACATTAAGATTTTCGCTTCTAAAAATATTAAAACCACTTTACTTTCTTGTTAATCACAGAATATAGAAATAGCACGTCCTGTTAATTGAATAATTACAGCGTATAGCGTACGAAATTTGAGAATACGTACATTTTCTCATGGAAGCTAAGAGTTCTACGGCTCTACCCAGTTTCTGCTTCGGTACAGTTATGAGCAAGAATTTCATTAACTATTCTTAAGTCCCATCAAAGTTAATTAAATTAAATGTACGAAGTAAGATCGATGAGATAAGAGTTTTCAATATAGTGTAAATACGAAAATGAAGAAAAGTCTCTTTAAGACGAGTATAATATTTATATGAGAAAAGTGACAATCATCAGGTCTAAAGTTTACATGCTAAGTATCTATCTTTTTGATAAATAAAGATGGAAATATAAACGCATATGTGAAAATATAATCGATTTTCTCCAGTTTGGGTACACCTCCGAGCATTGAAGTCACTAGAATGCAAACACGTGAAGCGGATGCAATTAACATTCGTTTCTAGCAAAAGAAAGAAATCTGATTGGTTAAAAAAAAGCGACTGCTGTCGAAGGTAATTTTCTCGTGTACCTAAAACGCCGACGCTTCACTGCAACCGCATATCCGAAAGCAAACCTTGTACACGAGACCATTCAGCAGCAGATGTTCCATAAAGCACTCGAAGAACTTACTCATATCGAAGGTATCTTTTCAGCGGCGAGGAGGAGGATCTCACAAAAAACTGCTGGAACCCACGCACGAAAAATTCCATTCGAGCAGGGAAACTCGGCGAGGTAAAAAAAACAATAACACATCAACGAGCGAAGATCCGAAATCCAACACGGCGGCGAAGCTCACACATTTCAAGCAACAACTTCACTCCACCCCGCGGCCCTTCCGGCGGCAACACCCGCAGCGACAACCGCAACACCTTCCCTCCATCCTCGCGCGGAGACAGAAACAAGCGAGCTAAACAAGGCGCACGAAACCAAAACTTTATCCTAGAAACTCCGTCGTTCTTCGGAGAAAGGCAATCCCAACAGATAAGGCACACGTACGAAGAGGAAAAAACAAAAGAAGCGAAAAAAGCGTCTCTTTTTACCACCGAGGCGATGTCACTCTCACAAGATAATAAGACCACGCACGAGATGAGTGTTCGCGTCTCATTCCTCGCGGTAACACTATAATAACGGCCACACGCACTGCGAGGGGAGGGAGGCGGGAGGGGGGGGAGGAGGGAAAGAGAGGGCCGCGGGAGGAGAGGCAGAGAGAGAGAGAGGCGAAAGAGGCTGCGCCTTGAGGGCCGAGACTGAAGGAGACTGGAGGAAGGAAAGGCAAGGGAAAAGAAGAGAGAATGAGGGAAGGGGTGAGAAAGAGGGGGGAGGAGGGGGGGGCTGTCGAGGGGCGCGGAGGGATTCCGAAGGGAGAGGAGGGGAATTCGAGTGGGTGGGGAGGGAGGGGGACGAGGCGTGGGAGGTCGTCCCCTCAAAGGACATTGCCCCTCACTCCAGACGGCATATTCTTTTCTCCGCAAACCTCCCTCCCTCCCCTCCTCCACCTCCATCCACTCTCCCTCTTCGGCCCCTCCCATTCTAGGCATTCAAAGGGAGAGGAGGTTGTGGCGGCGGAGAGGGGGAGGGGACATATAACAGGTTTTCGCTCGCCCTCCCTACCTGCCTACCTCCCCACTATCTCCCTCTCTCTCTCCTTCCCTCCCTCTCTCTCTCTCTCTTCTATCTCCTTCACAGCCTCCGCCTTTAACGATCCCTCCTCGCATGCCCCGACGCATCGCTGAACCAAACGGCTAAGCTGCGATCGACATCTATGATGCTCGTAGAAAAGAAAAGAGGGGAAAGGAGAGAAAGGGAGACGGAATCTGAGAGGGAGAGGGAGATACAGGGAGGGAGATAGAGGGAGGGAGATAGAGGGAAAGGGAGATAGAGGGAGAGGGAGATAGAGGGGGGGAGGGGTGAGTTGGGAGGAGAGTCCATGTAGTCTATTGGGCGACCCACACATGAGAACGCAATTATTAGCATAATCCCTGGGAATGGCCATTTGTAAGCCCGCGAGGAGGGTGATATTTTCTTCAAAAAGACCACGTGACTCGGGAATGGCGATTGCGAGACGAGAATGAATAAGTTTTCCGTCCTCAAAAGAGATCTTCGCGTCCCCATTCAGGCTGCATCGCCGTGATGAGGAGGCACATGTCGCGGTTATTTTGAGAGTTGATTCAAGGGATAGAATATGGCACATGTTTAAAAAGGAGAGTCGAACCGATGCGCTCTCTTGTCGGGAGGCGGTAAAACCGCTTTTCGCCGAACCTTCCAGAGCTGATGAGGATTCACGAGTACGTGGCAATATTTGGTCGCGATAACGGCTCATAAATTCCATTTAGGTGGTTTCCCTAAAAGAAAACGCGTAAACTGATTGTTTTCTTCCATTTTATGTACACGTCAATAATGATTCCTATTATAGGTGTCTTGGGAAAATGTTACCGTGTACATATCAGAATTTTCCGGATCGTTCTTTTTTTCCGTTTAAGGAGCCGATTTTTGAAATATTAAAATTACAGTTTGACGGAACCGTTTTAAAGTAGAGGGCTCAAAGTTCTCCGGGATGGAAAGGCGTCTAAGGCATTGGCAGCTTCCCATTTTTATAGCACTCTATATTTATTATACGGACGTATTGATAGTTTTCGCTAATGGGCATTTTATACGCAACTGATTACTAAGATTTACCACTTTCAAAATCAGCGAGGGTTATTTTACTAGTTATGACTTAAAAACGGCAAATATATGAGTAAATAATAAATTAATTCATCTTACTTCATGTCTTGTTTTTTAATTTTCACATAGTATTAAAGTGCATGTAAATGTTTTATGCGAAATAAGGTGGAACAGTATTTTACTATGGTTGCGAAAATTTGGTTCACATGTAATTTCCGAATAACCTGAAAGCACGTGAATGATTTCTTTATCATCAGATTTGCGAGTAAACTGTTTACAATTCATTAAAGGTCAAAACAGGGAAATAATCGATAGGCATTGATGGTGTAAAATTGCATTTAAAATCTACCTCTAAAGGTAAATTTGTACAATTCCCTGCAAGTGACCAGTGATATAGAATCTAACTTAAGATCTTCATACTGAGTCGGCGAATTGCTTTAAGAAATTGAAATTAAGATGATCCGTTTTACTCCCATTTCACTTCTAAAATTACCCATTTCCTCTGATCAATTTATTAAATTAATCGTTTATATTCTGCATTTTTCTTTAATGGCAAACCTTTTGCCTCGACTCATACGTTACAACATTTGATGGCCCATTCTAACCCGTCAATAGAGTCACGTAACATTTTCTTACGCCGAATTTCGTTAGATGAGAAAATATAGCAATTTAATCTAATACAAGGATGCAACGTCAATGACTGGTTATAAAACGATAAATTTCAGTTAAACCTTCGATAAAAAAAAGCAACGACGACAAACACAACCCAAACGAATTACGATTCCGAGCGTCAACTGGAATTAATCCAATCAAAAGAACCAATTCTGCCAACATTCGATCGAGCAGCAGGCGGAACGGCGCTCAGCACCATTGGAAATCAAAACAGAAGAGGGCGCGCAGAGAATACGAATCGCGAACACATTGCGGTGTTAAACCCCAACTCAAAATGTTTTTCACGGCCGAAAGCCCATCAATACTAATCTAATCCTTCCGCGTAACGTGAACAACGAACAAAACAGTCAGTGGCGATCTGCTGAGCGTCGATTCTAAAATAACGAATTAATAACGAGTTATGAATGGAATTTCATTTGAAATACCAATAGAGATGCATACCGTTTAGATTATGAGTTCTTTCTTTAGACATAAAATACCTACATCGCCTCCAGCATAGGAATGATTAAAAAAGTCGCATGTATAAACATTTTTTAAATTTTACTTTTCGATGCGAGGAAATTTTTCTAAATAATAGTTAATAACACTTGTAATCGACAAATAAAGCGTAATGACGCTAGCTAAAATGCACGAAACAAGCCCCATAGAAGATTACTTCCTAAAATACAATGCAAGAACACAATGGAATTAGTGGCAGATACACCTGCTATCAGCGAACCGATCACACAAAACGCCCATTGTGATGCCTATCAGGAAGAAACTTGGAAATGTACATATGTACGCCTCGAATCTCGCAGATGCGGCCTAAGTGGAATGACACAAGGTCAACAGCGATAATGCTGTTCATTTTAATTTGAAAATTTTAAAGTTTTCGATTTGGCTCACTACGAATAATGAAATGACATTTTAAACAAAAATAATAATTGTGCTGGTTTTCTCGAGGAAACATCCGGAAACGAAAAATGCATTTGTAGCGTATAGGTCCGTTACGGAGTGAAAAAAACGATACTGTGTGATCATTTATACCAGGGAACTAAATAAAGACATTTCTATACTAACGGAAACGCGTCTATTCCATATTTATAAAATATACTGCATGGAAATAAATCGATTTCGATTTCAAATAAGCAATACACCTACCGTTAAAAGTGAAGGGACGCATTGAGATCTATAATATAAATTTATAAGCGATTATTTCCTCTGTCGTTGTAGCTGACAGGATTGCGAAATTATCGAGAATGTAATGAAATATGGAAATAATGCTAAACATTTCAGTGAGAGAATAACGAAACTATTGCAACATAACTTGCTCGAAATTGATTGAAGAATAACATCTCATCGTACGGCTAATTACTACTGGAAAATTTCCCATGGCATCATTCCATATCTTGTAAGAATGTTCGCATTCCTCCGATACATCCAGCCGTCAGTCAAGAGAGCTGCAGGGGCTGCACCGCGCAATCCAACATCGCGGCTGCATCTCTACGCACTGGGCCTCGCTTATCCAAGAGGTTGGTATTAGCTGTGTCGACATTCCCCCCTCGTCGAACGACGAGGCGGATGTCCACTAGCGTCGTCTATGTCACATTCCCGTAGCTACATTGAGCGCAATTCAAACAGTACTCGTCCCATCCATTAGAGGCTGAACGATTTTTAAGGGTCGTGACATCATAGAAACAAGCCTCAGAACGCATCCAACTCGCTAAGTTCGGCATGCTTAGTTAGTGGTCCTATCTGTCACCGACAGAGGGAAAGAACCATTCAAGGGATAATTTAGAAAAAACAAGTTAGGAAAGTACTGCGAAATCAGGCATTATAAGGCGAGTTTTTTTACAAAATAATCTAAGAGTCACATTTTAAGTGTACCAAATTCTTGCCACATGTAGCTCTCATATGTAGTAACTTATCCTGAAAATTTGGTTTCTCTAGGTTGGACAGTTTAAGAGATATCGCCCGCACGGACGGACAGACAGATAAAGTGAATATATAAGCGGATTTTTGTAAAAAAATCGCTAAAAATTATGTTGTTTTAACGCGAAACGATTGGGAGCCTTATGTTTCTATGGGTCTCACGGGACCAGCTTTGTGGAAACGTTCAAGAGAAGATCGTTCGTCAGAATATCACTTATGCCGATGATGTTTAACAATGCATCTAAAATTCTGCATTTCTCTTGTGGCGCTGGGCGAACGAAGAGAACTGCCGACCAAGGTCCATCACGAAATATGGAGATTACAGTTAGATACGAAAGAAAACATCCCCACGAATAAACATAAAAAGTTTTGACCGAAGCTGCCAACGTGTTATGGAAAACATTCATTTCGTTCGCAATCCAAAGATTTTGACGCGAAGAAAATCTTAGTGATACATTATTAGATAGTTTCCCAAAATATATTCACCTATTTTTAAAGCAATAATTTGTTCAGAGTAACAGAAAGGCAGCAAACAAACCTTCACATATGAACATCTTCTATTCGAAGCCGGAAAGTGTTTTAAATTATTAATCAGTTTGTTCGGGAAAGTATGTAGTACATGTCCCATTAAAAGGCCATCGCCATTTTATTTTAACAAAAACCTTTCCGACAGTACCACTTCATACGATCCATTTTAAAAAGCAAACAAATGCCACGCAACACTTAATAAAATTTGACACCCAAAGACTTACTTTGATACGATTACAAATAAACCTGAATATTTAAAAAATAAAATGCTGAGTTGAATTGCCAAAGCCATCGATGCAGCCAAAGTAGGCTGTCAAAAAAAACGCATCTCCGCCTAGAGATGGCACAGTCGACAAATCCGTGCCTCGAAATTCCACACGTTTTATTTAACGTCCGTTTCGAAATCGGGGACCAAACTCAATCTGAGCGGGAAAAAAGTATAAATTTCCCCAATCTCCACTTCATCCCTCTCCCCCCCCTCCCCCCCAACACTCCCCTTACCTTTCCCCTTAGTTTACCCTTTCTTCCCTAGAGGGCAGCCCCGAGGCCGTGGATGACGAGGATGTTGGCAATTACGCGAGGCGCCACTCAACTCCTTCCTCTCACTCCACTTCCCCGCCAATAAACCCCTCCCCTCCACTCCAATCTCTCTCTCTCTCTCTCTCTCTCCCGTTCGCAAAAGCGGAGATTAAAGCAAGAGATGAGGTAAGCCCCGCGAGGATGGCTCCGAGACCGTGGGCATAACGGTACGGCGAAAAAAAAAATTCCTTCCCGGGTTACCCAACAATAACAACAACAGCGACGACACTCCCCTCTGGTGCTAGCCGAGCGAAGGAATATCATGAATTTTGAAGGTGCGCTCGGTTTAATGGCGAAGGTTATGAGCCATACAGAAAGCACTCTACCGTCAATGGGGGGGGGAGAGAGAGTGAGAGGGATAAGATGAATATTCAATACATTTTACTCGCAGATGAAAAGGGTTTTCAAAACATTTGAACGTTAAGAATACAGCTTTCGCTACGGAAATAGCGTCGCATTTCCATACACGAATTAAAAATTAACGTCGTTGGTGAGCTGCTTCTGTGATGAGTGATGGGAGCACATAGTTGAACAAATTGAATGAAAAATGGTCAATTTCACCGCAAACAAATGTTTTTTATAAATGCACATACATTATTCGAGGACAACGAAAGTTTGAAATATTGTCCTAGTAAACATTCACGGAAAATATTTATTTTTCGCAGCCAAGGCATTCCATGTAGGGTTTACACATAAACATACAACATTACACCTAATATCTGAAATAGCACGTTCTCCTGATATTCACGCATTTTATTTTTCCGTGTAAATAAATGTTTCAGTGGATAGAATTTTGCGAGCAAAAACTTTTTAAAAAATCCTCATTGAATAGCGAAGTTCTCAATCATGGTAAAAATCGGGAAGCAGCGAGGAATAAATTTTCACATCACAGTTAACAGGAGAGAGTAAACACGGCCATAAACGTAATGACGACTCTCGCGGACATCGAGATCTCTTTCTATTGTCAACAATTTCGTGGTTTTAATAAATTACACACTTCCCGGCATAAATGCTTCAATTAACGTTAGGAGACTAACCCTTTTGGCTAGGAGCACAAAAAATGGATATGATTGCGTTTAAGAAAAAAATCAAATGGCCTAAGAATTGACGACGATACACCATGATGAGCAAAACGATGAAGAAATTAAACCGTTGTTTTCGCATGTGGCGTGATGTTCTGACGGGACTCCTCGAAGTTTTTAATGAAACAGGAAGCCCAAAAGTAGAGGCATTTCATTCGAAATTAAACGGATTGGGCAACTGTTCGGCGAGTAACATCAACGTCTTTCATAAAGACCTTAATCATAATCATGGGTCGGATCGCTATCAAGTGAAAAGGGTGTATTTGTCCAAATAATCCAAACGGAAAACAGGGCGAACTCCTCGGCTATTTCAATTGCTCACATGGCTCCATATTTCGCCAAATATTCAATGAAATTCACTTACGACTAACGATAGTATTTATAATTATTTTATCCTTTGTAACACTTAAACTTATGTTCATTGCACCGTTTCACGATAATTCCTATTGCAAATCATATAAATTTTTAAAAATTCTCGAATTCTATTTACAATACAAAGTAATTCTACCTTCCGGTAGGTTTTGGGCACACACCACAAATCCTGGCTATCCAAAGCCTTTCTCTTAAAATTCATATATCCCATCCCTTCTTTCAACTAATCTAATATACCTATCCTCTTCCTACCTCTTTGCCTCTTTCCTAACATTCTTCTTTCTATGACGCCTTTCAGTAAACCGTTTTCTTTCAAAATTTGACCCATCCATTTATTTCTTCTGTCTGCCCATTATTACTCTAATTAAGTTCCTCTCTTCCCCTGCTATACTCAAAACTTAATCATTCGTTTTCCTCTCTGCAAGTGAGGAAACGACTTTCTTGCATCCAGTGTTAGAAGAAATGTTTTAATCACAAACTCATGGATGAGAGGAGTTTTTAAGAGTGAATTCGATAATGCAGACGAACAATTTTTTTAACCGAATTTGCACTGATATATCAGAACACGAGAGATGAGAAAAGACTAAAAGGCACCAAAATGTCGGAATTAAAGGAATGAAAATCACGAAACGAAGCGAATACTTCTGAATTAGTTGTATTTCCGTGACCTCACAGATATTTCGTCCGAGAGCATAGCGTTCAATATAACAGGAGAAATCACTTTACTCGAAACATAAATAACGCACAAAGGGCCTTTCTAAGCTTAGTCTCGTTAGCCTAGGTCCCGAAGTTTCTTCGACCTCCCCATTAAACCCGTTCCAATCTCTCATCTGTTGCGAGCGTACCTTAGGCAAAGCCGCGAGGCATTGCTGCTTCACATCCCAAACGAGTTCGTCCCTCGGGAACTGGAGGCACTTCTGGACGTTGAGCTCCGGCACGTGCACCCGGATGAGTATGTGGCCCTCCTCCGGGGGAGAAGATCCCGGAGGAACGGAGACGGTCGTGGCCGGAACCTTGACTGCTACGGTGGTGACGCCCGGGATGGTCACGGGCGTGGGGAGGGTCCCGGAGGAGGGCTGCACCGCCCCGGAGGGAGTAATCGACCCGTCCTCCATGGCTCCGGGGATCGCTCACTCCTCACAGGATTGGCGGAATCTTAAAAGAGGACGAAAGATTGATTGAATAATCGAACATCTCGTATAAGAAATATAGGCAATTAATAGTCTCGTGGGTCGCGACGCCAGTCAAATTGAAAATGAAAACTTATGCATGAAAAATCACTCTTTAGCCACGTTATTAAGAAAGAAACCAACGCGACCAACGTGGAAACAATCAGCATTGTAGATAACAATACGCGTTGGATAATTGAAAGTCTTTCGGAAAGAAATACGACCATTTTCTTACGAGCAATGGCTTCAAATTATTTTACGGAAATGCAAAACAACAAATCCCGTGAAAGACTGTTATGCTTTGAATCGCCACCCATCCTCCCAATCCTCCTTGAGGCCTCATTGGCATACTTATAACTTGGTAGCATCTTCGAGACGTGGAACACCTGTAACTGCTTCCTACTACCGAGGAGGTGTAAAATTTTACGCAACGGTGTGCGGATTGCGCGTTGGAGCAACTTTTTATGTCTCGTGTTAATTAGCTTCCAGTAGTTTCCTACTTTTCCAATGAAAATCCGTTGTTTGCTTCATCGACTTCGACGAGCTCACGCCTCAAAAGGAAGATATTCTGGAATTTTTAAACACTCTTTTACGTATAATGTTTGATTAACTAATTTATTGTAGTTTTGCGACATTCTAAGAAGACTGAATATATTTGTAGTTTATATGACTACTTTATTCAACTTAATTAATACAGAAAGAAGTGAAACAGTGATTAATAAAATTCACGTTCGAATGTATGTGCAATACATGAGATTACTAATACCTAATAGGCAGTATTTATCCCGAATCCTTAAGATCGTCACCCGAAAGTGTATCGTTCGTACAAGCGGTTACAAATTTCAACCTCTTGGTTGTATTTTGCAAAAACTAAATTGTTTCGACAGATGAGAATTTCTTCTGCTAATATTCCACTGATATCTAAGGCAATATTTTAAAATTAAGCTGGCGATCTTCGCGAATCGTTGCACGGTAGAAACCTCATCAATTCATCAATAAATTCTCGTCTTTTATCAATGCAATCCTGTCTGACTTATACGAAAAAGTCCATAACGCGAAGTTTTATTTTGTTTTATTATTGTGATTTGCTATCGCGCATCTCAGAACCAGTGAATATAGAAATGTCACTTTATCGCAAATAAACCTTTTCGTCAATAGCACCACTATAAATCATTTGTTTAATATTTTGATATATTTAATAAGCCTCGTAATTTTGGGGAAACGAAGTCCACGACCAAGAAACAACCGACACCGGACGAAAATGTTTTCTTCGTGGTAAAAAAACGTTACTTTACTCAGATCCGCCCTCCGAGGACGCCTCTCGCCCATTCTTTCTTCCCTCCTCGTCAAGTTCCACTCGACACATCGACCGCTCATTAAAAGCATCCAACGGACGAGTCGGATGCAATTTTTTGATACGAAATCAGCTACTCCAACAAACTTTAAACAGTGACTTCAAGCTTTCGCTTCGCCTCAGGGCGCTTGTCGCCGGATGCAGCGAAGAGTGGACTTTGAAGCGAGGACACTCTCCTACCTTCATTTCTCTCTCTCGTAACTCTCTCGCAAATTAATTCCTCCTCCCGGAGCACTTTCGAGGCGAGATGGGGGCGAAATTCCGGCTTCCGTACCCCAAGACGGATCGATATTTACAACTGAGGAGAGAGGGAGGGAAAGAGAGGGGTGGGCCACTGTGTGTGTGTGTGTGTGTGTGTGGGAAAAGAGTGAGAGAGAAAAAGAGAGAGAGAAAGAGAGAGAGAGGACGGAAGCAGAGAGTTAAGGCGCCTCGACGACGCCTCGTATAGACATTCTCATACTACCACGCCACGAAAAGCACTCACTCATGATAGAACCGTCCGGAGCTGGTAAGGCTAGCGTATTAGGTTTCGTGCGTTAACACTCTCTCACGATGGAGAACATGAGAGAGAGAGAGAGATAGGGGTGAGGAGAGAGATGAGAGGGGATGAAGAGAGAGGGAGAGAGGGACGGACATCGAAGATGAAGCTGGAAACGCAAACGGGTGCAGGGTGGGTATGTGTGTGTGTGTGTGATCGTGGGTATGTGTATTCATATGCACACGGACCGGGGAAGGAAGTGATGGGGGAGAGGAAAGGGAGGAGAGGGGAATACGTGAAAAGATAACGAGTGAGCAGGAAGGGAAGAAAGGGGAAAGAGGAGAAAGGGGAAAGAGGGAAGAAAGGGGAGATAGGAGAAAGGGGAGAGGAGAAATGGGAGATAGGGGAAATGGGAGAAGAAAGGGGAGAGAGGAGAAAGGGGAGATAGGAGAAAGAGGAGAGAGGAGGAGAAAGGGAAAAGAGAAGAAGAGAGAAATATGCGAGAAAGACAAGAGAATTGATGTGAGACAGAGAGAGGAAGTGAACTGAGAAAAGAAATTGTTAAGATAAAGCGAAGGGAATGGCAGAGTAATGGATTGAAATTGAAGATGTAAAACAAAAATGATGATCCAGAGAAATGAAGAGCAGAAAGAAGAATTAAAATAGGACTCCGGAGAGAGAGACAGAGAGATAGGAAAGGTAAGGAAAATACTGGCAATATAAATCACGCGGTGGATTAAACAACGCGAAGAGTGGAAGGAAATAAATGACTTTGGAAGCGAAGGAACAAAGGAGGAAAAGAAATAGGAAAGAATTCGAGAGGTTAAAGGGAAAGGAAAACGGAGAATAGACGGGAAAACAGTGAATAAAGAGAGTAAAAAGCGGATTAAGAAAGAGATGATGCTGGATGCGGAATGACAAACGTAAACTGATTAACAGTACTGATTTATTCAGTGCACATCGACATATCGTGAGAATCGACAATAATTAACTGACCACCTTCACTTCCCACTGTTATTATTATCTTTGCAATTTTTCTTTTACTATTATTTGTATACTACTGTAATGTCATATATTTGTAATTTGAAAATGGGTGGAAGCACGTAATAAATCATATTATTATTATTATTTCAACAAAGCTTCTATTCCGGGTAATGGCCTGTATAATTACTACATTTCGTCATATTCTGTTTAACCCTTTAGCCCATAAAGCTACCCTCAGACGACAGACAGAATCGCAAAGACCTCTTTTTCAGACTCTTGAGGCACACAAAATGTGTACGTTCGCCAAAATCTTGAATTCGAATTTTTTCGCGTTCGCAATACTTTTCCTGCAGCTTTCGTGTATGAGAAAATAAAAATAATATCCAATTACGATATAAAACGAAAACAAAGAAAGATGAAAAAGAGCGGTGAAAGAGACTGAAACAAACGATCGAGGAATAACAGAATAAACGACATAGCAAAGGGAAGATGCGAGGAGAAGGAGGGGTGAAGGGAAACCGTCACCTTGGCGATGGGGATTGCGTGCGAGAATATGGCAACGCAGAATGGTAGCATTGCAGAAAGACAACGCGAAAATAAAAATCACGCCAGAAACATAAGAAAGTTTGAAGGTAGCCATTTTAAATAACTCTAATCGCGTGATAAAAACACATGCTTTTACGATTCCTTAAGATAAATTTCTGAGACTAGAATTATTACTGAAATATCGCAGATATCTTCGTATCTCGTAGTTACAGTAAATTCCCCCTAATACGAGCACGATTCATTCATCATAAAATGAAATGAAAGCGCGGCAAAAGGGTAATAATTTCCGCAGAATAACCGATACTTTTCTTATGGCCTCAACATTAAACCGTTTTCTTTAAAAAAAAAAAAAAAGAGCGATTACAAGTGGAAGTGCAATAAACTTGACTCCGAGTATAACTGGAGATGATTATTCCCTGATGAGGAGGTAGTTCTGAATTCTGCACCCTAGAGGGCATTGCATGTCAAGGGGTGCTTATTTTGGAATGGGAGGGGGGGGGAGAGTAGGCTGAGGGAATTGTGGGGCATATAAGGTGCGAGGCGGCTTCCGCAGATTCCCTCTCTCAATTTTTTCGTCACGCCCACCTCTTCCATCCTCTTTTAAGAGGCCCCAGGGAATGGGAGATTTTCGTGGAGGGGGAGAATGGTTGCAAGGGAGGAAGAAAGATGGCGGCAGGGAGGGAGAGAGGAGGGATAGGGGGGAGGGGGTGAAAGTATCCCTCAACCCTATGGTCGACAGAATAGCTGCCTTGTAAGGTAAATCGCTTTTAGATATGCGCGTTTGATATCAAATCGGATCTCGATTCGTTTTCGGGGTAAAGGGGGCCTATTCATCAAGTTGCACCACTTTGTACGATATGTGATGTTTGAATTGCGGCTCTGTTTCAGAAGTCAAATCTGGGGAAGTCGAAAAAAATATGTAGTTAAATTCTTTGGAGTTTCTTAAAGAAAAACATTCTTTATTAGTAAAACCGTCAATCTGGTTGACCTCAGAGAGGGGTAGAGATTTTAAAGAAAAACATTCTTTATTAGTAAAACCGTCAATCTGGTCGACCTCAGAGAGGGGTAGAGATTTCAAATTCAAGTACTGTTACGCAAATATGCATAACAAGGTTCGTTTAATACCCATATTCGCTCCCTCGTTCTTCCTTTTATCTGTTCGATGAGACTAATTGAAAGGTCAGATGTTTCATCATGCCGTCTCATATAATCTAACACCTTCGCTGATGAGTCAAAAGTACAATAATAACAACCATACTGTCGTCGGAAGGGATACAAACCTCAACTCATATATGCAATTATTGAAACCATCTTTGATAACTAAACAGCGTTGAGGATACTCTCAAGTTTAAGTTAAGAAACATTTATTTATTGGTGCGATTACCGATTTACGTTTTAACGATACAAAAAAAATCCGTTTTCTCATCAATGTGTCTGTTTATAATTCAAAATTCACCTCCGTACAGAGGTTATATAGAGACTTAACGCTGAGCCCCAAGAGCTACACACACAGGGTTTGCGTGCGTGCTTTGCGTGTTATTAGCGGCCTCTTTGAGGAAAACAACGATCTATGAGGAAGCAATAATCTCGAGAAGCATGACTGATTTCCCGAATGCTTTCACATCGATTTTATAATGGCCGCTTCGCAACTGTTTTAGTGAAAGGTACTCCAGTAACCTGCCGGTAAAAATGCCAAGGCGAATCCGAGGGAAGGCCCACTTCCAATTCGTGACTTGCCCACTTATCGAGCCGAAATGAGGTGCGGCGGACCTATGCTTGTTTGTTTTCCTCTCCCTATCTCTTTATTTCACTCTCTCTCTCTCTCTGTTCATGCAACCGTATGCTGTACGTCTCTTTATAGCGCGAAGCGTGACGCGTTTGGAACACCGGAGTCGACTTTCATACCAATTAAGAAGACACATACGCTTGGTGTATGAGAGCCAAAAGGCGAAGAAGCAAATTAAGGAGACAAACGAGAATATTTTCCTCGTGGAAGCGATGTGCTTCGAAGTGTCCTCGCGTCAATAGGAATTCATGTAAAAGTTGGGAATTATCTTACAATTAGACAAGGGGTTCGCAACTTTTTCATTGTGAAGAGCATGAAATTATTTTACAGAACATCAAGCCAGGACCAGTACACTTTCGTAAAAATTAGGAATGATCATGGGTGAAAACAAGTAAGATACCCTTGGCTAAGAAAGTTTCTTAAAAATTTTCAGGGGATGGGACAGCCCACATAGTTTGTATGTAGATACTACACCTGTCCATCCGTTAAAACGTCACTCCTTTAGATTCAGTAGTTCGGCTACCACACCATTCCAAAATTATGAATTTTCCGACTTTGATACCACACACCGGAAAATCACAGAGTGATCGCACAGACCGTTTTCTTAAAAGCAAGCGAAAGAAGCAGAAACAAAGATATAAAAAGCTGGTCATAATCGTCTCATACGCAATTTACAAATTCGCGACTGCTTAGACACGGCCGAATACCTGACCTCAGTTAGGCGTTCCGCGGAGGGCGCAACCAGACCCTCTAATGCAGGCGTCTCCAACTCGGGGCCCGTGCGATGCATTTGTGTGGCTCGCGAAGCAATTTACTTTATACTACACGATCCAAACAAACAAAGTATTTCACGCAAATATTTCTAAATAATCTAAGAAGTGTATTAAATCATTCCAATTTATATCAGCCTGCAGAGATGAGTTATGTACTGAAGAATATATATCCCACTGTCAGCGTCTCTTGCGTATCAGAAGGACTAAACCTTGGCCTTAAAATTTAGCATTCCTGTAATGACTGCGTGTAAGACACGTAATAGGGTGATTCCTCTCTTGTGGAAGGGGAGAGCGAATATCCAAAGAGTACGAAAAGGTGCGAAGACTGGGAAAGTATGGATTTGGATACGGCGCCTTAATGCGGCCCGCGGATTCGGCAGAGAGCCAATGTGAGTTTGAGACCCCTGCTCTAATGTGCGGAAGATGAGACTGCGGTATATAGTGGAGCGACAGACAAACACTTTGACACTATTCGCATTTAGGCTCCGCAATCGAAAGTCCCGGTTTTACGTGGCCTCGTGCTTCAGCTAATCACAAGTCTACGAATGCGATATGGGACATCGGACCAGCTGAGTTCTAATAAATAACCACAATAATCTTTAATAAAATAAAAACGATTAAATTTTTGCCTCCAGCCGGTCATTAAATTCGCTGTGAAAATACGATTTTCGAGCATATTCCGGCGCAGATGAACGTCGTCAGCGAAAGTATGCATAGCACAAATATACAGTTTGATCCAACAAAATGGCTTCGAAAGATCGAAAATGGCACCGAATGGGCATTAATTTTAAAGACTCAAAGGTCCCTTAGAAAGCATAGAAAGGAAAAAGCTCAAACACGAAGCTGAATATGAACAAATGATATAATGAAAAATATCGCGCGAGCTTTTTTAACACTTCGCCGGATCTAACAAATATGCCATTAAACAAATCACTCCATTACTCCTCCGTGACAGCTGACTTTCCAAATCGTAAAGCAAGATAAAATTTGAAAATAATTTTGAAAAAGGAGAAAAACTCTGCCATGACAGAAAATTGCACCCGGGTCTTCCACTTTCCGGGCGGATATTTTACCATTGAACCATCATTGCAGACCAAAACGAAATAAAAACTTTTGATCTAATCCGTCGAAAAGGACGCTAATGCGAAGATAAGAGAAGAAGAAAAATTCTGAACTCGACCGGGAATCGAAGCCGGGTCTTACACTTGCCGGGTATGTGCATTAACCAACTAGGCTATCAAGCCAGTCTAATTCTCCATTTTGATATAGTAGGGGTGTTTTCCACTGTGCCTCATTGAGGACATTTAGTGTGGTAAGGTTTACTGAGTCTTTTCTTCACCGTAAATTACCCATTTCAAGAATGGAGAATTAAGACTGGCTTGATAACTAGGATTAAATCACCTACCCAGCAAATGGGAGACTCGGGTTCGATTCCCGGTCAAGTTCAGAATTTTTCTCCTTCTCTACCTTCACATTTGCGTTTAGTTCCATGCATCCACGCATAATGGTTACCTTTCCATCCTTTCACTCTTGAAAAGGACGCTTTTTACGGCAGTGTTCGCGAAACCAATTTTTAGTAAGTATTAAAATGGCGTCAATTTTTGATTTTTTTGCAAGAATTTCGATTACGCTTCCAAAATTAATACGTACTCGCAGTTAATGCCTCCAAATACTGACTAAAAGATTTTGAGAATTATTATTGGAGACTAGTTACCAAAACGATCTTGGGACCAGAAAGTTAAAGAAATATCACTGATTTCAGGATATACAGTTTAAACAGGAACGTGAGATGTCTTCATTAAAAAAAGTCACTTCCTACAGGGAAAAATTCTTTCGCTAGTGCGAATGTTTTTTTCGCATTTTTATTGCGAAAAAGACACCGTGTAGAAAACGTAAGCGGTGACTCAAAGGATTATTTATCTGCCATTCCACCGAAGACCTAATGACGTCATCCACTCGGATCGATTGCCTTCTCCGCGTCTTTCGGTGGCTTACTTCCTCGCTCGTTTTAACCGCGGAAGAGGGCGACAGTTAGTCGTAACGGATTTAAGGGATTAATAGCGTGTGATGCAATCGGAAGAAGCTCTTTCCAGAGAACGTTCTTTCCATTAAAAGGATAAGCGGAAGGCGAAAAATACATTTAATCCTCTCTCTCTCTATTCCCAAATCCCTTCCGGATGATTCTGAAAAACTAACGACGGTTAGCGTACCCTGAATTCCTTGATATCGAGCATATCTTTTATTGATCATCTCTGAAATGAAAAGTTCCTCGTATACGCTGGCATCGGATCGGATGTTAATCACTACACACATAAATTATAATCGTTGTTTGATATCTTAATTTTAACCTCGGTAGTTCATTTTGCGTTTAACGTCGACCACAATTATACGATTTCTCCTTTTAAAAAATATGGCGTGGATTGCCCATAAATAAAACAACCCCTTGCAGAAGATAAAAATTAATATCTACAAATTTTGAAAAGCTCTCTTCGTTTAAAATGGATGACTTTTCCGCTTCAAACAACGAAAGCATTCGAAATTACTTTAAGTTTCATTCAACCATATTCTCATGAATATTCAAAAAGATGACTGTTTCAGCGGGATATTAATATCCCACAGGCTGCCGCTTTATCGCTTTTTAAGCTTTAGAAAGTCGAATAAAAAAGAAAAGGGATCTTATAATCATTTTCGATTACCATTAGCGAGTACGGCGTAAATTCCGAATTTAATTACGTCCAAAATCCTTTCAACGAGGAAATTGGGTGCTGTAATTCAGTTTTCTCTTCACAGAGGGCTCCATATTCGAGGCAAAGGAGCTTAAGAAGCCTCAGCAGAGCGCTGATCAAGTCTGTTAGGATGAGGTGCAACCGGTCACCCGGGTGATTCGACTAACTAATTGTAAGAGCCATCCGAGGTCCTGCGGCGAAGAGCGTCTCTGGCGTTTCCTCTTGACACTTGTAACGGAAGCGACAGGACATGAAGGATTCAATTAAACGGAAAACTTTATTTTCTATTATAAAGTTATTTTTCGTTTCGAATAATAATATTTTTTTAATTGAATAATGGCAAAAACAATAATATTTGATTCTCAACAAATATTTCATTCTCTAAAAGATGAAAGCAAGGACATAACTCAAATATATATAGAAAATGAAAGACGGGCAAATTAACCATTTTTAATTCATGTCAAGCATCATTCTAGCTTCGAGACTTCATCTGAATTTGTCCAAAACAAAACCCAAACTTATTTATCTGAATGGACGAGGGAAGAGTCGTGCACGTAAAATTTATTTTTAATATAGCGAGAGCGCTTTTATTAAATAAAATACCTTTCTTTGCGAAACAAAGTGTCCAATTTCAACAGCTTCCCAAACATCCGCGATCCCACGTCACAAAAGGAATTCTCATATTCGACGATTAAAAATAACTAATTAGAACGCATAAAAACAGACAAATCTCCGCAAACAAAATTATTTTTTCATATTAATTTTCACGAGAGCTCAACCCCGAAGATAAATTGATACGTCGTCCTTTACCCGGAGAAAAATCTCGCGACAAACAACCCTCAGCGTTTCATTCATTAAAAAAAGAGCAATATTCTTTTATGATAAAAGTCACAAAATTATAACGGTTTCCAAAAAAAATACGTCTCCGTGATGAAATGGCTTAGTTTCTGCGGAGAAACGAAGAAAAATACGACCTCGTTCCGGAGCCTTTCCACGTCTTTTCGATGGCTCAATATTACAAAGATCTTGAGGTTTACATTTCCCCGTCACCCTTGGGTGACATCGGAAGGTTATCTTTACACGTAAGCGTATTTAAATAAGTAGATTCATCCAGACCAGTATCCACGACGTGCGACATACGTATATCTCACGAAAGGTAACGAAATGGGGTGACGAGGACAAGTTCGAGATATTATCTCCCTCTCTTTCCCCGTCTGCCTCCATTTACCACCCTATATCCGCGCACTTTTCGGAATTTCGCCCGCTCCGCCCTTAACATTTCCCCGATCCGAGAGTCATTAAGCCCTTTTCCCAAGGGTATCTTTAAGTACCGACCCATTCCCTCTTCCTCCCTCCCTCTACACTTCCTCCTCTTTTTATCTCACATCATTTCCCTCCCTTTCTCCCATCTTTCCGACTATTTTTCTTCCGTCTCTCCATTATTGATCTTCTGACTGTCATATGGACGCGCTATCATTGAGCCATTACACCGCTACGGGAATATTTTAGTTAATCTTCTTTTGCTCGCTGTCATAATTTCTGGCGTTTGAAAGACTAATAAGATAAAAATCTTTACCTGTTATTGAGCGTTCCCTTGTATTTATTGAACTAAGCACGAATTTCATATATCTCTTTATATAATTAGCTAAGAAATCCGGTGACGCCATACGGAGTGACGGATGGGAGAATAAGGAAAACCGCTAAATAACTAAAAAGCTTTTCAATCTTTTTCGATCAAACTTTCAGGAATCGCTTGGCATTTCAACTTTTCAATTTTAAACTGATCGCCGTGTACATAGTAGTCCTGGGTTTGAATTCAAGAGCATATCTTTCCTCCATTAGAATAACATGGGCAGAGCTGAAAAGAAGCGAGCAAGCCTTTTTTTCTTTAGCATATTAAAATATCTTAAAAATGATACGTCGACGCGGGATTTTCACAGTTACGCCGAGAAAACTATGTAAACGAATTTCCACGTCGTAAAAATTCAAATTTCATCCTAATGCCTTAGCATTCATCTCCTTCAATTTCTCATATTTCTCTACGCCCTCTCTCTTTCCTCTGCATCTCCTCTTCTCCCATCTAACTCATTCTCTTTTCTCTCATTTTCACCTCCCCACGTAATACCTCCTTCCCTTACCTCTCTACTCACTTAATCCCCTCTCGTTTCATATACTACATTCCGTTCGATTTTACTCATTACCTCCACAATCTTCTTTTCCTGAGAACTCCACCAGAGGATGATCCTCAATTTTCTTCCTCGTTTCCCCGCAAATCGCCTCATTTCCCCAAACCATCCCATGTTTTCCCACTCCAGTCAATTAATCGCCTTCTTCATCTTCTTCTACGCGAATCTATCAACCTTCGGTAATTGGGAAAAGTTAACTAGCAGAGCAACTGAGAAATGGAATTTTTTTTACCTCGGATTATTTCCCTTTTGCCTTTTAAAGATAATTTCACCACCTTATCATGTTAAATTCAAGTTCCTTAATAATCATTACGTGAAATTTTAAAAATATCTATATTCCAGGTGAGCAACAAACTACGTACTAAGCAAATTCCGGGAGCTAACTTAAATACATCTTGATAAATAAGTAAGTCGTAGTATTGATTTTAACGTGGAATCCTCCCCACTACAAAAAAAGCCCATCTCATTCGGCTGTTCTGTGCGGAAGTCTTTATAAATTAATGCGAAGGACTCAAAGTGATTAATTCGATTTCGATGAATCTTTCGTCGGCCATTCAAAACGGTTGCCCGGATGAGCAGCGATGGCTGTGACATTTTTCACGCTACCAGCACGCCGTGTTGCAAAGAAACATCTTTTGTATTTTCAATGGAAAACAGTGAGGTAATATTCGATCGACGAGAATAATTATCCGTTTTGAATGGGAAGTCATCGAATGAGGGGCCTGGGGAAAATAGGACACCGAAGAAATCGTGATCGCCTCGAGGAAATTACTTCAAAATAAATTTAACATCATTAAAGCATAGCATGTAATCATATTTTAAATGTCATCCATAAAAATATTTCATTTAGATTTTTAATAAAAAAATGAACTACCAGGAATGGATTTCGTATGATAATTCATTTATAAATTGTTGAATTCTGGACTCTTACATGAATCGTTCTTTGCTGTAACTTTCAGACTTGAAATTTCGGATAAACCTTATTTTGATCCTTCTTCATTTGTAAAAGCAGGAATAATAATTGTCGCCGAATAAATAAGTCAGAGTTTTTGTTCATCTATTAAGTTATTTCGAGGCAGAATTTTATCGCAGTTACGTCATGTTACTTGGCTGTGCAATATTTCGCGAATGTAAGAAGCCTTTCAAAAGTAGTTCTCATTTAATGGAAAAAAAATTCAGGATAAGAAAATGGCACGGAAACGAAATTTTACAAAACGATAACTTCCAAAAATCACTCCTACATTTATCTTTATTCACAAGAAGGATTTATATAAAAATTGAGACAAAGTGCGCCATAATAACAAACACGAAACGTTTTCCGAAGAAAAGGAAACTCGAGCGGATTTGAAGGGCAAACCAAAGACAAAACATCGGCGGAGATATGCGTCGGACGCTACCAAAATGTTCATGCCTAAAACGGTTCTCAGAAGCGACAACGTTATTGTTACCAAGGAAGAAATCCAACCCCGACAACACGCTGAGCAAAAATGCGAGAGGGAGAGTGGGATGTTGCGGGAAGGAAGGAGTAGACGTCCCGAAGGGAGGAGACAGGTCGTCATGGTTACCGCAGAATCGATCTCGGGAAAGGGAGCCCCTTGCTTACCGTCGTCGCGGAGCAGGAGGTGGTGCTGCGGAATGGTGCCATATGAAGGAAGGGATGCGTTCGGGGGCTTACATTTTAAACATTAAATTATCTCCCTCGACTTTAAAAACTTAAAACATCGCAAACTTAAATCGATGGAAGGAAACTCACTCCAAAGCCTCGAGGCGGAATGTTAAGAATAATAAGGAAAGTTGATGAGAGGTGGAAATAACTCTCCTTAAAATCGAGTCTTACTTTCGACGGGTAAGTACGGAAAAATAAAAACGTTACAAATTTTTAAACTCGAAAATTTTGCCACTTTATCCACAAGAACAAATTCGCACAAGTTAAATACCCAGTTAAAAATTGGTCAATATTCTCTGACAATGAGACCTAAAGAGTAAGTTAGACCGAGAATATTTTATCCATATATCCGAGCAGCCGAATTAAACTGAGGTGGCTATTATCGACTCTCGGAATGATAAAAGTCTGCGAATTTTGTATTAAAAATTATATTTGAAATAAAAAACTGAATTGAGGAAATTCGTCAGTTTATTTGAAAGTATTGAATGACGTTAAATTACGGAGAAAATTGGAAACACGATCTGAACTCGGAGAAATTATTACATTCAAACAAAATTTAACAAGGAAAAACCACGCAATTCAGCAATAATTCGCACCATGAAAAATATCTCTCATAATTAATAAAAGATTTTTAGTACGCTAACAAAACAGTCTGGCGTGTAATAGTATCCAAATGGACATTCGGTCCCGTTTCACCGAAACGTGTCCTTGAGCTTTTGGCTTAAAGTAGAAATGTTACTTTGCCTCGCACAAAGTGACAGCGGCAGCACAGAAACATTTTGACGAGTTGTATTTTGAGGTAATGAAATTTTATTGTTTTGTCTGGACTTTCCCCGGTCCAATCTAAGCAGCAGCAAATTTCACAATTATTTAAATGTGAATTAATTACAACAGTAGTATATAATCAGTCAGATATTTAAGTAACCAATAATATCAAAGGGCTTTCGTATGGGATATTTCAATATAGTATAGCAAAGCGTTATAAATATGTCATTCCTGGAAATGCTTATACACAATTTGCTCGTAATGGATTTATTAAAAACTTCATTAATCAATTATGAATTCGGAAATACGAACATTCCGCAATTCATATAGCTAGCAAAAGAGCCCGGATGAAATAATGTTGAAATGTTCGTTCAAAAATATTACGTTAAAATCATAAGATTTCATACTTGCATAAATTACGTCGAAATCATTTCCGAGTAGTATTTAATGATTAATACCGTTAACCGACAAATACATTTCCCTGCAAAATTATTTTTTGCACTTCTCGAGGTCGCTTCGACTTAAATGCGATCATAATAAACCGCAACGACTATTAATAATCGATGTCGACTCGATCGATACGAGAACACGATCCATCGTCGTCATCTGACACCCTCGCAAACGAAGACGTCTCTCCCGCGTCCCGCCGATCGAGTCTAGAAGCGGGAATGAAGACACTCGTCCGTCAATAAGCAACACGCAACGTCACTCACTCTCTATCTCTCTCTCTCTTTCTCTATCCGACGCGAGACCAATTTCTATCGACGCCGGAAATTGAGATGGCGGCTTTCTGGTGCGTAGGTGGCGCAATCTTCCCACGCGTCTCTCGAAGACTTCTGCTTCAGGAGAAGGAGTATAAGATGGATATAGATTGATGAGAGGGCTCTCTCAGGGGAGAGGAGGAGAGGTGAAGAGAAGGGGGATGAGAAGGTGTTGACGAGAGTGAAGAAGAGATAGGGGAACGAAGAGGGCGATTAGGGCGAAGGGGGATGATTCCTGAGGGAGATGCGTTTCTCGGAGGAATACGTGACAGGTGGAGAACGCGTGTGAGAGGGTGAAGGGGGAGGGAAGGCCATATAGAAGAGGCCAATTGCGGATATAGGTTTCGGAGACACTCCCATACGACTCTCTGGAGATAAAGGAATCGACCGCAGCAAAATACGATCTTCGGTATTGTCTCCAGATGAGATGCTTTTTGGAAGAGGGAGTTTGTGCGTCGTCTGACGTTTTTTCCGATAAATGCGCCCTGCCACTGTCGACAGGGAAGATGGATGGAGTGTCGAGAGAGAGCCTTGTTCCCGCTGGATTTGCACAAAAGGAGTGGACGAGGGCTTATTTTTTTCGCATTCAACGAGGTCGCTTCGAGTCTCGACGCGTTTTCCAAATTGATGGGTTCGAAAATGCAAGGAACGGATCTTAGAACGAGTACTTAAGGACTAATCCTGATCGTTTGTAAGCTATCCCTTACGTGAAAGGAAACAGACACCCACCGGGCGTTTTAGCATTTTCTAAGACGCTTGTGTCTGGGAAAACTTTTCGGCAACTGTCGTTTTCCATGTAATCGCCGCAAAACTTCATCTGAGAGACGTTTAAGGCATTAAGCGAGTGCAGTCTCCAAGTCAGTACAATTCTAAATCGAAAAATAATTAGCATTTATAAATATGGTATTTCTCTCCATCTCCTATGTAACTCTTATAACTTCCCTGTCGTTACTCTAACGCTAACTGCTTTTAGCAAAAACCTGAAATTCTTATGCACCAATTTGCAAAACAAGAAAACTTGTACACATTCCACTTTTTCGCAAATAAATAATAGTTTCTGCACTGATAGCTGTAATTACAACGCTTGTAATTAGCAAGTATCTTAAAATGAAATTGGGTCTAAGTTATTCGACACAAGTAACACATTACGTTGCACTCTCGAGTGTTTGATCCTTATCCAACACTTGTGAAATTCCTATTTATTTATCCAAAACACGCGTATAGGAACAACTGAATTACGCAGGAGAGAATGCACCACATAAGATGGCATAACAATTTAGAAATTTATTCGTTTATTTATTAAATAAAGTGAACATAATTAATTACAGAACAAACATTATTCCCATCGTCTTCCGCAGACCAACTTGCAGCACTTGTTCCTAAAAGCATTATCTGCCCACAACACACTACAGACTTCTTTCCGCCCATTTCCATAAAGGCTTTCGTTAAAATCAGGGATAATTCTTGCCGATAATACGAGTTATGGTCAAGCGGGATAAATGCAAACTAGGAGTAGTTGGACATCAACTGTTTTGTGTACAGTGTGAAATATGTGTTCACAGTTACCTCAAATGTAATTTTTATGGAATAAATGTAAGCGCACAATATAAATGAATTCATTTTGGACTAAGCGCGTTTGAAACTATACACATTACTAGTTTTAGCATACAAACCAAGGAGAAGCATTAAATATTCCAAATATGGAGTTAGAAAATTATAAAAATACTGAGATTATAAAATCCGTCCAAAACGATATAACGTCTCGAAATACCCACTTGGTCTTAGATTTGAGCAATTCCTTCATCTATAATTTCATCAACAACCAAAAAGTTATGAGACGAAAGAAATGCATTGAATCAGCAGGGTAAAAATTAGTCGAGAAAGTCAACCACCAATTGTACCGTTCTTTAAAAATTTAATTTTCCGCTAAAACTTTTCCTTCAATGGTATCTTCATCTAAGCTCTTTGCAACACACATACCGACATATTAATGCACGCGATCAGGCGCGCAACCAGGGGGGGGGGAGGGGGGGCTTCACCCCCCCCCCAAAACCGCTAAATTTTCTGACTTAAGAACATTAAACTCCAAAAAGAGTTTGTATTAGCCAGATTTGTAGGTCCTCTGGAGGAGCCTCTGCTTCTGCCTGTAGTTGAGGGGACCCGAAATTATCCAAATGATTGGTGGAATATTTTTTGTTTAAAATTGAGTCCCCCCCCCTCCAAGAGAAAATCCTGGATGCGCGCGATCATTTTATAAGATATTATGCAAACAAATGGTGCCCCAAATCTCAAAGCCATCATCAGATTCTCCGCTTCTGTTAAAAACGTTTTCCTTCACGATATTAGTAAGATTTGTGAAAACAATGCAGCGGAAAATGAAAAAAATGCAAAGAGGAGATCGCCTTGCAATGCGGCGCCTAGGAGGGGGAGGGGGAGGGGGAGTACGATAGGGAGAGGAGGACACTGAGGCCCGTGCATTAAAGGGGGCTGGTCGATAATCGGTTCGGCCCCGTTTCATCCCCGGTCGCCTGGAGGATTTCTTTTGTTTCCAGGACCGGAATCTGCCGGGGATTTCGAGGGAGGAGGGTGGTGGAGGAGCAGGAGGAGACCATGTCGCCAAATGCCGGAGAAAAAGAAACGGAAATGGGTGTAAAAGGAAAAGAATATGATTGGGCGAGGAGAGCGGTGTGGGGGAGGGGGAGAGGGTGTCATGGTGAGAGGTATTTGATAGCGCGAGATTGAGAACACAGTCTCATTGTCCATGTAAAGCTCGAGTTGGAGAGAAGGAAGGATTGAGAGAGAGAAATGGCGTCGAAGATGCGATTAGGGAAAGGAAAAATAAAAGACCGACGCTTGAGAAAGAGGAGATGGAAAAGAAAATCGGGATTTAAGAGAAAGAGTGAGAAAATAAATGTCGAAATGGGTAAAAGTGGGGGAAATAATGCAGTGATGTTAATTTCGAAAACAACAAATGGAAAGCAAGGGAAAATTGCTTTTCAAAAACGGTTGCGTAACGTTTCTAAGACTGAAAAATCTTGCGTCTACAGCTATCGGTGTTTTTTCGTCAGCGTATCTGATAACTGCGGTCGCTTGAAAAAAGGACCTATTACCGTTGCGCTAAAAATTCTACGAGGTACCACGAGGAACTTTATAGGGCACCCGAGGAAAAAATCATAGAAATTCCACCGAATGTGACGCTAAAAATGATTTCCAGAATAAAAATTCTTTGCTCGTTTCTTCTTATTAGGTCAGATAATGGTTAGATAATTTTAGCTGTCGTAATTTGAAGCGAGATCGCTCTTATATCGAAAATTAAAGGGAAAAAGGAAATGCTAATACCACGAGACATTGGAATTGTAAATGCGATTGTCACCTAAAGTAAAATACTCGTGGGAATATAATTCACAAAAATTGTTCGAGAAATGAGCATGAAAATCCGGCAAAGAAATGAATGAAATTTCTTCGATAAATGCCCCCAGCAATAAGCGATCTTAAGCCTCATTGCATCAAAGAATTATAAACAAGAGGTGATCATCAGTTCCATTGCTTGGCAAAAGTGAGTGAGAATACGTCACCCTTCGCGCGCTCTCTGGACTATAAAGGAGGAGACTCGTGCGATCCGAAGGCCGAGCGGACAAATAAACGAAGCGGAAAGGGACACGTGCTATACGTATGCAAAGTCATTCAAACCGTAGTTTCTGCTATACTTAAAAAGATTCTTTTCACGAGAAAATAAAAATGACCCCATTCCTTCTACGTCTGTTTCTCGCTATACAGACAAGGGTAGGAAAAATGCATTGCCTTAACATTAAGTAGCTTAATATTAAACCACGAATTAACAGGTCAAATTTAAAAAATTGAGAACCGCGGCAATAAAATCACATCCCTTTTTACAGGAAGGATGTTGGAAATGCCGACAACTATCCCTCTGCATCCAACCAACCAAAATTTGCAGCAATTCTTGGCGGTCACTCAAAAAGGAAAACAACACGTTTTTTTATAATCATCCACCTCTCGTCGAATTTCAATATCTCCCTCTTTCATCACACGCGCGACAGCGTCGTCGCCAAGTATTCCCCTCATCGCAGGAGCCTGTGTAACGCACGAAATCCTTCACGAGAAACCTTTCCATCGCAAATGCCTTCAGATGTTAAAAACCCTAGAATAGAACTCTCAAAGGGTGCTATTACTTCGAGGGATGAAAAAGGAGGTCGCGCAGATCGAACAAATGACTAGCGCCCGGCCGCACCGCCAACCCTTTCGTTGACGCTCCATCCTTTTTATTTTTTTATTCTGCGTCTCTCTTTCGGTCCCTCGGCTGCGATCCCAGCCAGTTCCAAGGGATGAATGCGGGCCCTTTTCTCCCTCTTTGTGTGTGTGTGTGTAGAAATATGGGACAGACGCCGTCCCGGATGGGTAGGCGCCGACCTCGCGCAATGAGAATCTCACGTATATACCACGGGGGATTAAAAACAGAAGCGCGTCGCTTTGTGCGCGAAAGCCGTCCGTGTGGAACGAGGACCGTGCGCTGGTCCGCGGGAGGGGGGGATAGTGCGGAGGAAGGGTAGGAGAGGGGGGGGGAGGGAGGAAGGGAGAACCTCACGGGGGAATTAGATTTTTGTCGCGGAGAGCAAACGCCCTCCTCTGCTTCGCCGCATGTCGGATCGCGCCTACGTGTGAGGGCGAGAGGGAGGCAGAGAGGGTGAGAAAGGGGGTAGGGGGGAGGGAGGCAGAGAGAGAGAGAGAGAGAGAGAGATAGGGGGACAGACAGACAGACAAACGACTTTATTCAGGGCGAAATTGAGACTGTGAAGTCCCTTCTTACATTTAACCCTTCATCAACAGTTACAAATGACAATGATAGAATGAGAACCTTAAAAAAAAAAAGAAAATAGAAAAACACAAGTAAAACACCAGATTACAAATTTGGAAAGTTTCTATATAAAGACAGTAATTGTGGTAAAAACCTAGGAAAGACCAGACTTGGCCATCCTAGTAAAAGACCACGCAGGGGAGGGAAAGAGGAAGAGGGAGAGAGGTAGAGGGAGAAAGGTACAAGGAGAGAAGCAACTAGAAATATGTAAATAATAATAATAAATATACACACATAAATATATGGAAATATATAAAAAAGGGAAAAAAAGATTATTTACACTAACAGTTTCCTCAACTTAGCGGCGAGTTTCTGTAGGAATAAACACTCCGTTTTGGTGCGAGTTGTTCAGTGCTTTCTTGTGTGTCAGTGTTCTCGGACGGTTTGGGAGAAAAGCATAGTTTTAACAGGCCGCTCTTTCAGTGTTGTGATGCTTTTGTAACGAAAGTAGATGTTTATGATAGGCTCGTTTAAATGAATTTAAAGAAGGTGAGTTTAGAAGAAAATCTGGAAGTTCGTTCCACAATCTGCAAGCCGAATGATTTATTATATATTTCGGTCCTGTGATGAGGGAAAGAGGTAGAGGGAAAGAGGGAGGTTGGAGAGAGAGAGAGAAGAGGATAGAGGGGAAAGAGGTAGAGAAAAGGGGGAGGTGGAAAAGAGATAGGGAATAGGGGCCTGGCTCTAGATAATATAGCGGTATGAGATCCGTAAAAAGGCCCTCCCGTACGTATAAGCGAGCCCTATTCGCTTGAACAAAGGGATGAAAACCGCGATCCGCCTGCTGCGTCCCATTTCTCAGGCCTCATCGCTAAAGACTAATAGGAATAAAAACTTCCTGCCATAGACCATGTTCGCAGCAACTTCAATGCGTGTTCCTTCAAAGAACAGATTAAAACTGAATTTTTTTGTTTGTAATTTATATAAAAATCCGCTCACGTGGACATAAACCGACTTTAATGTAAAACGAAAATAGCACACACTCCGAAGCTTAAAACTATTCAAGTAATAAAACGGTTAAAAATTTAAAAAAAATAATTACAGAGGCTCGCTTTCGCATTCAATATTAACACATTTTAGTGCGAATTTAGAAACGATCCGCCGTCGAAATGGGCGTTTAAAAAGTTCTTCCCTTTCCTTTCCTCTCCTCTCTCTCTCTAATTAGGCATCTCTCTTTCGAGCCTTGGTGATAAAGATCGCAAAAGAGGATTAAAATTCGAAGTCTTAAACTGACGGCGGCCAATTAGTGAGCTGAACGCCTGCGCCGAAAATTTTTGATTCGGTCGTAAAGACGCGTGACGGAAATCACGCGTTAAAAGTTTTTGAAACGAAAAATGATCCGTCACGTGAAACGTACGATGCCTAAGGACAGTCGTTCTCAAACTGTGGGCCGCGGCCCCCAAAGGGAGCCGCAAAATTATTGGAGATGTTAGGTGAATGCCAAAATATAAAATATTCGCGAATAATAACATCTCGTCAGGAAATTTTGGGAAATGCGACGTGATAGAAATTATTAACAGTTACATAAAACAAAGGAATAGGTATTCAAGTTCGCTATTTTCGATTCAAAGGTTGTCGCACAACATTCATAAAATTGTAAGTTTGAGAACCACTACCCTAGGATATAACTGCAGAGCATCCGCGTCCCTGATAGATGGCGTTTTTGCCGCATTTTTCGTGAAATGCCCGTATCTTTTGTGCGCAAAAATGCTCTCCGCGTTTTCAGAGCTAATTTTAAAGTCTTGCAAAATTGGTGAAATTAAATAGATTTTTAAAGAAAGTTTCATAAAACAACCGCCAATCGTCGCCATTTAAATTAAAAAAGATACTCCAGCACGTTCCAGAAAATGGGAACTTAAAAACACAGCAAGTGACCAATTTCAATTAACAATGTGCGAATCGGAAGCGAAACGTTAACGCCGGCATGGCTATTTTGGTCTTCGATGTTTAAAAATGCCTTAGCAGGCATATGTTTCTCGCATAGAAAACAATCTTCTCACTTCCGAGAGAAAGTTTCTTTTATCCATCTCAAAAAACAGAACCGAAATAAAAACAGCGGCAGAAGGCTTCATCACATAAACAAGGAGGGGAAAAAACTCATTTCATCACACGCGCGACAGCGCCGTCGCCAAGTATTCCCATAAAAAATACAACACCAACGGTACTGGCTATATATCAGGCCGAAAACACGAGAAGAAAAAATTTTGTGTTAAAAAATTGTTTTCGTTTTTCCTCTCTCTCTCTCTCCTTTCCCACCCTCTCTCGAGGGGCGCGTATCTTGTTAGCTACGGCGAGATGCATTTGTTTCCTTAGCGACCGAGAAAACCCCCATCCCCTCCGCTGTTCTTTATTCCCTGACGCACTCTGGCGCCCACTCTCTTTCGCCCACCCACCCTCCCTCCTTCCACACCTCTCTTCCCTTGTCCTTCACTCTTTCGCGACGTGGGTGGAGTTAAGATAAGTGAGGGAGGGAGGGAAAGAGGGTGAGAAGGGAGGACAATAGGCGTCGCGGCGCCCTGCGACGGCTTTTGCAATCGATACGAGGTTTTTCGAAGATGCCGAGGATGTAAGAAGGCGGATAAAGACAGAGGGAGAGAGAGGAAGGAAAAAGCGCTCATAAAAGAGACATTCGGAGGAAAAAGAGTCAATTAATTCAGGGAAAGTGAGAGAGAGGAGAACATGGAGAACATGGCGGTGTGAACATCTCGATCTTTTTAATAAGGACGCGAATTTCTCGAAGCAAATTGGCTCAATCCGAAATTTTTTCTTTCCTTAACGATGCTATACACATCGCGTCTTGTGATTAAAGCAAGATTATTAAGGTTTACATTCTTTTTAATGATGAATGACTACCGTTACATCAACTTTAAATACGTAGGATAAAAAGGTAACACATAGATTTTGATATTTCGTAAATAATTATGAGGCAGACCAATCGGCATATGGTTCTTACGAAACTAGAATTAGAAAGAATAACGCAACGGTCCAATTGTTCGATTCAAAATGAAACGTAAATACAAAATCGACAGCTAAAAGGCGATTGATTACATTGAGATTTCAATACGAGATTCACTTTGTATTTCGTTCTTAACTATAGATTTATAAGGCCAATACATCGTATTCATCCGTTAAAGTGTTAGAATGGATTTTTTACCACTGTGTATGTAGTATATCCGACCTAAGCACGCATTCACAGTTGGGAGAGATGAACGGAGATATGGCCGAAGGGAGCCGCATCATCAAAGTCTCACGAGTAAACACTTCGACCCTCGAAAGCGCATTACTCGCTCGTTATTAGAGAAGAGTGACGTCACATTCCACAGCATTCCTCTTATATTTACTTTGGAGGTCGTCAACAGCGGAACGCTGATTACCCTTATCTCCATTCCCAGCGAAATTAAACCAACGACCGAAAGCTATGCTGCGTTATCTTGCTCACGGTTACAAATTTATCGCTCCTATGGACCAGCAGCGTATGTTCGCAATAGCGAGGACAATGCGGCACCCGCGTGCGCATCAAATGGACAAAAGGATTGCGAATCGTTATACGTATTTGTGAAACACTGAAAACTTTATTTCTAAAGATACAAAATAATTCCCGTTCCCTCTTGTAAATTAGCAGGAAAAGAAGCATTTCCGACATAGAAATCACCGAAAACTAAAATTACCGCAATGATTTATTTACCTTCCCAAACCCAAAGCCCATGAAAAGCGTATATATCACCAGAAGAATCAAAATACAATCCAAATTCTCCCGTATATTAATTGAGCCAAATGCCCTTCAGCTCCATTAGATACATCGCCCGAATAACAAAATCCCCGCGGCGTAAATGTTTCTCCTGGCCACCCCTCCGCCCGGTCGCTATGAGAAGAGGAAATAGATTTAGATCCCTCCAAGCAACCCCATGGAACGGCCTGCACCTCCTAACCCCCGCCCTCTCTCTCTCTACAATAATCCCGCCCCCCCAAATATCCCCGTAACGTCCTCCGGTAAGACTATATAGCACTTACACCGAGTCCAGACTCACTAATCCCCGGGAACGCCCCTTCCTATTCTCCGGCATTAAGCTAGGGCTGAAACACTTGCGTCTCCCATCTGCCAGACATTTTTTATTGCCTAAAACCCCTCGTACTACAGATTCTACCCCCTATTGGTCACTAAACCCCCTTTAAATCCCGTAGAGGGGGCATATAGGGGAGGGTAGACTGTTCGGCGCCGGCGTCATCTTACAGGGTTAATGCTTTTGGCCGCGGCGTCTGCGACCGACGTCTCGACGCACACCCTGCTAGCTCCAGACTACGCGTCACACGCGGGGCGAAGGGTGCCAGAAAGAATTATCGCGTCGCAAATGATTTTATGCGTCGCACAGGTGTTTACATACACCATTTACTGAATGACGAACGCTATACTACCGCGATTTTTATCTCACTTAACATCCATTAGCTACGTTTTCAGTGCGCAACTCGGGGCTTTTCGACTCACGCTCTTCAATTTCTTCCCACACTCAACAGATTCGAAAATACTGCACGACACAAACGAAGTAACTCACTGGACATCGAATCCAAGCATAGCAAGTTGCCAGATTTTAAAATCTGTCACTAACCGTCGACCTCCCGAGGGCCAATCTGCATGGTCTCGTATTGCCATATTTATAAATTTAAACAATTCGTTAAAAGTTTACCTCTGCAACTGCTACAGAATTATTTACTGTGATGTAAAATTAGTCCAGAAGGGCGCGATGCGCCACCCCTAATAAAACAAAAACACTCGGCGAATGTCAATTATTTTCTTCTTCTTATATGTACTGACGATGCACAAGTTTACGATAAGCGCATTTGAACGTAGTTACTGTTGCGATGTGAATAACGCGGCATTACCGTCAGCTATACCACGTTATGAGGTAATTCTAAAGTGATTAAGATTAAAGTTTATTCAAGTGACGCAAATTCCTCCTAAACTCAGAAAGGTTCCTTCTGCTTAACAATAATATACGTTATATTGAGAAAAAAAACGCAAGAAAATTATATAAAAGTGCATTGCAACGCAACTCGATAGAGAAGGATCTCAGCTTTGAATCCTCTTGAGACATTCCGTAAAAACTTCCTTCCGAGTCTGTATACATCCAAGGCTAAAAATAATCCGCCCGTGCACCCCCTGCCATCGGAAATGGAAGGAATCGATCTCGCACGGGGCCGAGTGCAGCGTGAAGAGACCAGGCGCGCGAGGTGCACACCGGAAGCCATAAAGAAATCTCCAAAAACGCGGGTTTGTGTGGTGCACAGTGGGGAATCACCTCTCCCCCTTCATCAGCAAAACAGAAACACACAAAACGGAAGATGCAACTGGTTCGTTTGCCGCCTTAACGCATTTAGAGCGTAGATACGGCCGTTTCGATCCTCGTAAAAAGAAAATAGGATCCACCAGAATGAAAGAAGGCAGGAGTGTACAAAGCATCAATCTAACTAGATTTAACGATGCTAAACACATCGAGTCGCTTCTATTAAGGATTTAGGCTTCTATACAACACGCAGTTCCTATTCCTAATCGCGTCCTTTTAGTGAATCTGGATTTTCGGAAATTTGTGCTTAGATAAGCGTCTACAGAAGCGGCGCTCCCAGAGGGGGAGGCAACCGGCCATCCCCCCCCCCCCCCAATACAGAGCCACTATATTGCAAAAAAATCGGTACAACATACATTTTACAAACTTTCTCATATACGTACTAATGCGTCGTTTAGTTATCTTTAGAAAATGAAAATCGTATGGGCCTGTTTTTAGAAAATCACATTTTTGTTAAAGTTGCCCAAGAATAAACTAGCCTTATGTTCATTCGTTGGGAAAAATGAAATAAGTAGTATTATTGAAGACGTATACTCAAGTAACTGTACGAAATTTGATCAAAATCGTTGGAGCCGTTTCTGAGAAAATGGAATTATTGTTAAAGTTGCCTAGAATAAACTAGCCTTATATTCATTTTTTGAGAAATATGAACTATATAGTATTATTGAGGATGTAAACTTAAGTAACTGTACGAAATTTGATCAAAATCGTTAGAGCCGTTTCTGAGAAAATCGAATTATTGTTAAAGTTGCCTAGAATAAACTAGCCTTATATTAATTTTTTGAGAAATATGAACTATACAGTATTATTGAAGACGTAAACTCAAGTGACTGTGCGAAATTGATCAAAATCGTTAGAGCCGTTTTCGAGAAAATCGGATTGTTGTTAAAAATGCATAGAATAAACTACTCTTAATTATTGATCAATGTTAACCATTTCTATGTACACTCTGCTCAGTATGATAAAATGCCTAAGTACGAGATTTCATTCATTTTTGTTTGACCGTCTAGGCTCCAGCGCTTTTTCGGATTCGGCGACACCTAAAACGTGTATTTCCGTAAAAATCTCGAGGTCGAATTTTTTCGCGAAAACAATACTTTCTCGATACTTCGTATTAGAAAGTAAAAATTGAATTTTTTGTAATATTCCGTAGAGAATATTGAGGATCGAACAGGTAGGTACAAATTAGAATGTATATGTTTATTTATTAAAACGTTCTATTACACAACTAAAATAATAGATATTAAAAACAAAGAATAACATAGTAAAGTTTGAGGTTTTTGCTCCACCCCCAACCTCCTCCCCTCCAAAGTAAATTTCTGGGTGCTTCGATTTTTCTCTAAATAACTCAGAAAAAGATGTCAATGTATGCATCACATCTTCCTATTATTGAAGACATTTACAAACGACCTATCAAAACTGATCGTGCCACTTCATGTTTCATCAGAAAAGTAACAGCCTCGTAAATACGCTATAGTTCCATTAACGATCGTATTTCCATTAAGAGATTTCCTTTAAGAGAACCGTCCACCTCAAATGGAAGAAAACTTGCAACGCGTTCTCTTCCTCTGGAACTCTTCATTCATTCGCCGCCCTTCCACCCTCCCCCCTTATCTCCCCTCCCCTGGGCCCACTCATTCATATCCTTCAACCTCCCTCCATTATCCCTTTATTACTTTCCCATCCTTTCTCCTATAGCTGCTGTCACATTCGGAATATCACCTCCTCAAACTTGACGGTCTTCCCTGCACAACTCCCACCCAGGCTCGCCCTCTTCCTGCACTATTTACTTTTTGCTAGACAACCTTCCCTATACAGAAGACACCTTTCAAAGGCCACTCCTGATTCGCCAAGCACAGATCCTCCTCTCTTGACAAACGACACGACCTCTCATCTCCCCTCTCTACAAGCATCTTTTTCCATGCCTCTCAATTCGTCATGCTCTCCCGTTTCCCTCCCCCTCCTCCCTCTACCCTCCCCTCCCCCTCCTCAGTCCTCCCTCTACCCTCCCATCCTCCCACCACTAACCCGTGATTCCCTTCGTTTTCCTATCTGTTCCAGCGATTCGAATGAATATATTTCTTCTCGGCCGCCCCACCCTCTATCGGCCGAGAATAAAAGCTGGGAAAGAGTTGGGATGGGGAGATAGCTTTTTCCCTCTCAAACCTTACATCCATTCCCCAACTCCCGATCGCTCCCTCCCTAAACCCCTCCTCCTACTAAAGCTTTCTCATCCTAAAGTGGGAGGGAAACGAATTTTTAAAAAATAATACTTTTTTTGCCTCATTTCCGGAGTTTTCTTTTATCTCTAGAAAGCAGATGGGGATTAGTGGGGGAGGGTGGGGAAATCGACGCTGCAGAAAAGGGTGGCCTTTGTGCCGATTCGGAGAGTGTTTATTTAGAGGTTCTTTTTTTGATCGTTTGTAAAGGGCTCCACTTGTTCCTTTGGAGGTGAGTGGACTAAGAACGAAACCTTTTTCGCCCTGATATCCATCTAACATAAGAGAGTCTTGCGTTACGCGGACAGAATCGACGGAAAATTAACGAGGGAAGTTTTCCGAAAAAAAAACAACAAAGAAGATAATTACCAATTAAGAGAACAAAATCCTCTTAAAAGAGAATAATGATACGCATTATTCCACCGAATCGATAATTAACTTCGAAATCCTTAATGAGATTAAGCAGCAAGCGAATTTGCCAAACTAGCATTCGCCGTCTGAAATACAGTCGAACATTACGAGCAGTTAAAATTTAACTAACGAATAATTTCTCAGCAGAGACTTTAATAAAAAACAAATTCTAAACAACTGAATATTTATATGGAGTATTCCACACATTTCGAGAAGGCTCAAGGTTTAAATTTATGAATTACGTAAATACCCGCGTATAGCGCGCACATTTTCCTAAAATTTTCGTCTCACAATCAGTCACAAATTTATCATTTAACTCAGTGCTTCTCAACTTTTTTGCTCCACGGCACACCTTCACGCATGCTTAAGAACATCGCGGCACACCAAACCACCCCTAATTAGTTTCACTGCGTAAATACTCATTTTTAAAGATAAAAACTAGGGTAGGGTAGTCGCAGTTATATTAGATTGTTACGATTGGTATAATTTTATTGTACATTATATACATACATTGGTATAATTTTATTGTACATTAAATACATATATAACTTAAAAATTAAATTTCTTCAGAGTGTGTGGCACACTAGTTTCTTCCTCGCGGCAAACCAAAGTGCCGCGGCACACCGGTTGGGAACCACTGATTTAACTCATTATTATTACGCGTTAAATTGTCTGTATCATTGTGGTATGATAAAACAATGAAATAAAACTGACGTCAGAGACGGCTACGAAAATCGTGGGGCCCGGTGCAAAATGTGCGCACGGGGTATCTTACGCGTCAAAAATTTTTAATAATAAATTATAATAACTAAAGCAACATCTCCCACTATGACACCGATATTTTTTCATAAATGCGTGTACTTTATAAGTGCAATAAATATTTCTTAGAGAGCGTGGGGCCTCTTTAAATGCGGGACCTCAATCACGCCATATATTTTATCCGCGTAAAGTTAATATCATATATAATCAAATTCGATTTAACTTAACACGCTTATTATGGCCAATATGCATATTAAATCAACCTTTCTTCTCTTTATCTGCGCAAGTAATTCATTTTTCCAAATACCGCGATAAATATGTACCCTCGTATAACACGCACCCCGCTTTTCAGCTCCAAAATATCGGGAAAAAAGTGCGCGTTGTAGGCGAGTATTTACGGTATATAACCATTTGTTTTTTTAGGTAAGACGCTAGTTTCTTCACTTCATGGACGGTTTTTAGAAGTACTAATGGCATAAATTCACTACACCAACAGATATTTCACTCAAATACATGATTCAAGCAATAAATGCAATCTCTCTTTCGATTACCTAACTTAATACTATCCATCCAACTAACCTCTAAACTCTCGATGCTCAAATTTACCTCAGGAACACGCAATTCCTTCTGCACTTTGCAAGGCAATTTATTTCCACTATATCTGCAATCACTCTTCTAATCGCTCTTAACCCATCTGCTATATTTAAAGGCGTCTTATAAGGCATAAACCACGGCGCCTCATTTTTTCTGAATTGCGCCAAGTAAAAAAAAACTAATTTCGCAGAAAAAGTAAAGAGAAGAAGCTGCTGCAGCGATCTATTAAATCGGGCTCCAGTTTGGGTAAACCCATTTAAAAAAATCATCGGAGTTCGTATAAAAAACGACCTTGGATGGAGGACATAAGGCCACGCGAATCTTAAAATTAATGAGCAGAATGGATGAGTTGAAGGGGGTGGGGAGGAGGGTGTATTTTAAGGAGATGAGTCGATCGGAAGAGAGAGGTGGCGAAAGGAACGCAGAGGAAGGGAGAAGGGGGCAGGGACACCCCCCCCCCCCCTCCCCCTATCGGTTCCGCTTATTCAGCTGGAAACGAGTTACGATAAAATGTAAAAAAAAGTGAAGCGTTTTTTTATTTAGAGCAAACCCCATTTAGAGCGGTGAATTATTATTGTCTGGGTCCATCGCGTTCCTCTCGGGAGCCGCGAACCAGGGATATAGTATATTGGAGAGGCGACCCAGGCGGCGCCCACCGCGGCAACGGATATTAGCGATTACGTCCTCCGCAAATCGAGGCGACGAGAGGGGGCGCTCGCGAGCGCGCTCTAAATGCCTCGCCTCCTATCGGTGGGATTATCAATCTCCTTCCTTCCTTTTTTACAGATCGCTTTATCGCGTCAAATGCCCTCGCATCAGCGCTTATAAAAGCGACCGATGTGCTGCGCTATGGAGCCACGCGGACGTTTGACGAATATTTCTCCCGCGTGGGTCTCCGCCCCGGAGTCGCTGTATCCTGTTATATAACTCCAGCCTGCGGCGAGGGAAATCCGCGCTTCCCACAGCAAATTTACGATATCCTCATTGGAATTGTCAAAAAAATCGTGAAAGGTTTTTGTAATAAAATGTATACTAAAGCACAAAGTGTAAGACGGGAAGAATCCCGAATTTGGTAATTTTGTAACTGTAATTCGAAATAACAATTATTAAGTTCGACATAAATGTACAAGAAATCTTAAAATTTGTCACTTTAATTCAAATTGTAAAGACGGTGCATCACTAGCGGTATGTCACATTGATAAAGATAGACGGACTGGGCTCTACGATAAGATATAGAAATACCTATGTTTTAATCGGAAGAGGTTGAAAAAAGTACATTAGTCGACCGATGACATTTTTAAAGTCAACTAATTTATAAGCTATAAAAACAATTTTATTATTTACACCATTAAAAACGGAGTTCGCTCAATGTTGAGCTTGTGATTTCTAGTATCAACGCATTTCATCATTCAGACGAGGGGAGATCTACACGTTATTAGCACCAAATAAAAATTCTAAAATGATCTAAATTCTCTAAACGCCAGTTCTTTCCGAACTTTCAGTGCGGCGAACACTTTCGCAAAAAATGGGAATTATCATCAACAAAATCAAACCAACCTCAAAATTATTCTTAAATTTTTTGAATTAAGCGTAGAAATAAGTAAAAATGGAACAAATTATCGGTGCTAAGAAACGGAATTTTAAGCATCGCATAAGAGGACAGCGGTGCTAGCGAGCGCCAGGTTGGGAACCATTAGGGCCACTTTCTCCTAGTCTTACGATCTTATTCATTTAAATTCATTTTTGACATTGTTCATCGCAAAACGTCTCGAATAAAAATAAGCTATCCCGCCCTTCTACGAAGGAGCCGGAAAGGCGGACGAACGTGCACAATAGGAATTTCTTCACGCCACTCTCACAAAAAATATAAAATTAATGAAAGCAACGGTTTCCAGTTTTTTTTTGGGCCAAAGTTCACAGATGTAAATCTAGAATCAACGATTTGAAACACTGAAGCCAAGCGTCTGATGGGAATTTATTACTTTAAAAATCAATGGCATCACATATATACAAACATATATACGCGTGCCAGATATCCCGACGTTCAGCTAGTTAATCGCGTTCCATAGATCGATAAAGGTACATTTTCGAGAAAACATTTGAAAAACGCCTAAGCGAGACAATGGAGAGACATTTCCTCATCATTGATCTTCGCTAAAGGCAAAATGCTTCGATGAAAATTTGTCAATAGTGTTCAATGAAGGGAAAAATAAATCTTTAGTCTAATTTATAATTTTAAATTGAGTCAGGTTATGATATTTGTGAAACAAAAATCTAATAATTCACTGGTGTAGTTGCCCGTTAAATGATAGGCTGCAGCTTTATATGAAAAATGATTTCGGCAGCCTCAATCCTACATTCGAAAACTTCTTTTAAGAAATGACTTTTTACCTCTTGATCTTTTCTAATAACTTTTCGGTTTGAAGAGCACAAATAATAGCTCAATGAGGAAATATTATTCAAATTTCACTAAATTGTCTATTTTACTCAAATAGTTCCTCGGTCGTTGAAGATTTCGAAAATTGTAGGCCGTAAATTTACAGTTTTATTGTCGCAACAAAAAACTGCAATTAATTCTAACTAAAAAAAAAGAGTGACGGACAGAAACAATTCAAGCTGCCGATCTTAGTAAAATGCGATTTTAAAATAGCAACGTAAATAAACAACTTCATTGCTTACCATAACTTTGTTGAAGAATTTTACCAAACAAAATTTAATCATAACTTTATTACGGTAATTTCTTGTTTTTAAACGTTGATTAAAGTTACTTACAAAGTTTTCAAATTTTCAATAATTAATAGGGACTGGAAGTACCCAAAAGCGGTGACGGACGAACAGACACGTGAGAATTATTATATATTTCAGGTGAGAAAAAACAATATTCGAGTAGTTATATAATAAAATGTTAAATAAATATATTTACACCCGAAAGATTTTTTGAAAACTAGGCAATGGATGGAATTAAGACATTAACTCACATTTCCGTCATGAATTAATTCACTGAAAACAGAAATAGGAATAGCTACACTCCTTTCTTTTTAGTTGACACGGAAAATTCAGTTTCGAAGCAAAAAGTACCAAAGGATCGATTGTCGAATCTGCAATAATCTAGCAGAAAATCGATGGCTACCGCCGATATCGGAAATAACATTAAATACTACTAACAATAAGCCGCGCCTCTCTAAGGATACACTCCATGTACCTAAGTACGCAGCATCAATCACCCGATGGTGAAGTTCGCAAATAAATAACTATAAAGCGGAAATCGTTGGCGAAGCTAATCGATCCTAATGCGATCCGCAGATCCGCAACCTCCTTTCCTATATTACGCTCGATAGAGTTTTCGAGAGAGGTTAATCTGATAGACGATTGATGAATCATCCGGAACGACCCTTTTTTTAACGGTTAAGAAACCCTTTCACCCAAGAGATCCGAACGTGATGCGCCGCTAGGCTACCGCCCTTCAGGTGTGTTCCATTTGTTGAGGTCAAAGGGAGTGGAGGGGCTTGGGAGAGAAAGGCGGCTTCTCCCAACTGCCGAGCAAGTCACGGGTTCAAGGTCTCTTGGAGGTAGTGGGAGATAGGGGGGAGGGGTGAGAGATAGGGGGGAGGGGTGAGAGATAGGGAGGAGGGTGGGGGAGGGGTGTAAGGTAGGGAAGAGGGTGGGGGAGGGGTGGGAGATAGGGAAGAGGGTGGGGGAGGGGTGGGAGATAGGGAAGAGGGTGGGGGAGGGGTGGAAGGTAGGAGGAGGGGTGGAAGGTAGGAGGAGGGGTGGAAGGTAGGGGAAAGGGGTGGAAGGTAGAGGGGAGGGGTGGGGTGGTGTTGAGGGAGGAGAAAGATTAGAAACGCTTTTTCGTTTGATGAGAAGGAAGTACGCGGAGTGCGCATCGCTCCGAAATCAGAAGAGTCAAACGACGATTTTTCGGTGACATTCTCACAACCACTGGTCTCACACGTCTGCTGTAAGGAAATGTCACTGAAAAAAATACATTTACATTAATACTCTGCAAACTGCCAGAAGCGTTTGGCAGGGGATGTCAAGCACCAAATGAACTCTAACTAATGTCACTGTTGGACTGTCTCATCGCGTCTGGGAAAAAGGTCTGTAGTATTTCTCGGTTTTAGCGATTGTTTCGACATATTTTCTCGTACGCTCTGATCTAACATTACGTTCACTAACGCTAATACTTGCACCACTGGCTATTTGAACTTCGCCCAAATACTCTTAAATTTTGTTATTTTAACGATTCGAAAGCAAAGTCAGTGGTTTTTCGTAAAAATGTTTTTCTCACTCAATGCTTCTTTCGCTTTCTGTTTTACTTTATGAGGCACGAACAGAGCCAGAAGACATTTTTGCACCATAGGAAAGGTTTTAAAATTACGCCCCCCCTCCTAATGAAAATATACAGTACACAATTTTATCCCTCAAAACTGGTTTATTTACAATGCAGAAGCAATAAAAATATATTTTATAGCATAAAACTTAAAAAGTTCAAAATTGTCATTTGTCGGCTCAAGGTGTGCTGCACCTTAGGCGGGTGCCTCGCTATGGTCCCGGTTCTGGGCACGAGATCAAGGTTTAATCTAGCACAACCAATCAATGGGCATTTAACGTCCTTGTCGTCACTGTTTCCAACTAATATTATTTACAGGCGATTCTCAATCTTGTTTAAATATGGGCACGCAGAGAGACTTCCAAATTACTGGTGCATCTTGCTCAAAAGGTTAATAAATTTGAAGCTTTTCTTTTTGGTACGGAAAAGGCAAAGCACTTCTCACATAATAAACCTTTAATTTACAGTTTCTAGAGATATGGCGGGCGCTTAAGGTAACATATTTCGTCTGAGGAAAGTGGATGCAAATGCAGTCGTATTTAATCATATTTGAGGGAGTGGGCGGGTGGGGCGAAAGAAGCCTTTCCTCCTGCTGTTAACGTTTCCGTGAACTACGCTTGGATGCTGATGAGGGAAACTTTCTCCCGAGAATCTCAATCAAACATCACGGGAGGCTTGGTTTGGGCCCACGTACACCACTCTGGGCGACGAACTGAACTGAACTGAACTCGCATAATTTCAACCCAAGCGCGGTTTAATATCTAATCTAACAAACTGTTAATCGACATTTGGAATTAACGCTTGGCGTGTTACCATCGAGGACGGTTACTCTGTAATTAGTTTGCGCATCAGGTTTCCTCAATTTGTTCACGGTTCGCAGAAGTTATAAAGAATATCAATCGAACACATACTGATTTTATATGGTGTGGGAAATCTGAAATTTTTTAACGATACTATTTAACGGTGGTCTTTCGTTGCGGTGTTTCTTATCTATCGAGGAAAGTTTTTAGAATCAGTTAAAGAGCAAGGTATAAAGTACACGGCAGCAAACGACGACAGAGCGACGTAGGTGACATGATCAAAGGAGGCTCTTCCATGCTCTTCAAGCCGCCCTCTCCTCCTACGCATCTAAACAATCCAACACCGATAGATAACTGTATATGGAGCCAGTGCAGTTAGTGAGAGAGAAAGAGAGAGCATGTGCCGCGGTGCGTGGAGTCGCTGTCTCCGGTGATTCAGAGAGAGAAAAAGAGAGAGAGAGAGAGATGCCCTTATCCCACGCATCCATCCACCCGCTCGCTTGTCTTTCGATCACCTTCCGCTCTTTGCTTCCATCAAACCATATGTCTTGAGCTTAAAGAAAATGAGAATTAGCCTCTTTAACGGTGTTTTTCATCCCTTCGCTGCACACTAAGCAAACGCTCTGAGTTTTCACTTAAGATTAGCGGGATCGAGATGCATCTTCATTCTCTAGATAAGAGAATTAGCGGTTAAAAGAGGTTAAAAATAATATTTTTCTTTCGATTGTTCTTTGATAAATTGTCTTCAAAGCGCATTTGTGGTTGATTTACTTAATTTAAAAGTTGACATTACAGATGTACCTATACAAGATGAAATCCAAAAAGGTTTTGCCTAAATACACAAATAAGAATATTCCAAAGCAACGGGAGATTTTCTATTTTCTACGCAGACGCTTCTTAAAGCATTAACTTATACCAAATATAAAAGACCTTTTAGATAAATTCCTAAAATAGATATTCTCATCATATCTGGAGAGGACTTTTTTCAGACGTTCTCAAAATCGTGATCCTCGGGATTTGATTTTTTCAGCATTATACGCTTCAAATTTTTAAAATTATATAAAAAAGAAAAATGACGAAACGTTTGGAAAATCATTTTCACCTCCGACAATTTTTCTTAAAATCGCTACGCTAATTGTCAAGCATCGACTAACTTGAGAATAATATCGCGTAACTCTGACGATGTGGCGCTACTTTCGCGTTTTGTCATAAGCCGCTCGAGTCATGCGCCGGGATAATGACGTAGTTTCATCGAGGAATGACATTGCGCTCCGATAACGTTGCCAATTAACGATTGAAAAGGCCATTTCGATCGTAGCTCTATCGGAAATTGAGCGCACAAATCCTCGGCGTCGAATCGGAGTTGAATCCGATATCCGACACAGCGTCACGGGAAAACAAACCATCGAGGAGCCATTTCGACTACGGCGAACTATGCAAACGCGAGAAATGGAGAATACATTTCCGGCGCAGCGTTGCCGCTTATTTCGGGAATTCCCCTTTCTGTGCGTTTTGTTCCCATCCGAATCCGTGTTTTCTCTCTCTCTTTCTATCTATCCCCCGCAGTACCACACTGACGTTCGCCTCTTCCGTGGAAGCGGGAGTCGGATTTGCTGCATTACTGCGGGACAAAGACAAATACGGGAATCCAATTATAGGGGATCGAACGCTCTGGCGAAAGGTGGTCGTGAATGCGCTCCAGAGATTGGAGAGAAGAACGGGAGAAAGGATAAGGGAGAGGGAGAAGGGAGAATGGGAGAGAGAGAGAGAGAGAGGAAGAAGGGAAAAATTCCTAAGAAGACAAGGAATATATAAAGACAAATATAAAATGAGAGCACTAGCAATTAGTGAAAATGCCAAAAAGTTGTAAAATTAATAAAAACGATTAATCCAGCGAATATTTAAAAGATTTTATGAGCAAATAGTTTTGATTACATTCAAGTATAAAATTAAGGAATTGGAGAGGGTAGGGGAAAAGGTTCAAAACCGCAAAGGCGGTTCAAAAGAGAAAAAACAACCAGGGGAAGAATTGCAGAATAAATTACATAACGCGCTTTTTTCACTTTTTTCCATCGGGGTAAAGAACAGCAGATGCGATGTTATGTTGTTTGCCTACGGCATGTACTTTTTAGCTATTTTTTCCGATTACTATTCCCTTGCAGCCAGAGCCGTCCCTAGGGCATGGCGAGCCGGGGCGACCGCCCCGGGCCCCGCAAGGATAGTCAAAAATTTAATTTGGCGGTTAATGATAACGGGGCCCCGCACAGGTCGATTTGCCCTGGGCCCCGCACCTCTGTTGGGGCGGCCCTGCTTGCAGCTAATCCTAGATAAAACAAATTTACACCACGTCTAGCTCTCGCATATACCACCAACCTATCCGGAAAATTTCTCCAGGTTTTTTATGGATTCCAGAGACATCGACAGACAGACAGACGGACAGATAGACAAGCCTAATACATAAGCGATTTTTTTAGAATAAAAGTGCCAATGAGGAATCGAGAGGAAGGCGACGCAGAGGACGAGATGGGAAGAAGAAAGAAGAGTGACTGCAGAGGCAAGTGAATTCGAATCTGTGTATTGCGCCTATTTTATTTAGTGGACTACGAACGTCTCTTCGTTGCTAACATTCTTGTATCCCGCACACAATTACACCGCCGTGATGCATTACAATCACCACACAGTATACGCTCTGTACCTGTATACTTCATTGCTTTTATGTCTGAATAAAGTGGGGAAGAGAAGATTCCGAAATAGACGCAGTGGGGGCGGAGGGGCAAAGGGAACAAACGTTGGGGGCGAAAAGAGAGGGAGAGGGAGCGAACGGTGCGGAAGAGTGGAGAGAGACGAAAAGAGATAAAGTGAGGGAGAAGGGGTAGAGGGCACTCCAGCCTGGGAACGACGGGTGTGATTGCGTGGGAGGCTCAAACTTTGGTTCATTGGCGAAGCGGATCACGCAGCGCGGTGTGAGAGAACGAAAGGGTAGAGAGGGGAGGGGGGAGGGGAGGGAGGGAGGGAAGAGGGAGGGGAATGGAAGGAGGGAGGTGCAACGAGAGAGAGAGAGGGCGCAGGAATGAAAACGAGGGTCCGTAAAAAAAATTCACACGCCGCGTCGGCGGCGAGCATTGGCATTCGAGGATTTTCGCGCCAAGTCCATTTTCCGCGATGCTTTGTGCGGAGTTTAACGTCCACTTAACGTCGAGTACGGGAGATTATCGAGCCAAAGGACCGAACTTAAGTACGACGGAAACTTGGCGATGCGTGTTTTGAAGAGAAGCGAGGAGGAAATAAGAGTGCGAAGTGCTTCCTAGAGGGGCATGAGAGTACTTTTATAGGACCCAACATCAGTCGGGGTCCCATTCTACTGCAACCTGGGAAGTCAAACTGCAGGGAGAAAAATAGATTATTTCGAAATACAGGGAGGTCCGCAAGACATAATAATGAGCCTGATGATTCTGTTGAAGCTTATGCCATCTGCTATTACATGGTTGTCTCGTCTATGGCGTCACTTCCACCTTGCAGTAAAATCCGAGTAATGTTTGAATTTGATATGCATTCTGTAGACGTCAAGGACGCGAACGAATTTACATTTCCAGTACCGATGGAAACAAAGCCCGTTTGAAATGACAAATTGAAAGCATGAAGAAACAAGTATGAAAACGAAATTCAGAGATAGGAAAAAACTTTTTATGTATCTGGTATTTCGGTTGGTTATGCTACTCACTAAACGCAAAGGAACAAATTTTACGAGGCACAAAACAGTTTACGTTTTTCTTAATACACTATATTGTTCTCCACGAGTCTAACCACTCGTATTTTCCTCCGAGTTCTTTTTTTTACACGCGAGAGAAATCGAAACTGATGGCATTAGGCACGGGAACGATTTTTAAATTTAGTTACCGCACCAGGGTCTCTGAAATATGAATGGCGTGCGGAATCGAAAAGAAGGTTGCGTTCCCTTCTCTCCGGCAATTGTATCTTTTATAGAGACGAGATGTGGAGGGGAATGAGAAAGTGTCCATCAGACGAATCAACAAGGTCGAAAAGGTTTACAGGCACAAAAGTACAGGCGCTTTATTTATAAACTTAATGGAAATTATCTAAGCATCTAGGGGCTTATTGAACATAACAAGACCGGAAACTTGAAAACTATTAAATGACAACGTTAAAGGCCAAATCAGATTATAAAACACGATATAAAAAATAAACGTAAAGAATATTTTGAGTGAAATCACAATATAACATTCAACGAAAAATGGTGAAACAGTCGCAGAAGCTAAAGGCGGCAAAATCATCAGAAAAGATGACAATCCCGCCGATTTGTGACACAAAGACGGGTTTAAACCAGACACGTGTAAGATTGGCAAGCATCGAAATATGCCCGGCATGTGCAAAAACAAACGAAGAAATAAAAGTGTAAGACGTATTCCGAAGCACGAATCGAGATAAGCACTCTCGGAGTGAATAACAAAACAAATGCGTGCTGAGCACTAAGATGGAAGATAGACAGGTGGAGAGAAAGAGATAGGAGAAAGGTGTGTGTGTGCGAGGACTGGAGTTGGAGTCAGAGAGAAGGGGGAAAAAACTATTTTTTACAACCTTGTTTTTTTTTCGCATAGCGCGCTTATAAATTCAGTGATGGCGTTTCCCATGGCGATGCATCAATATCAAGCTGGATGAATTTCAATGGCCGCCGAGGCGAAAAATAATCTCTCGCTTCTCTCTGACCCGCATCCGTGTCCCTGTTGGCTTCGCGTCCTTGTCTAGTGGTAGCAGTATATCAGTGTTTTGCCTAGACGGCGATTATAAATCGCCGCGGACTGAGGCGTCCGAGTGATCTGAATGCGGAGCGGAATCATCGCCCCATTCGACCAACTAAAGGCAATGATCAATCGCTTGGCGATGCGATGAATTTTCGCTGACGTATTCAGCGGAGCCACCGCGTCAAATAGGTACCAGAAAGCGGATCAAGAAATATCTGCAACTGCAATTTAAACGATCCCTCGACTAAAAGTGTTATAAAGGGGGTTGGTTAACGATACTACCATGAGATCGGCCGAGCTATCTTTTTCTTAAAAGAGTAATTTTTTGTGAATTTGCAATTTTTGTATCATATTACAAAAAAACATCAACCATATATTATTCACAGCGAAAACAATTCAATCGAAGTTTGCAAATGGAAGAAATTAGGAAACGCGGCTAATATACATATACGTAGATAAATAATATCGTGCACCTGAAGAGAAAGATGGAAACTATTAATATTAATAATAAGCCGTCTTATTAGGTCGATATTTTAGACATTAATGTTCATTCTTCCATATAAACCTGACGAACACAAACATCCACGTCCTAGTCGGGATTCGAACCCGCGACCTTAGTAACCGTCGGCCGATACTTTAACCATCCGTCTACCAACGTTTTATTTAGGTTCCGTGGAATCGTTAAAACAAAAAACTTTAGCATTATCTGTTTGCATCAGCACCAGCGACAACCTCAAGTTTTTGTTGCCTATCGCAAAGGCTAAAAGGATAGTACGAAAAATAATCAAAACAGCAATTGTTGACTTGTGCATGTGAAGAAACACGCAATAAAACAATAGAATTTGACAAAAAGAAGAGGTAGAGAGAGAGAGAGAGATGGGAAGAGAAAGGGAGAGAGAGAAACGGTAAGGGAGAGCAACGTTATGACAGGGCGAGGTGAATGGGATTACCCCAAAGTCAAAGAAAGGAAAGTGGGATATGGAGAGGAATGATAATACTGATAGAGGGGGGGGAGAGAGGGGAGGAGAAGGAAAGGGGGAAGGAAGTAAAAGCGGGGGCGGGACGGGGGCTGGTGGATTTAGAATTCGCGAGGGAGGGAGGGGAGCGGTCGAAGGCAAGCTCCAGCGCGACGCATAAATCATGCGAACCGCAACCACCATCCAAACGAACTCGCACGTCGTCCTCTCTCTCCCTCTCCTCCTCACTCCTATTCTTCCCCATCCTCCACCTCTTCCCCCACTCCTCTACCCCTCCCTCCCGCCTCTCCTCGTTTATAGCCCCAACACCCCGGCGACACATCATCTCTCTTCTTCTCCCTTTCTTTCTCTCCTTCCCTTTCTCTCTTCCGCGGCGAAAGCTTTTACAGGCGAGAGTCGTGAACTAGAATAATGGTGACAGAGGGATAAAAAAATTAGTCCGAGTAATGCACGCTGGAAGGTTTGAATTAAGAGCGTTTCACTTACGAGAATCAGGAACTGAAGTTTCGCTTTTGTTTCCAATAATGTGACTGCTCTGATAGAGATACACGATGAAAATTTTGTAATATCTTCATGTAAAAAATATTCTTAATACCCAATTTAACGTTTCTTTTCATAAAATTAAGGAATTGACATAGCAAATATTAAATCCGGTAATATAGCAACCTGTTTGAGCGATGTGACACATACATGACGTTTTTTCTTTTATTTTAAGAAAACCTTCAAATACACTATGTTAATATGGAGGCGTCCATATGTTAAAGATATGTATTATAATCAAAACTATGCATCCAATAAAAATATTTCTTTTGCTTTTAATAAACCTTCTGAAAATTAATTATATCCTCGGGTGAATATTGTACGAATTAAAGGAAACAATTGTTCGCTGACTGGGCGAGTTGACTCGAGTATGTCCTTTCCATCTTTTACTTGGATATATACAAGTAAATCTAAAATATCAAATTTCATCGAAAAACACGTCCGGCGGCGAAGTCTTGATACGAGCGAACGAACATGCAGCCGAACAGTGGAGCATTTTCATTTTTAAAAGGTTTCTTTAGGGAATATCTAGCGAAAAGACGGCAATTCATTCTCTCGTGGATTCTCACGAGAACCGAGAAATTAGAAAAAATAACGTCGTAAATAAAGGAGACACATTCGTGAAGTTTCTCGAGGTTTCTGCGGAGAAGCACTGCGCAAAATAGAGACGAGTAGGGTGGGGGGGGGGGGATAGGAGGGGGTCGCGGGTGACCCCGAAATCTACGCCTCCCTCAAAGGACGGCACGTCACGAAAGGAATGCGGACGAGGCGGAGGAGCGGTGGGCACGATTTCGGCGCCTTTCATGTGCCGAAATTTCGGCGACAGATTTCGGTGGAAGATTAAAAGGACGGCGGGAATAGATTGCCCACTGGAAACCTTTTTCTTCGCTCACGACGGTGAAAATTGAGATGGCACGACGTAAATCTGCCGAATGGCGTTCTATTACAATGTATCTGACATTTATATCGACACTTATGTTTCGGAACGAGCGAAGATCACAAAATTGGTACGATTTTTAATTTAATAACCATCACAATTGAAACACATTAGAGATTATAAAAAAATAACATCAAGTGTTATCGGAGAAATTCCGTTTAATGTTACATAGTATGTCTACTAAAGTGGTCTAGTTCCTTTTAACCAGAACCATCTTTATAATGATGATGAATGGAGAAACCTCCTAAACAACCTTAGCAAACCCCGACATTTTCAAAAAATGAAAATATATAAAACTAGATTTATTTCCGCAGTACACACGAGGTCTTAAAAAGATTTTCCGCGATTCTGGGTTTAAAATTGCCTTTTCCTCCAATAATCATCTCCATCGCTTGATAGGTAACCCAAAGGATCCTACCCCTATTCGTGAAAAATCCGGGATTATGTGCGATGATTGCGGAAAAATTTATAATGAGAAAACAAAAATAAATATCATTACTAGGTTCAAAGAACACATCATATTTTAAAAACGGAAACTTTGATAAATCTAGAGTAGAAATTCATATCCTTCAGACCCAACACTCTTTTCCATAAAAAAAAACCTTCAATTATTGAAACCTATTTCCAGCCGAAAGTTTAGCCATTCTTCAAAACAAAGATATTATCCTTAATCAAGACTCGTGTCCAACAGGAAACTACTTTGCTTTCTCTTTCTAATAACGGTCATTCCAACGGACTTCCCAACTTCCCCATCACTACGTAGTAACTATTTCTTCCCTCCCCCTTTCTTTTCCCTTTCTTCACCCTCTCATTTCACTCCATGTATATATACTCTCCCCAACTCGTCATTCTTCGTCTTTTTTGATCGGCCTACTCACGATGGAATCGCTGATTCCGAAATATGTTTTTAGGTATTTTTCTAGAAAGGACATACTCGTGCGTGGTTTTTTTTGGCTGATGTGTATTTGTGCGTGTGTGAGCAAAAAAGTGTCCCTGATGTTGGAGTAATTCTCCCTAAACCCAGAGTGCGTGAGTTTGCGTTTGTGTTTGGTCTCTGGCGTGGAGTAAATTCCCCTGTGTGTGAGTACTTTCCTTTTTAAAATATTTTTATTGGGAGGTTTCGCCATTCACTGTCATTATTCATATTTTTTTCCATCTTTATAATGCTTTTCCGCGCGTGGGTCCCATTTTCTTGTCGACAAATAATTTTCGGAATTATTGCTCTACATTCACAAAAACGTAGAATGAATAATATTAATTATTGCAGATGACAAATTACTAATTTTTAACACCTGTATCATTATAAAATTTTAGCTTTTAATTTAAACTATTTAGCTAATGCCCCAAAGGCGGAGCCCATTGCGCTGTGGGACATAAAGTACAATGGCGCAACTTTTAGCCAGATGCTTTTAAGGCACCGAGTTTTTAAATTAAATCTACTGCTAAGTAAACTTCGATCGATGATATGACGCCACGCGATAACGATGCAACAGAAAATATTTTTAATACAGCAACGTTAAAATAGAAGCACTATTTTTAGCTGTGACGAACAGAGGCATAAAACGCACACTGCAAATGGCCAAACCTCGAAATCACAGGTCATTGACAAACAAATTCCATTAGTGCGGCCAACTAATTGGATATATCTCGCGGGAGAAAAGCGAGTTTGGCCATTTTGCGGCAGGGAAATGTCAGGGAAATTGGAGAGAGGACTGGTGGAGGAGGAAAGAGAAAAGGAGAAAGCGAACAAAGGAAAAATCTCGAAAGGAAAACAAGACAAAAAAACATTTCACGAGCGGAGAAAGGAAGATAACGAGGGGAAAAAGAAAAAAGTAGAAATGGGACTGGAAAAAGTAGAAATGGGACTGAAAAAAGTAGAAATGGGACTGAAAAAAATAGAAAAATGAGAGAGGAAATGGAGAAAAAGGACTAAATTGATGAAATTGGGAAGAGAGTGGAGACGAGATAGAAAGTGGGAATGAGAGAGGGGTGGGGGAGAGGGGGGGAAGAGAGAGAGGGGAGGGGGGGGGTAAGTGAGCAGTGTTCGATGGGAAGGGAGTGGTGAAGAAGTCGCGAGTGGTGCGTTAGTCAGGGGGTGCGTGGGTGGGAGGGGGGATGTCATCAACCCCTAGAGTAGTCACGCAGCTACAAGGATATGGGTACTCTGGAGAAAGGACGAGGGTGGGGTAGCGAGTGGAATAGATTGGAGGGGGGGAGGGGTAGGAGGATTTGAGGAGGTGGAGGAGGGGGGACGAGCAGGAGTGGGGGGGTGGAAGGGGGCGAGGTGAAGGGGGATGAGGAGGAGGGGATGAGGAGGAGGGGAGCAAGGAGGATTGGGGGAGAAGGAGAGGGCGAGGATGGGGATGGGGGAGAAATGGGTTGAAGACTCTCATGTGCGGCGGCGGAGGTGGCCACCCTCTCAACATCCCCTCCCTCCCTCTCCCTTTCCCCCCTCTCTCTCTCTCGCTTTACACTCTACACTCGATGGGCGGAGGAGAGGATTTGAAAAATTATACTCGGAAAAAAATTGCGTGCCGCGGAAGGAAAAAGGACGAGAGTAGACGATTAATTCCGTAAAAAAGTTGTCTCGGACTGGGATATCCGTCTTCTCTCTCCACAGCTAATTGGATTTATTAACATTAATCGCCCCAAGGCGCAACAAATAGGACGATGCCCTCGACGCTCGAGAATCGATTCGGGGACGCCGTCGTGGAGGGCATTGCACGATAAATAAACTAAGAAAATGGTTAGTCTGAAGAAAAGCGTACGTGTGCCATGGATGGCTTAGCCAAATTGAGACGAACACAGGTACGTCAACGAAGTGACGAAACGAACCAACCTTTTGGATCGGAAGATGAGCCTATTTATCATCTAGGAGACTAAGAGAATTAAAAAAGTAAAATAAATCTGGATGACAGATAAACAGGATACCAATACCTTCCAAAAAGTTACGGAAAAGTGAACATTGTGTAGAAATAAATTTTCATAATGGAGGAAAGCCTCGTGATTTCTACTACTACGATTTCGTTAAAAAAGATATATTTCTCTCAAAATACGACGGATTAAATGTAGTGTAAGTGAAAGGTCCAATCCTCCGAGAAAATAGCCCGTAATAAATTCGGCGGTTGCAAAATCAGACGATTCACGCCACATTCTGGCACTTCGAAAAACAAACAAGTTTCGTTTGAAATGTTCTGCTCGTTTGCAAACGCAAATTAAAATGTGCGGCTGGTACATACATTATCGTCACGAATTCAATCGCTGTCTCAACGGACAATGGAGATATGATGTCAATTCAAGGCTTTATATTTATCGGACGAGTTCCCGCTCAGAATATATTGAGTACTGAATACATATATTGAATGACTAAGTTCAAAAGGACTTGTATGACAATAATCATAATACATTCCATCTTATAAAATGTTTTGGTCAAGATAAAGGTTTAGCCATTCTGTATTCAATTATTATAATATTTCCTTGGTTATTATAATTTTTAATTGGAGAAATATATTTCAACTTTCGAACAATATCATACCTAAATTGGCGTAAATGTAGAAGTTTAAGGGATTAGGAAGTCATCAAAGTGTTTCGTTTGTCCGCAATCGCTAAAGCGAGATTCCGTGGATCTGTGTAATTGAGCTATCGTTTGTTGCTCCGCCAGGACCGAAGGCGTCTGCCGACAAAAACAATCGACGGATGCAAATACTACAAGGAGTAAACGAGCAAATACGATAAACACGGGGGCGACCAAAGCGCCGCTCCACGGCCTTACAACGAGTCAACAAATTCCCCGTCACCACTTCCAATCACCGGTTTAGGAGTCGTGTTTGCAGTGTTGCATTTATGAGGGGACGCCAAACACGGTGGCTGGTGGGGGCGGAAGGGAGCCTCTTTTTATTGGCCCTACAATCTCTTTCACGGCCCATCGAGCCCCGACATCCCTCACCCTCGCCACTCCATCCCGCCGCTAAACAAAAACCATCCGCGCCACACCCATCCCCCGCCCACCCAACCCCCCTCCCTCCAACCCCCTTCGCCCGTTCCTTTCCGCAACCCCCGCAGTCCTATTGCAGACCGCCTAAGGTTAATGGCATTATTTCCGCACGACCACCCACGTAAGAAGGCTTTCCGAATCAGAGTAAAAAGGCTTTCCGAATCAGAGTAAAAAATTGTCCCGGTCTCCTTAACCTCGCTAAATAATGTTGTTTTAAAATATATATATATATTTCATCAGTAACAGTATTAAAGATGTAGTCCGGGTTGCATAAGGTTAAGGATACCTAACGGAATTTTGTTCGAGCGCAGATGCTGGTAGTTTCCGCACAGAAATGGATTCTAAACAACAGTTTAATATAAACACAACTAAATGAAACGTTATAATGACAAAATTAAAATAACGCAAGTGCCACTATTACGTACAAATAACGTATTTCAAGAAATTAAGTTGCACAAAATACAGTAAATTCTGCGTTTAAAATACCATTATCGAAAAAATCTTATGCATGTACTGCATATGACAGATGACATAAACAATTCTGCAGCCGGTTAGTATAGGGTGAAAATAGTTACAGACAAAGAGCATACACCAAATCGATAGAAGGGATATGAATCACAATGCATCAGTGTCTGCTTCCAGGGGAAAAAAGAAATGCACACTCATTTAAACACTCTAATGATTAATACTGGAAATGAAATGTTTGCCAGAAGCGACTTCAGGAGGCGGGATCACCCGAAAGTTACCTTTTATAAGTATCTATAATTTCTTATAATCACATCAGCGAAATCACATCTCTTTTAGATATCCATCTCTTCTTCCCACTTAGCTCACCCTCTTGCTGCCCTCCTTTTGCATCCCTCCCCTTTTTGCATCCCTTTGCCGATGCCACTCTCATTACACGCCCTTTCCCTCTGGAAAATCGCATTCTTTACAACATCTCTTCGATCCCTAAACAACACGAGGCACACATAACAGGATACGTAACAAGAATGGCGCTGCCTGCCTTCCTCAGGTCACGCATTCTAGTAATGTCGCCAACTATTTTCCACAAAAATCTTTTCGGGCATTCTCCTTTCGAGAAATAAATATTCTCGTTTCGCCGGAGTATAATAGGAGTGTGTCATGGTCCTTGGAGGAAAAAAACGGAGCCATTATGAGCAGAGTAACAATGGCGGTGTGGGAAAGTATTGCTCAATCCTCTATTCTTCCCTGCAACCAGTTGGAGAATTTTAATTTCTCCAAACGTGAGAGCGAGGCGACTGAATGTAGTCGAAATAAACATCGCGTGGGATCCTTATGGAAAGATAAACTATGAGAGAGCGTTTTCGGTAAGGAACGTGTAATCCGACAGACAGACACGCACAGCGGTGGAAAAAAATTAATAAAAAACAAAATAGACGGGAAAATATGGCACGAAATTCTGCTCGCCTCTCATTTACGAGTTACTTAAATTTCGACCCGCGTTTTGAAGCCGCCACTTTAACTCCAAACGTTGATTCTTTTTGTTTTTTTTTTAATTTTTGAATGAATTGATACGTGCGCATTTTGGAAAATTACGTCAAATTCCTAAAAACGAAAATTAGCGAAGACGGGTTAAAGTTCTTAATAAATGTGTTACTCTCTAAAAACAGACTATGAAAATCCTTGTCCAACGATCAAACGAGAACCATCGAAGTAATTAGTATGATACAAAGAATAAATATGTTTTGTACCGCTATTTTACGTTAAATAATTCAAAGCCACAATTAAAAAAATAAAATAAAAGAAAGTTTGGGAATTTCACGTCAATCTACAGATTTTGTTTTTCCACCCCAGCTTAAAGGGAATTCTGGTTCCGTTCTCCCAAATAATATTTACGCCGGTGAATTAAGGAAATAAAGAACTTCCTGTATAAAATATAACTAATGATCAAGACCAGGATATTCTAATCTCCGACCTCTAATCACTCTTCCGAGTTTTTTTTAGAATTTCGTTCCGTTATTCCCCATTTAGCCGCGAGGGAAATATCGTCGATGGCAACTTCCGTCAAAACTATAGATTGCCCAACACTTTCCCTATCCTTACAATTCGTAGGATTCCATAGAAACGAGAACACAGTCTCATTCGCTTCCGAACGCTTCCAAATACGACGCAATCGCGTTTTTGTCATCGTCCCATAAGAACGGCACGCTCCCGCCGTTCCCATTGAAAGCAGACAATTACTTTTTTCACTGGAGAAACCCTTCCCTCGGATGGACCGCCGCCCTCCCGACCGCCTCCTCCTTTGTCCTCCGCTCCGCCCCCAATCCGCCCGCCCCCGCCATAAGTCTCTCCAAACCAGTTTCGCTCCCCCTCTCTCTCTCTCTTTCTCTCTCCTCTCTTTCTCCTTCTCCTATCCGACTCTGGTTATTTCGCTCTCTGGATCGCAGAACGCAGTGGTTAGCCATTTCTGTCCGATGGATGCGGAAAGCGCTCATTTTTTACATTCCTCCGGCAATGATACGACCAAACGGCTTAAAAACATTTTACCGTAAAAATTGAAACTTTTTCCCTTAGAAAAAAACTATCATTCAATTCAAAAATCAAAAGTAAAAAAAAATAATTTAAATTATTATTTTATCGCCATTTATACGCCCCCTTTTGTCATTTTTTTTGAGGAAATTTAGGAACTGGAAAATGACTAAATAGCTACCATAGGGTGATCAGCGATAATTTCTCCGCATGGAGTTAGAAGATAACCATTTAAATTACGCATCCTCACGAAACTAATAAAATCCAAACTGCATAAGTATCAGCACCACTGCAATAAGAGTATGCCAACTGCGCTCCATCTCGTCCAATGGTACCTACTCAAAAAGGTTTTAAACGCCAGGCATGGAGACCGTTAGTGGTTTCCGAAGGACGATGACTAAGGATATATACAATAAAATTTACTGTTGAAACGCGGAGGGCGCGAGAGGACGGCGGCGGCAGCAGTAGTAGTATAGCGCCGAACTAACTGGACCAGTCTGGTTTAACAGCGTGGAAAGAGTGGAGGGAGAAACTGGCCGAACAAATGCAGGCAGGAATGCGGAGTATCTCTTTTGCGAATGAGTCCGAGAGAGGGAGAGGGGGCGTGCGTGTGAGAGGGAATCGTATGCGACACTCGAGCGGTCAGAGAGGGAGAGAGAGACAGAGAGGTTAGAGAAAAAGAGAGAAATATAGAAAGAGGTGCAATAATTCACCGCGAATATAACCGAGCTCACGTCGGCTTGGCGCGACCGGAGCCGTATCGCCAGGAAACAAGTTCATTTTATCCGCGGCGGGTTGGAGGCCAGAGGGTGGTGGTGGTGGTGGGGGGGTGGGTTATAATTTACATGAGACCATCCCTTTTTATTCATGAAGCGATTCGTAAAGGGCCCTCCGAGGATAATTCACGCGGCATTACGAACTGACCCAGCGCCGCCACCGGATCCTGCTACAACTAGTACACGAATACAAATTGTCGGGGATTTTCGGTCGTTTCGCGACGGCTGGATTAATTTAGGGTCGGCTTCGGGGAAATGAGGATTGTATTTCACGCAAAATGGATAAACTATTTTCGATGGGTTAAAAAGCGCTCGAGTCATGCGGAGGTGTTAAAGTCCGAAAGGCGCGCACGCCAGGCCGGTCTGAGACGATAAAAATGTATTTACGGTGGGTGCTGGAATGCGTCCAGAGGTTAGAGAGACCTATACGGGGATTTCACTCGGGCCGCGTGATACACGGGCTGCAAGTCGTTTTGAAGGAGTGGGGCGCGGCGTGAAATTTCCACACACGAGCATACCGAATGGAACGCAAATAAAGTGTGACGCGCGTCACTCTTCGAAATCTCCAGATTAGCTTCAGTTTAATGACTGAATTTGAGAATCCGAAAACGTTGTGTGTTGCGCGCACGACAGCTTAATGTCTTAATAGAGCTCTGTTTTCGCTGGCGAATGATTTTCGCGATGATTAATTTCTGTTAAACGTGAAGAATTTATGTTTTCTCTGGGAATTTTGTAAGAATTAATTAAAGAGAAAAATACCGTGCGCTGCTCTGGTAGCCGATTAAGTAGCGACAAGGCTAGGGAAATGTGCCGTACGAGATTCTAAAAATGAAAGCGAAAAACGAATGAGATAACACATATCTCGATGGAATTCGAAGTTATACTACTGCTAAGCGAATGCTTTACAAAATGTGCTTAATAAAGGTCGCTTACCTTAATTAAATATAGAAATGTATTTTCATCCTATTATGGGAGAATTCATTAACATCGTAAAGAGATATCAAAGAAAATCATGACGTAAGAATGCACCGCGTTAATTTTTTTTACTAAATGTGTTATTGTGATTGCATATAAAATTGAAGCATAAAATACAAGTAACCGGTAAAACACGTACACGAATAAAGATGAAAAGATTTTCGAAAATCAAAAGTCTTTTTCAGTCATAAACCACGTGGAAATTTACATAAAATGTTTAGAATTTCATATGATAAAATTTTTAAATGATTAGAATATTTTCATTTCGTCCCGATAAAAGATTCGAAAAGTAAAATATCGAGTTGAATGATTTTTTTCCTGATATAACTTCCAAATATATACATTCTTAACGGACTCCAGTAGAACATATACGAAACAATACAAACATGATCTATTAGTTTGAATCCCAGCGGCGTCGTGTAAAAGGTGTAAGGATTAATGATAAACATCCTTTCTATATTAACAAAAAAATCCAATTCAATTTCCAGGGCATACCAACGTTGCTACGTAAACATTTCGCAGAATAAATTCAATCCAAAAACACGAGCAGCAGAATTTCTGCAGCCAATGGCAGAGCGAGGCTTTCAGCTTGAATCGAGTTTCTTTTTGTCGCGAAAACGAAAGTGGAATCGCCGAAACCATGGACGAGCGATCAAAAGACCGACGCCACGTCCTGGAATTATATTTTTTTGGTCGAGACAAAGCGAATGGCACGGCGATCGCCTTTTGTCTTATCTGCGCCCGCTCATCCCGTACACTAGGGGACTCGTATTCCACCGATCATAGATTCGAGTCCCGTCAAGAGGAGGGACCCCACTGCAGCAAGGTGCACGACGCATGCAATCCAATACAAACACTCGTAAAAAAAAAAACAACGCACGCCCACGCACGCACGTGCGAACCTCCCCCTTTCTTCGCCCTCTCTCCCGGCCCTACTCTTTTCATTCTTTTTTTAATAACACCGGACGCAAGGGAGCACGCGCGTGCGTGAGTTATATTCTCAATGCACGGGGCGCCATTTTTTCGGAGGCGCGTCGGCATTCTGGCGAGCGCCGCCCACGCAAGGGCAGGTGAGCCGATATTAACGATTCCTTCCGAGCATTTTTACGAGTTCTGTCACCCGACAGTACCACGGTTCAAAGATCCTTGCGAGGAAACTTTCGCGGATCGAATCGATGATAAGTTCCTCGTCGTGGCCTCTGCATTTGGGGGCGCGGACCTCTTTGAGGCCAAAGGGATTCAGCGGTCGTCCGAAAATTTCTCGCCCAAAGATCGCCTTTTGGATGGACGTCCCTCGCGGCGGAAAGGGTACGCCCCGTGTGCGTATGCAAACCGCTTTTCCACGTCCGCGATCAAAGTAAACCACCTTTTCCGCGCCAGGTACGTCGCTAACCGACCGAGGCCGCATATGCAAAATTACCATGATAATGGCCGGCAACACATGCATGAATTTATCTTGCTATATTTATGCGCGGCGCCGCAGATGAATATAGGAAGCGTGCCGGTCGTTGCTCATCACCGCCTTTGGCTGCGAACACACATGCTAACACCCATATTCATGGACGTACTCAAGAGTTATTTGCTTCAGGCAATGCGGTCATATCTCGGTAGAAGAAAATAAACTATTGTATGAATTTTAAGCAATATTTTAAAGATTTAAATGAAAAATAAATTAATGGTTGATTTCATCGCTATAAGATTTATTTCCGTTGTATAACAAATGGGTGTTTTAAAATTGACAAATACTTTTAAATAAATAATAAATTAAGTACATTAGGTAATACATCTAAATGGTTTGTGCTTACAACGAAAATTAGTCGGATGCCGATGTAAAAAGTACACGAATGGAGGGCGTTGGAAAAATGGTAAATTTTTGGATAACGACAGTAATAAGATCACCTGTTTACTTCCTAAGAGCTACATTGCCACAAAATAATACGAAGTAAAATGCAAGACGTGCAAAAATATTTGCACACATTTCTATAAAAATGCCTTCCACATTCGCCGCTTATTGGTTTTATTTTTATCTCGTTTGAAAAACTCGTGTATTCAGAGAAAGTGAGAGTTGAATTTGCATCTACTTCGGACTCTTCGGAATAAGGGATGTAAATTTAAAATTAACACGACGCATCTGAAAGTCCCTCGAGAATGCCTAATACCCGTTTTGGGCGCACTATTCCCGAAGAAAACATATCGATAAGTCCGAAACGAAAGATCCGTTTCCCAAAAACGTCCACAGCTATCAAAGGAGATGTTCTCTGGGAAAGCTTTCGAAGGCACGTGGAATAGTCCGGCTAAAAAAGTCTTCATTCGCGTCACGATGGCTCATTTGTTTTACGGTCCTTCTAGATGCAATCTCCAATCGGATCGTACCGAGCGGACACAAGCTGAAAGTTCAAAAGTTGCTCCGAGGGTTTTGAAGCACTGGTCACGACCGCACAATGGACGCTGTGGTCTCAGTGATTCCAACGACCGACACGGGTATTAACGCGCGCCATAAATACACGTGCACGTCGGTTAGGCCGTGAGTCACGGGCAATTCCGACCGAAGTAACGACGCGGAGAATCTGCACATATTTTAGCGGAAAAAATACAAACCTAACGTGTGGATTTATTGAAATATTCATTAGCGATATAGAGGTATAAAATTTTACTCGGAACCTAAAAATGGAACACGAAAAACACTCGTAAAAATGAATTTATTAGCCTCAAATTGCCATCGGCTAAACAAATAACAACCGCTTAGCTTATATTTTGGAAACAATAAGAACAAAGACAAATATTAAAGTTAAATTAACGTCCTTTTATTCCAAATTGACGAACTGGTGAAACATCCAGCCAACAAGGAATTCAGCAGAGATGGGGATATTAAACAATTAGATAACATTCAACTAGATAACATTCAACTAAATAATTGAGAATACTTTCCCAATTCGATTACCATTTCAGCCTCCACGATTAACTTTGGCCAGATTAATCTTTAAAGTTTCGATTTAGCAAGTGCGTCGTTTAATGTGAGGCCGAAGATAAGGACTCGAGAAGATAGAGATCTCAAGCGCCAGAAAAAAAACCACAATGAAAAGCGATAAACATTTCTTTTTTCAGAATGGGAAAGTGGCCCCGGCGAAAAAAAAACGGCTCTAATGAATTTGGTCAAATGGATACGAGAGGAACTTTTTTTCTATCTCTAGTAATAACATGCCATTAAATGAATAAACCGACCGTCGGGGCGTATTTTTTCGCCATTTTCTCTCGTTTCCAGATCATTCAAGTACGATGACCGTCGTAAAATTAGCAGGGAGGGGGAGGAGAGGGTGGAGGGGGGGGAGAGGGGGAGGGAAAGGAATGGGGAAAAGGCAAGAGAGAGATACGGACGAGGTAGGTCGTGCGGAAACGGGTCTGATTCTTAACAACCGAGAGAACAGACTCTCTCCTCTTATCTCTCCTCTCCCTCTCCCCCCCCCCCCCCCCTCTTTGTCTCTATCACGGTCTCTTAATTATTTCCTCTCATCCTCACCTCCTATTTTTTTATTTGCTAAGAAAATCATACATTTCATCTAAACATACAGAGGATGCGATAAAGACAGGGAGGGGGAAAAGGGAGGGGGAAAAGGAAGGAGGAAAGGGAGGTGAAAGGAAGGGGGAAAGGGAGAGGAAAGGGAGGAGGAAAGGGAGGAAAGGGAGGGGAAAAGGGAGGGGGAAAGGGAAGAGGAAAGGGAGGGGGAAAGGGAGGAGGAAAGGGAGGGGGAAAGGGAGGAAAGAGAGGGGGAAAGGGAGGGAGAAAGGGAGGAGGAAAGGGAGGAGGAAAGAGAAGAGGAAAGAGAAGAGGAAAGGGAAGAGGAAAGGGAGGGGGAAAGGGAGAGGAAAAGGGAGGGGAAAAGGGAGGGGAAAAGGGAGGGGAAAGCAGGGGGAATAAGAAGAAAGAGAGAGTGAGTGGGAGGAGCGAAGAGTTAATGTAATTTCAAAAGACGTGAATTAACCATTGGGGTACGCTCACACGACAGATAAAATTGCTACGACTTCACTGAAACCGAATCTCCATTTTAAAACATTCCATAAAAAAGGAGAATGTGAAAAAAACGCGGAAAAGGAAAATATTTGAGTATAAGATACAATACCGTCCCATCTCGGTGTCAAGGATTGAAAATAGCTATAGCGAAAAAATCGGCAATTCTCATGTTCTTTTACGAGCATAATACAAATAAAAATAGGGCCTACTATTACCGCGGCATAAACGCGCACCTGCAGGCGAAATCGGGCACACATTAATTTCGCATTTAGGAGGTATTAAAAGAAGAAAAAAATAGTTTTCCGCATAAGATAAACGACTGTCCCGCCCTATCGTACCCCGCCTTCCCTTTTAGATCTCATAATTCGTGCCTCTCCATACCTTTCTTCCAATGGACCGCACTCTACCGCAACGATATTACGTTCACCTCGTATACATTTTATACTTTTATATACACACGCACGCGCACACACAGTATATATATATATATACACGTATATCCCTGCCGCCACTTCCTTCCCGTTTTTATTACCCCTTAACCCGCAATATCTCCCGCCCATCCGCCCCGGGCCGTCCCTGCCCCTCCCTCTTTCCCGCCCCTCGATCCCAACCCCACCATAGGCAGTCGCCTCCTTATCCGCCTCCCCCCCCAACCCCCTTTTCCTACCCGCCACACCTCCGCCTGCCACCTCCCCAGAGGGCGGGCGGGGGAGTGTCAGTCCTCGGAATTGCCTCTGTGAAATTTTTAGCGCGTCCCCAACGAAAAGAGCTCGAGGGAGCGAAGGTGGAGAGAAAGGGGAAATATAGGGAAGATATGAAAAGGAGAGACGGGAAAATGGCCTTTTGCGAACCATTCACTCACGACGCGTGGGGAGGAAGGAGAAAAGAGAAGGGAGGGGGGGGAAATAAAAGGAGGGGAAAAGAGAAGGGGGGAATAAAAGGAGGGGGAAAGAGAAGGGGGGAAGAAAAGAGGGAGTGTGAGATTAAAGAAAGGGAGGAGAAAAAGGCTGAAGACGATCGGAGGACAGGCACGTACGCACACACGCACGAGGGGGGGGGGAGAACTTTGCGGTGGCAATAAAGGCGAAAAAGGATTTCTTCTTTTGTGGATATTTTTGAAATGGCGAGGACCTTTTCTTCCTGTTCGGACTTCAATAAAAAAGCGAAAGATCACTTAATTAGAGATTTTTATGTTTGCACCGCTTGGGGTTTTTTATTGAAGGGAACTTTTCAGAGGGTGACAGCCAGGGGCGTAACTACGGTTTTGGGGCCCCCACGCAAGTCAAGTTTTTGGGGCCACCATTTATATAAAAATATATGAAATTATTATACCGTTTTGATTTTTATCGATATTTTTACGTATTAATTCCAAAAATACATTGAGACTTCTATAATTTTAACATTATAAGGACAGAACAAAACAACTCCAAACTCTCGAGATGGGTATTTTCGTCTTCATTTCGGGCGATGAAATCTGTCATTCCCGTACGGATATTACTACTCCGAATACCTTACGGCAGACTACAGGGAAAATTCTAAGTATTTTTGTGGGGCCCCAAATATCTCGGGGCCCCCACGCATTGCGAGAGCCTGCGTCCCCCAAGTTACGCGCCTGGAGACAGCGCATTAAGGTTTTCAGAAGAAAGTATTAAATGGCAGCCAAATTGAATATTAAGAAACCCAAATATGCTAATGGGTATTAAAAAGCAATTATTTTAATGAGAAAGGCGAGAGCCCGCTCGCTTATCTCCATGAAATGCACGTGCCGTCGGAAGAGTGGTAATCCATTGCCTCCTTAGCGAAGGAGACGGAACGCTAATAATTAATTCAGAAAAAACAACCAAGACCTTAAAATTGTTCATTTGCATTTATTGCTAAGAAATAGTTATGAGACCAATAAAAAATTTACGACTGAAGATCCCACTGCTGTACTATTGGTAAATACGGTGTATTTAAAAATAATTCGATAGTAGTAATATGTTTCGCTATTAATCTTGGATTCGATAGCAAATTCTGAAAACCTTGAAAAAATTAAGAATTATGACTCCCCATAAAACCATTAGAAAATGACTACGTTAAAAAAACCAATCGAAAAAAAATCACAAAAATTGTTCAAAATTCCATATACATATTAAATTTTTAATTTAAAAATATATTTTTCCGTCAATTACTCGTAACTAATTTCGTTATTCAAATCGGAAACAAAAACAAAACAAACCGACAAGCAAGTAACTCTATCATAACTCGCGTTATTGTGCTTCTTGGAATAGAAACCCAGAAAAAGAGGAAGGAATCGAGCCCTTACTAGCGAAATGTCTGCGCCAAAACGCGCAAGCAGGCGGCACTCTGGAAAACCAATTAGTATGAGAGGGGGGAGAGAGAGGGGAGGAGGAGGGAGAGAGAGGGGAGGAGGGAGAGAGAGGAGGGAGAGAGAGGAGGGAGAGAGAGGAGGGAGAGAGAGGAGGGAGAGAGAGGAGGGAGAGAGAGGAGAGGGGAGAGGAAGGAGGGAGAGAGGCAGAGGAAAAAGGGAGTGACAGAGAGAACGACAAAGCAGAGAGAAAGAGAGAGACTCATATCCATCCCGAATACCTAGTGCCCTCGAGTAGAGCACGCACCCCTCTTTTGGAAATGTCAAAAGAAAAAGCCGGTAAAATTTCATTTCTCAAAAATGCCCCTGTACAATAATCGCGTTGTAATTACATATTCATTCGACAAACCCTTCGGCCGTTATTTAACGGTCAATGGCAGTGCTCCAGAATTAAATACGAGGCAAAACCTCACAGGAATAAGGTAGGCACACAGGAGATTTTCAAAAGAGGAAAAAAGACAAAAAACTGCGTGTGGCATTTCAGAGAATAGGGAATGCGGCTCGCAGCGCACGAGGGCGGACTCGCACGAGAAATACACCAAAAGAGTGGGAGAAAAAGGGGGAGGAGGAGAGGGGGAGGAGAAGAGGGGGAGGAGAAGAGGGGTCGAGGGCTAAAGCGAGGTCATATGTTGCAGGCAGGGGAGAAAGGCGATGGTGGTGGTGTGGTTTTCCGCAGCCATTATGCTGTCTGGACGCGGAAGAGAGGGTGAGTTGAGGGTCGAACGTTCGCGTAAGAGGGAGGTGGAGGGGAGACGGAGGTAGAGGGGGAGGGAGGGAGGGAGGCCAGATGCGATCGATATGAGCGCCTGCGGGTTGCAATGAGGGGCAGGCGCGGCATTTGGTGCATTACGCGGATTTATTAGTCCTGTAAAAGTGCAGAGGGCGCAGCAGCGGGGGAAGAGACGGCGTGATACCAGAGGGTTGGGACGGGGGAGTTTTGGCGAGACCTAACCGTTTTTTGGGAGTTTTGGGGGTGGGCGAGGGGTGGAAGGGGGCAGGAGAGGCGCTCCGAGGTCGGATTGCGCGGGGCGATAGTTTCTTTTTGGCTTCGCGTAACGTCATTGACATTGACGTCTCGCTCCGTTTATCTCCGCGCTTAAACAAATTTAAAACGAAAAATAAATATTATGAGAGAGAAAATGGTCGCCGGTAGGGGTAATCGGCCAAATCTACATCTCTTATGTGTATTAAATTCGAACACCGACACCGAAGATTTCATTTCAATGTGCATTTTATCACGAGTAATAATAAGATAAACCGCTCTGAAGCTCTCAAATAATATGTATATATTATCCATATATATTCACCTACCGGAATCTAACAACTTATCATGCAATGTAAGAACGACTTTCGTTGATACTGTGTCTTCCTTTGATGCTATTTCGCAACCTAATTTGGTGTCTTTACCACTATAAATAATGAAATCCCACAGATAACCTGATGGGTCGCACATTTCAAACATTTAAATCCTACATCTAGAAGCTTTCATTGAAATATACTGCCTCCAAGATTACCTACCTTTCCACAACAGCAATGACTCGTCAACAATGGCATGTACACTCTTCGAAAATTTTAAATGGTCACTAATTAGAAATATTTTATACAATTTGGATCTTTAGTTACGATGTCATTATCATTGTTATTCACAAAATGCAAAAATTTGTTCTTTAATTAAAATATTTCCTCGCTTATATTTCATACCTAGGTTTCTGAACAACACCCATGAACATAGTTAAAGTAATGAACACTCTGATTTCATTACTATTAGTTGGAACCCACTTCTGATAACGACATTTTTTGAGCGCCGCAATTTCGTTCTCCTCGCGCGACAATAATTGTTCCGCATAACAATTCGTTTGGAGCACAATGAGAGAAATGAGAGTTTCGTCAAAATCAACTCAAAGTATTGCAACGAATCATTTACATCATACAATCTTACTAGTTGTTTCCCAACAAATCACATGGAAAGGGCTGAGGAGGTTTAGCACTCTCGATATCCCAAATGTCGGACACAAACTTTTTCTGCGGGCAACTCACTTTAGGCTGGAATAATTCTCCATCGGATTCTGATGTATCGTCGCTACTTGTATCAACAGAATATCCTTTCGATTATTCAGGGTCATCGCAAAATCTACTTTCACTTATCCAAAATATCACGTCACACATCGCACGAGAGCTAGAGTCCATCTTGAACTGACTGAGGGCTGTGCTTTAGCAAGGGGCAAGAGAAAGAAAAAATAAAAGAAAAATCTTAGACGTAAACACGCACAGAAAGGGGCCTCAGAACGAAAGCAGAAGGTGTGAGCTCATAAGATAAGTGATGGAGAGGTCGTAAATTGGAGATAGAAAGACAACATAGCTTAATGAAAAATGTGGTCGAACACGCTTGAGACATGGATTTCAGCGGACGCAAAAGGTATGTCTCACACGCTGGAGGGCTTAATATTCTTTAATCCGTAAGAGGGGTATTAATCTTCCGCAAAAATATAAAAGGTAGATAAAATATAGATTACTGCTATATTCGCCACTTGTTTTTGGGTTAGACGTTCCGTTTCCGCACTTTTCGCTCAGCAAACACGTTGATAATGTGATACATATCGTTCCTCAGAAGGCACGCCACCTCATTCTCAATAGAGAGTCAACTCAATCCGCTTAGTCTTTCCTGTCCCATCGTACTTCTCAAATAAGTCGCAATAATTTTAAGTTTCGAAAATGCACGTTCTGAACTTGAGAGAGTGACTGGAATCGTTAGAAATAGCATTAATACCGCACAATGGTCTGGAAAACTGGTGGATAGCGCAGCATTTTCAATGAGTAGCAGATTAGTCACTTCTTTCACAGTTGAAAGTTTAGCGATGTCACTTTTTAAGCAAGACCGAAATGAAATCAGCTACTAATTAGGCTATTATTGCCAACATATTCAGTACCCGATATTTTATCAATTGCACACCCAATATCACTTCCTGTATCACGTGTAGAATCCTGTTGTACAAACTTAGTTATAGTATTTGGAAGTTTACTAAGTTTTTCAAGTTCTTCGTTTTTTAATTTTTCGTTTTTGGACCCGCTCAAATGCTTGTACGTCGACATGATTGACTCTCACAATAGTGAAAATATTATGTAGACGAAATAATGATTAATTATCGTTGATCGCTACTTCCATTACCACGAAGAGACAATCTCAAACTGAGTTACTAGCCATGGCAAAGCAGTATCGTGCTATGTGAAGTGGACCAATCATCAAATGCAATTCAAATGTTTCTTTCATTCGATCCTAAGCGTCCGTAAACGTCCGTTATCTCATAACCGAAGCAGCATCGTCTGTAAGGGTTATGAGACGCTTGTCTGCGAGGAATCTGTTTATACTCTTTGTAAACAGTCTATTCATCCTAACTATATGGCCATAGTCTGCTAAATTAAGGTTGCACAGAGATGGCCTCTCTTCTCTTGGCTTATTGTATTCTTCATCGTTTTGTTTTTATGCCGTGAGGATTAGGCCATAGATATCATGTGCCTATCTGCTTCCTTTGGGTCTACAGAATTTTTTCTACTCTTTTCATTAGAACGACGGTTCAAAATTGTCCCGGAAAGGTTAAAGAATAACAAGCGTAAATTCTTAACATTTTGGTCTCAACATTCAATCTCTTGCGGCCCCCCTTAAGCACGGTCCCCCGGGCTTCGCCCGGGCGGTATCTACGCCATTGTCGAGTGGGCATTCGAGAAAAAACAGATATGGGCTATCGCCTTAGAGATGGACGACAGAAAGGAAGTGTAAAGGTTAAGATGGGAGGAGGTTAGGAGGATTTAAGGTGGAGATGGAAAGGGAGGAAGAAGCAGAAGGAGAGAATAGCCCTGATTCACAGATTAATTTTTTAGCGCCTTTTGTTTTAGCACTTGTCCGCCCAAACATTTAGCAGATCAGCGCCTGAAGATATCAGGGCATTACAGGCACTCGAGTAATCTGTGAGAATCATGTAAAAAGTGTTAGAAAAAATATGGCGAGTAGTTTAGTTCTCCGAAAATGTTGACATGTTCGATAAAACCAAAAATAAAAACATTTTATCCAAAACTTGTAATAGTAGCAGATATTAAATGGAAGAACAAATAAAATAGCGATGAGATTCATATAATAATTGCGCCAGACATCCAGCTATTGGTTAATCGATTAAAATTTTTTGATATGCTTCATCTAATGGGAATCAAGAAAGAATTCATATCCTAATTTGAACAGCTTATCGAAAAGACACTTTCAATTAAAACGACGTATTTTCGATAAAATGAATTTACGAAACGCGATTTTAAAGAGACAATTCAATCTGTATTTTAACACCCTACTGTTGAATGGCGTCGAACTGACAAACATTTCAGAATTTGCTGTGCCGCCGGAGACAAACTCTTTCGCTTTCTCGATAATAAACCGTACGGATTAATTTATTCCGATGTGATGGCAGCCAATTTTCAAAAAAACGTCTGAAAACAAAACTTGATCGACTCCTTTTGAAGTACCATCGCGTGTTAACCGAGCATTAGGAACTATTCGCCCTACAAACGTTTTACTTTTTTCTCTTTTTAATTGGTTCGAACGACTCTGCGTTTTCGAGCGATTCCCTTCCCCTTTCTCGAGTCACTACACATCAATCCCAGAGAAATAAGGAAGGTTTTTTTTGGAACGGGTCGTTTCCTAGGAGCGACACGGCGAGCGAGGGGCGCCAGCGGCGTAACGGACGCGGGGGATGACGGGATAGGCCGCCGAACGCCCTTCCTCCCATTCGTGAATTTCTTCTTCCTACTTCCGCGAGCCGCAAGGGGTAGAGCTAAACCCGAACAAACTATGGAACGAATCGAGCGGTCCTGTCTCCGTCAAATGAGACGCTTTTTATTCGTTCCCGAGGCTGTTAACATCTCGAAACACACGCAAACAGACGTTTCTTTCTTTCTATTAGACCTTGATTCATTTCTGACGTAGTGATCAATGAAAACTATCGTCAAGTTCCATGATATATATATATATATTTATTTATTTCCCCTTCGGTAAGAAGAACGCTTCGAAATCGTTTTAGTTTGGCACCCGGATTGGCGACACTCGGCTTTAAACAATCGAATGGCGAAATGCGCGAGTCTTCCTTACAATGAGAATTTTATATTAGGTACATTAAAGCATAAAACCTTTCCATAAAAATACCAAAAATAAATCTAAAGTACGATATATTCGCAAGAAGACCTAACAAACCTAAAATGACCATTAAATACATTGGGATTAAGTATAAAAATTTACGGCAAATTTTCTTTTGTAAAATACAGAAGGTTTTCAGTTTTTCATAAAGGATTATGATAATAAAACGAATCTATAATAAATATCATAGCGTGGACAGAGTGCCGGCCCAAGCCTTTTTTCGAGTGTGGGCAAGAATTTAATTGGCCGCCCCTAATGAAGGAATTCTTTACCAACCGCGGTTTCTAGTATTCAAGGTTAGCGAAATATAAATATGTATGCATGTATATTGTCTTACCAGCACCGTACAAAGTTTTGAGAATACGCTATTTCAAGGGAACGTTCATTATTTTCCAATGCAAATTTTATTTAATCCTACCAATTTTGTTAGCTTTTTGACGAAAAACATCTATAATCACCAAAAATGTTGTAATAATTACTTTTATTTTCTTATTCATTACAAGCACGGGCATACATAATATATTATGTTAGTATTTTACTAAATTTTCCCGATGGCGCTGTTTTCTTGGAAGGAAACTCTTTGTTAGCGGAGTACATACTATTGTTCAATTTCCTATCCGTAACCACACGAGAAAAGGAGCCCATAAACGGTCGATTTTTCTCTACGTTTATTAAGCGTTTTAGAACATCTATCCAATACTGTTTTTCAACCCTCATTAAATTTTGCAAATCTTTACAGATGGTCAAATTATTTTTTAGCCTTTTCTCTAATTCTAACCACTTTTGGAAACAGTTATAATGTTCTTAGCTCCTTTCGTGGCGTTGAAGAACTGAAGAAATATGTTTCCAATCGTTATTTCCCTCTGATGTTAATGAAGTGTTTGATTAACAAAATAATTTACAGCTAAAGCAAAGTACTACATTCTTCGAATGTGAATAAACCAACCATTTCCTATTAATTTGTTCACCATTACTCAATACTCTAATGTAATAGAATACATTAAAACATCTTTTATTCTTATCTTTTGGAAAATTACACTGTGTTAGCTTAACAGGGGGCCCCCTTTTTTACCAAAATATCTATAACTGCACTGTCCAATTTTGGCCATAAAGCTGGATCCTCCAAAACATTTACACTAAAATCTTTTGAATCGATTTCACCAAATTTTTTATCACTAGATTCTTCTGACACTGTTGGAACGCCAACATCTTCCGAAACATTTTCTTCAATTAATCCTAATGTTTCAAAATCTTGAGTTTCCCCGAAACAGGAATCTCTATCAACATCATGGCTACATGAGCCTGGAGTGTCTCTATCAAAACTTTCTCTTGGTTTTAAATATTTTAGGAAAGCGCCTTTTTGTTTGGTGCAAATCTATTCTTTTTCCGCTTTCCGTGTTTTATATTCACACCCAGAAAAACGCAACTTCTTTTTGATTCCATCCGCCATTCTAAAATTAAATAAATTAAGGGATTTTTTATAAGTTCACTTTTAATTATTATTTTTAATTTCTTTACAAAAGTGTAGTATTATTAAAAATCATTACGAAGTATTTTGAATAGTATGTGTAGCCGAAGTAGTGGAAAACGTAATGATTAATAATTAAGAAGACTAAATATTAAAATATTATTTCTCCGGCCATACAGAATTCCAGCTGAGTTAATACCTACTCGACTTTAACGAAAACTGTCAAACATCGTGCAGTTACTCTTCAGACTATGGAGGATTAGTTGTGATATTATGCTTAATCTGCCAACAGTCATATATGCGATAAATGTATCTACTCGCAGCCGAGGGGAAGCGAATACGATAGGTTCTGCAGATAGTGGACAACTATCTACTGCCGTATATTAAGTAAAGAATGCTTTCAATTAGAACATTTTCACCAATGGATTGTGAGACAGGTACGTAATTTCATTAGAAGGCCAACAAAAACTTTTTATCCGGCAGATAAAGGACAATGGTGACATGCGAAATGCGTTACTTACTTTCGTTCGGAGAAGGAAGCGAACCTACTTGATGTAGATGTAACAATAAATCGCCATAATCGCACATAACAAAACCAAAAAACAGTGCATATCTAATACCTCAATTCGCAAAAGAAACAATTACAGTTAAATATTATGGAAACGTACCTTGATAATTAAATAAACACCGAAAACTTAAAAAAGTAATGTAATTACAATTTTGGGAGAACAACCCCCGAAGCCAAGCGGTAAAGGAAAGACATATCCATCGTCGAATCAAATCCGCATCACTGAATCACTTCGTATTAACTTTCCGTTGGACTAAATATATTAAAATTAACTTGACACCTATTAGATAAGAATGAGATTTACTTCTTCCGCATTGGATGATCGGTATTTTCCTCATTTCGTAGAAATACGCTTCTAATACTGGCCGGCAAAATTATTTGATTATTGTATATGCCAACCACGAATTATTCCTGATGTAATGATTTAAGAAATATTAAAGTTTTCTGTCAATCGCTTTTTCAGAAATAGCTTACCAAATTACATATAAATAAATATTGCACTTTTCGTAATCTTGTTATATTCAGGATGATACAATACACCCAGATCTCGATTGACGCGGTGGTTGCGTTCTTGAAAATGGCCGCGTAAATCAAACAATTTTCGATGCGATGTAGACGGACGTTTTCCAGTCATAATATGGGCAAATAGTTCACAACAAACTAAAACAACACGAATAATCACAAGAGAAAAAATATCACTCACACTACGACATCGGTTGCGCGAGAACAGAAGAAGATTCCTTTCGTTGGTACGTAATTTTAGCCACGTAATTCTAAACTAATGACCGCGTAAATTTGAAAATATGTAGTAGTAATATCACTTCCGCGTTATTCCAAAAACGGGTAAATGAAATCCGCGTAATTCGAGAGCTGGGTCTATATATATAAATAGTAAAATGATAAGAAACCAACCTGTAATTCAGTTAGTGAAGAAAATCGTCCAGAGAACAAAAATATTGAGATAATTCTTCCACGACTGACAATGAAAGACTGGCGGAAAGCATCAAAAATGTCGTATATGAGGAGTGAGAGGAAGGAGGAACTTTCAGTTATTTTAGGAAAAACCCGTTCCGAAATCGCGGAGATGATGGACGTTACCTTTGATAGAATGCGCGGCTCTACAGAGGCACCTAGAACTGAGATAAAGGAGAAATACCTCCTCTGAAAAGGAAACCTAGCCTCTTCCGCTAATCACTGCAGAAATTTGCGACCCGGGCTGTAAAGGGTAGCGATGCGTGGTTCGCCATTGTCCTACTGTTGGAAAGGTCGTTAGAGAGGCCGAGAATGGTAGCAGAAGAGGAGTCGACATTGGATATGGGTAATCTCAACCTGGGTACTTCTTCCGTTTGGTGCCATTGACATTTATAAGGGAACCGAAAGATAAGTCCTTTGTTTACAAGAGCCATGACGTCTCCAACATCCGAGAAGGATAGAACAATTCGAAAAACAACCCATGTCAGCGGGATAGAAGCACCATAGAACATCAGCCCTCGCGGAGAGGGTATCAATGGGTCATAACTCAGCGGACGGCACAGACGCCAAAGGACAATGCCACTTTCTTGCTCTCGCACATAATTGCATCCTCAACTCTTTTCTTCGACGCCCTTTCCGAAACAAGAATCCAACGACATGGGAAAAACCATGTCGGCGGTTGGATAGATGGAAAAATTTCGGGCCCCATCCATATTCGCAAATAAGTCGCTGGATGGCCGCCACTCTGACCTTTAGCTTTTGCCCACGTCGCCCACGTCTTGGACCGGCCCTGCGTGGACACCTCGTAATTTTATTGAGCTCGCAGGCGCATAGGAACCTTTCCAAAATAATTTCAAAAGAGAAGGGGATACGGTGACGTAACTCCAATTTGAGATTAAGTCTCCATGACTGCGGTGGTCCAAAATCTTCCCTCGAAGGAAATTTGAATTAAAACGATATAGAGAAGTCAGGGAGACAGGATAAGCCGATCTACGGTACAAGATTCAAGATGGAGCCATAAATTGCCAATTTTAATGCGCGTAGACAGCATCCATTGTCTTGCTAGAGAAGGGAAGATTGGATAAGCCCCCTGCATCCCTCTCCCCCCCTCCATCTCTCTCCCCACTCCATCTCCCCCCTCCTCCATCTCTCTCCCCCCTCCATCTCTCTCCCCCCTCCATCTCTCTCCCCCACTCCATTTCTCCCCCCCCCTCCATCTCTCTCCCCCTCCATTTCTCTCTCACTCTCCCTTTCTCTTCCCCCTTTTCTCCTTCATTTGCATCGTATACCGGAATTAACTCATTTGTCTCATAACTCTACACGTCCAAACCCTTTAATAATCCTTTCCGATAATTTTGAAATATTGCCCTCGCTACTTCAGAACAAATGTTGCATCGAATTAAAAAAAACATGGTTTCCGTACAGAACGAGGAAATTCACGCGAGGAAAAGAGAACATCGTATCAGTGCTCTCGAAAAACGCAATAAACATTTATCTCTGTCGCTTCTGTTTGTTCAGATACGAGAGAAAATAGAAATGAACGCACACTGAATTGCTTAATGTTGCGTAACCACCTATATCTCTTTTCTTTTTGACAAACAGCAAATATAATATTGTCGAATTCATTAGTTTTTACATCGCCATTAACGGAAAATTAAGAAGCACCTTTCTACCAACTGGTTGGTCTTCATTCAGTTGCTACTAATACTTTCATTTCGTAGCTCCTAAGTTCATAATATCCTAATCCTTTCTTCTTTCTCTTCTCCCATTTGCAGCATTATCACCGTTTCAAAACACGTCCGATTTTTAATGTTACGCGAACAAAGACATCAAATTCATACGGCATAAAAAACAAAGACACATTTTCCTCAAAAATTTCGACGGTCACAATGAACTGAACTCGGGGAAAAAAAAACAAGGCTTTTAAAATCGTCCGTATTTGTTAGTGGTTTACCTCATCCGTTTTATAAAAGAGCTATTCTATGCCAACGCCAAACGCACCTATCAGCATCTCGCTTCCTATTTGAACAACGGCCTTCCTCCTCCTCCCCCCCCCCCAACCCCACCCCCCCACCCTCCCCCGGCGGCCGCCCACAGCCCCCGCGGGACAAAAAGCCCCCTTCCCTCCCAAAAAAAAAGAGCGTGCAAGCTCCATGGAAGGCGCACGAAGAGAGAGAGGAAATGACTGTAATCTGGATGCGCGGAGAGAATTCGTGAGTGCGGCGCGCTCTTGTCAGTGTGTGTGTGTGTGTGTGTGTGTGTGCGAGCGCGGAAGGCAATGAGAGGGCGAAAGAAAGGTCCACACGAGCAGTCAGCCTATCTATCGAATTCTGGTATTAGAAAGGAGAAGGGGCGGAGGGAAAGGGATTAAGATAAAAAGAGAGACGAAGAGGAGAGAGTGATCGGAAGTAGAAAGTGGGAGAGAGAGAGAGAGAAAATGAGAGGTGAAAGGAAGACATTAGGCAACTCGAGAAAGCAATATTCGGAAGTGAGTTTTTCTGAGTAAACAACTGTTCTCGATATCCAATACTACAAGAATTCGTTTTTAAAAACTCAGCGAGATTAATCCTTAATGAACAACTTATTCATGGTGGATTAAAATTTTCCGTAAAATTGACGAAATTAGTTATCGCAGTTTACTTTTATGTGGTTTACGGTATCAATTTGCGTAAGAACACAAATCCTAAGAAAACTTATTATAAATTTAAATTAACAATTCTACGATTTTCCAAATTGTGCGTACGCCCTCGTTTTGATAGTTATTGCCAATTTTTTCGTAGACAACAAGAAAAACAGAGATGTCAAATTCTTAGCGAGGGTTAAGATAAATGTAAATCCCACGAAGAGTAGAAGCTATTAAGAAGAAGAGAGAAAAACCATGGAAACCAAAAACAACGCCCAACGGATAAGAAGTGATAAACCACGGGGGGCGAGGAGACGAGTGATTCATGGCTTCGGCGTGCAGAGGGCAGCAGCGACGGTAAGAATAAGGATCCTTTCCAAGGGATTATTCCTCCTCTAACTCTTCGAGGTTTTATAAACGACGACAACACGACAAGCCAAGGCTTCTAACACTCCCGAGGTTTCCTTTTTCATCTGTTTTTCCCACACAACCACCACCGAATGCCTGTGCGATGGGTTGGCGCTGGTCAATGACGCGGTCGTAAGAATATTTCGGCAGCTCGTTTCGGACACGACCGTGGAATTCCAACGAATTTCTGGAAATCCTTCTCCCGGTCGTTTTCTAAAAGGAATCGTGAGCGGAAAAGTTTTCGCCTCATCCGGGCTAACGCCATTATTTTATTTGATACGGTCGTGAACTTGAAAAAAAAGCGGATGGGTGCACAACCCCGAATTTTAAGAAAATAAACTCAAGCGGATGTTTAGCGAGCCTTTAACGAAACGTGACTCGAGGATGGCACGTCTGGGTAAACATACAGCACTTCGATACATATCCAAGTTGAGCTATCATACTAAATAACCGATTAAACGTCTACAATGGGATCGGAAAATTTCCGCTCGCCTCCAAAGTCCCGGATATGAGACTCGACTACTGCGACTGTGATTTAGTCGAAAGAAATTGCAAGCGCACGCGCGTTAAATAAATTCTGAACAGCGAGTGAAATTGTACGACGCGAGAAAATCGCTGACCCCTGTAGAAAGGAGTAAGGTGAAAGGATACGAGTTCGTTAAAGAAAGGTGATGTTTATCATACAAATTCGCAGTGCACTCGGCAGTAACACGGACGAGACTCAATAGAAAGGGATTTGAGAAACCTTAGGAAGTGGTGCGCGTGCTGGTGACGGAATGGAGAATGATGGTAAGAAAAGGATATAGGGGAGCGGGAAGAGGGAGACAGGAGGGAAGAGGGAGAGAGGGAGGTAGGAGGAGGAGAGAGGGAGAGGGAGGCAGGAGGAGGGAAGAGGGGGATAGGGAATGGGAGATGGAGAGGAAAAACGGGAGGTAGGATTTGAGAGAAAACCTGCTTAAATATTTAAATATTTAAACTCACTTGGAAAATATGATACACATTCAAAATTCAGAGGCAAATCAGACTTATTTTTCGAAAATCATTTGATTTATTACGTAAGGCGGCTTAATTTCTCCAAAAAATAATAAACACACGATGATCACCTGTCAAGTCTTCGATTAACATTTTTAGAAATAACCGAAAGAATTTGGCCAATAGAACGGTGCTTCTCAACCTTTTTTGCTCCACGGCACACCTTCATGCATGCTTAAGAACATCGCTGCACACCAAACCACCCCTAATTAATTTCACTGCGTAAATACTCATTTTTAAAGATAAAAACTAGCGTGACAAGTGAAAGTCGCTGTTATATTAGATCGTTACGATTGGTAAAGCAATAATTGTATAATTTTATTGTACATTAAACACATACATAATTTAAAAATTTAACATCTTCGAAATGTGCGGCACACTAGTCCCTTCCTCGCGGCACACCGGTTGAGAACCACTGCGATAGAACATTACAAAAATGTCGGCAACATGTTCGCATAGCCCCCGCGTCAATCTCACCTCCGACCTCGACGTCCAGCAGTCAAAACACTCGAGACGTGCCGCAAAACCCATTCGCGAACATAAACTCCGGCACGAGATGAGATCGGAGATAGACAAGATTATTGCGAACTCAATTCCGCCGGTGAATGGAGGAGGAGGGGGTAGAGGGGAGGGGGAGGGAGGGAGGAAGGGAGGGAGGGGAGAGGAGAGGGCGCTCCCCATCACACGTCAAACATTCAATTCGCGCCTTTCAATCTGCCGAATTCGCATTCGAGTGGAATGAGAATAAGAGGAACGGGGAGAAGGTGCGGAGGGAGGGAGGAAGCGCAAGAAGAACAAATGAACGAGAGGGGGGTTTTTCACGCGGCAATAAGGGGGCGGGAGAAAGGGCGTTCCGAGAGTGCCGCCGCTTATGGATAGGATCTATGGGGCAATTTCAACCCCTCGGCCTCGCCCGGTTGTCGAAAAAACAGGAGGAAATAAAAAGGTGAGAGAATTATCGACGAATCAATCCAGGCGATGAAGTCTGGAAAAGAAGGCGATGATGGATGGTTATGCAAAAAGATGAGAGGAAACGTAAAAGGGGGAGATTGTGGCGTACGGGGGGGGGAGATGGGGGGGGGGGGAGAGAATAGGGAGAGATGGAGAGGAGAAAGCGAAATACAACCGCATCTGAAAGTGAGGATTCACTAGGAGAAAGATTTCAAAAGTAAATTTTATGATTGTTCAAACAGACTGGTTAATGCCCCTATTATTTAAACAAAAAAAATTTGAAGTGTGGGGCTGTTACGATAATTTAGCAACTCAAGAACTTATTAAAAAAAACTGCAACGCGATTTTAATCAATTTATAACAGTAATGAATGCAACTGTTAAGCTAGTTTAATATTTTAAAGCGACTTCACATCGAATTTCCGTATTTTCCGAGCACATTTCGAGCAAATATTTGCTAACAAATTAATAATTAATTCGTACCAAAAATTCTATAAACTGCTGTCCACTCTTTACTGGCAACTAATTAATTACTTCGCTCAATCGCAAATAGAGCCCGAAATTAACCTTTCAAGGGCGACACCTCGCCAACGGCGACGGAATGGAATTCGATCAAAAACCTCCGAAAAATTCACACGATGCTCGTTTAAACCGCCGACCGGATACACGAAATGACTGGCAGATCGGAACAAGAGACTGCCGACGCAAAAATAAAACACGCTCAAGGGAAAAATCGTCCGAATAATGCGATCTTCGAAAACTTCTCCAAAACGACAGGAACTGGACGAAAGACGTTTGAGGGCCTTCATCATCATCCCAACAACAACAACAAATGACGAGTCACGGATGTTTAAGGTCGCACGCAATAAAGCAATCCACTCTACATTGGCCAAACAAGGAACCGACGATCCGTGACTCTTAAACAGAGAGAAGAGAGGATAGAGAGAGAGAGTAAGAGAGAGGATGGAGAAGAGGAGAGAACTGGGAAGGGAAAGGAACGGAAGAGAAAAATGAGAGAAAGGAAGATTGGAAAAGAGAAGTAGAGAAAGAGAGATGAGGACAATGGAGAGAGGGAGAAGGGAGGGGGAAAGAGAGAGGGAGGGAGGGAGACAGGTACGGAGAGAGCAAGGGCCGAGAATAAAAGAGGTTTTAATCAGGTGCGGGAGGAGAGAGTGGGAGGGAGGGAGGGAGGGAGGGGGGAGGGAGGGAGGGGAGGGGAAGTGAAAGGGGTTGAATCGAACTGCCTTTTTAGATCACGTGCTTCCTCTATTTGGCCAGAAAACTTTTTTTCTCTCTCTTTCTCCCGTGGAACCTTGGCCGTCCGTCCGAGAGGCATTTTGAAACGATCTGCAAGGCGAGATTAGGCAACGAACGATGACCGGCTGTTAAACAAAGATTGCACGCCTGCGCGCCGTTGGTCTGGGACCGGAGGAGGGTGGGGGAGGGGGAGAGGAGGGGGGGAAGGAAATTGGGGGGAGGGAGACGAGGGGGAGGCCTTTGATTGGGATGCACGCGTCTATGGCCGTCGACCCCTAGAGTCACGACAGTCTACGATTTTTCCACTCCTGCGTTTTTTTTTGTCTATCTTCTCCCGCACAACTTTCGAAATGAACCACTTTTATTTTAGCACTTCTATCAGACAAAATTTAAAAGCCTGACGGTATAAAAGAATTTTTAAAAAGAGCCAACTTCATTTGTCATTTTTTACGAACAGAAAAAGAATGTTGTGTTTGCCACGAAATAACTTTGTTGATTAAAACAATTGAAATTAAACGACTGATTTTCTCCGCGCTCCCTTATTACCTAAAATGCATCGTTGCGCATCGTCAATTACAAAAAGAATTGGACCAAATAAATATTTTACCAGCATTAAAACCCGAAATTTCCAAGGCAACCAACTTAAGGGCAAATTAGAAAATCAACTATCAAAGTCAAAAATCCCGAACTTGTTAAATCGTGAAACTACCAAACACGAAAACCAAAACGCGCGGCTCTGCGAGGAACGTTTTCTATAGCAAAACCTAAGAGGGAAAAAAGGGGCGAAAAAAAAGCGAGGAGCTGTAATGGGTCGGATGATACGTCCGTAATTCACACAACACGCGATGCGATGGAAATATATATATATATATGCACGCGTTTGAGAGAGAAAGAGGAAGAGATGGAAAGCTCGGGAGCATACATAGAGAGAGAGAGGGAGAGGTGGAAAGTGGAGAAAGGGAGGTAGAGGGAGGAGGGAAGATGTAGATAGGGCGCGAGATGGTGAACAAGGCGGCTGAGATCGCGGCTGAGATAAATGGGAGGGGGTTAAAGGGTCGGAAGGGAGAGTTGACGGGGAGGGGGTGTGAGGGAGAGAGGAAAGGGGATGTAGGGGAGGGGGAGAGGAGGGAGGTAGGGCGGCATGGGGGAAGATGAAGGCAAATGCGCGCGTGAGAATGAGTTGTGATAGGAATAAAGGGGCGCGAGGGGGGGGGGTAGGAGGGGGGAGGGAGAAGGGGAGAAAAATGAGAGAGAAGAGGGGAAACGACGTGAAAGATTGTTTGCCGAAAGGAAAGAAGAGCAGAAAAGGGGAGGGAGAAGTGGAAGCGGGAGTTGATGCTAAGTAAGAAGTGGTGTATTGGTAGGAAATGGATGCCAATGGAAGAGGCGAAACATTAATGGCAAAGAGGCAAAGAGCGATACGATATTGGATGCAATGACAGGTTTTTACATAATGGAGTAATACTGAAAGAGAAGTCGGTAAAATTATGGCTCAACGGTGAAGAGGAGGATATAAAAATAGATATGGAATAAATCTAAAAAACAGAATTAAGAGGATTTAGAAATAATCAACGGAGGGATGCGATGGGTGAATAAGGTAAGATAAAATGACAGAAAAGGTGAGGATTATGAAAGCGCAAGAATACTAAGAGAAAAAAAATATATATATATATGATGTGGCCAACTCATGACTTTCTCCATACAGAGCAATGAATATGATTACTCTCGACGTCAGCGTAATCAGAAATAATTATCAGCGATTACACTCGTGATTAATTTAAAAGCAGTTTCAACAGTCTTTATTTTAAAAAAAACAGTTAAAGAAAATTGTTAGATTTTTCAATGGATAATAAAATTTCGATGCGCAATTAAAATTACCCTTGGCAGCGTACGCAACGCTATCAACAATTATTAGAAAATGTTATCATAGCATCGGAAACAATGGTATCACTTAGCGACGTATTTAACAAATTTAGAAGAAAAATCAAAATATCTCTTAAACAATCGCTTTAATGAAAATATGTTTCAAACAAAACTTGTAGAATATTACATTATCTACAACTTTTATAATTACAACTATTTATGAAAATTGAGGTTTAAATGAGATATTGGGTAAAAACAGAAAAACGACTAGAATAAACATCCACTTCCGGTGGATCAGTTTCAGCCAAAACCTTTTCAAATCTTCATTTGATAATAAAAATCTTAAATATAAAGTTTTGTGCTGAGTTGATAATTAGTTTTCGAGTTAGAGCGCCTACAAAATTCGTATCACATACAGACACAGACATCGAGAAAATAGTCAAAACGTGTATTTCTGTTGAAATCTCGAAATCAGTTTGTTTCATGAAAACACTAATTTCTCTATACTGCGTGTATGGAGAAAGTACTAAGATAACAAGTGAAAACTAAACCGAGGAAAGAACATTTAATGAAAAGTAATTAGTGGATGAGGAAAGGGAAAATTAGAAACGGAAGAGAAAATAATTAAAGGGAAGAATTAAAGAAACGAGAGCGCGCGTTTTCGGGGTTGCGTGCGAGAGTGAAATGGAAGGAAGGGCGAGAGAAAGAGATATGAGCGAAAGTGAGGGGAGAAGGAGAGAGAGAGAGAGGCGGGGAAGATATGCTAATGACGCAAGGCAAGCAGCGAAATGCGTAATTCGGAGGGAAGAATTAAAGAGGAATAGATTGAAATGACGCACGGAGGGAAAAAATATTCATTTTCTGCACGAGCATCGTCGTATCCAGGCAGGGAGCACGCGCTGCCGTGTGTACGCGCAGCGGATACAAGTGCATTGTTATGCCTCGGTGCAGCGCGAGTACGCGAACAAAAGCCGTGCGTGAGGCGGAGGGAAGGGAGAGGGAGGCGGGAGGGAGGGAGGCTGCGGGGCGCCGAGAAAGTTCCCGTTAAGGGGTGGATGCGTATGAAAAGGGTCTAAATAATTACCGGGGAGAAATTCCTGAGAGGGGTTTCCACCCTCCTTCAAAGACTCCCCCGTATTATGAAGAAGCAGCCAAAGCTCACGCCCCGACTCCCCCAACAACCAAACACGCTAGGGTGCCCCCTCTACCTCCCTGCCGCCGACAGTATAAAAAACCCCTCCTATTCCCTCTCACTTGCCAGCCACCACTTCCACGTATCTTCCCCTTTCTTCTCTCTCCCCCCCCTCCCCCCTTCACTCCCTATTCCCCCCTCCTCATCCCCCCCCCCCGGCTAACCCCACGTTTCCTTCCCTCCATATAACTCTCTCTCTCTCTAGATCCTCGAGGATTCTCCAGTGTTATTGTTTGTCCCTTGAATTTTTTCCCGAATTGTCTTCAGGGATTCGTTCCGTCCTAAAAATGCCGGAGTTTTTTTTAAATGCAGGTCCCGGAACGGTATTCCGGAGGCGAGCGGGTAAAGCAGGAGGCTGAAACGGCAGGAAGGGTTGCGATCTCGCCAACACGTGCTAAGCACGCGAACGACGAATGATTCGGACGTGCGATTGCACGGAATCGAGTAGGAACAAATTGCCTTTTATGTATCGGAAGGAGAAGAATGCGGGTTCTCACGGCGGGAAGCGGCGGACGCTTAGGTCAACAGATGAGTACGTGAACAATCAAAGATCCGCGATCCTCCACATTTTGTTACACGCTGCGTTATTTTAACGATACAAAATTATAGGCATAAAAAGACAAATTCGTTTTCACAACTGCCGCGATGTTATTGACTTATCGCAATGTTTTCACAGATAATTAAGTTTACACATATTCCAAATCTAAAGGCTATATCTTATATTTTATACTTCAACATTTTTCAATATAAATATTACACAATATTTACCTCCTCGCAGAAACTCCGTCGGACTGATGCCGCAAAGATGATCTTTTTCAATCCAAGGATTTAAGAATAGTTTTTTAAAAAATCATAACAATGACTCATGCACTCATCAAAAAGTAGACATTCCCAGCAAAGAACCTCCCAATTACTTCAAAGAGCTTTCTCTCTTCCCCTAGCGTCAAATTAACAAACCCTATTGGCCGTAAAACGGAAACAGACACGTGACGTGACAACCCCTTCGTTTCCCTTCGAGATGGGATTAATCCCGTGCTCGCGCACGCACACACACACATCCTCGAAAACACAAGAACGCAGCCAGCACGCATCAGAGGCGAACCACTCAAACGGCAATCATTTGCGGGCTGCGCCAAGAGTAGCTGCAGACACTTGAACCCTTATTGTCATTGGCTTAGTAAGCGAGAGGCATGGCAAGAGCCGGCTAAGGGGGAGAAGATGAAGACAAAAGAAGATGAACCGGGCAATGAGGGGAAGGAAAAGGGGGAGAAGGGGGTGGGAGAGGAAAAGGGGGGGGGAGGGGAGGGCGGGGAAGAAGAAGGCAGAGGATTCGGACGAAGAAATAAGCAGAGGGTGTGGCGAGTCGGTCCGGAGTGGGAAAAAGGGAAGGGTGACTTTGCCCCCCGGGGGCGGAAAAGGGGGCGAATTCCCTTTGTGCGAGAGGGCGCTCGCGTCAGTGGAAAAGGAGACGAGGGGTGGACCGAAAAAGAAAAAGATCCCTTCTATAACGCTCTTCCGAATATCGATCACTCGGAAGCCTCGCCATGTTTAAACGAATTATGAATGACTCCATTTGGTGGCGCACAGGTCGCTTTCTCGGGAACGTCAAAAAAAAAAAAGAATAATAATAACGCCCAACCTTCCAAGGTGGAATAAGTGCGAATAAACATTAACGTGCACTCCGACGGTGTAAAACATAAAAAACCCCTCATCTAATAACCCGAAAAAGTAGGTGGTAGTCTTGGAAGGGAATATGTATAAAAAAAGAGAACGGGATGAAACAGGATGTGGCGTTTCTATGGCGACAGGGAAAAGTGATTTGGAGTGGGAGAAAGGAGCGAAAGAAATGTCGAGACGGGACGAAATGGACGGGAGAATGGATGGTAGAGGGATGGATGAGAGAGAGAGGCAGGAGGAATGGAAGAGTCGTAGTTCGGCGGGTAATTAGCGGGAGTGTGAGAGTGCGAGGGTCGCACAGCAACAGAGGCGGACGCAGAAAATCAATTCCCTGCGCATAACGACGCCACTGACGACGCCACGAGACGGGATTTGCTCACATTATGTAACGAAACCTCGACTCGTTACGCACGTAATCTTACCGCTCACTACTTTTAATATTCCTGCTTAAATTAACCGAAATTTACGGAAGACAAAAGTAAAAATGTATCAATCTATTCCCTCGTTAATTTTGCATCGAGGCGCCGATTTTTATTTTATTTTTATTTTCACAAAATGCGCCATTAACAATTCACGAATATATACGAGTTGAGAAAGACACGAGCCAAATTCCAAGAGAATTTCGTCACAACTCGAAAGGGGAGGGAGGGAAACTGCTCTTTTTCAAGAGGGTGAGAAAGAAAGGCGCAGTGGGGGAGAGGGGAATTCCGAGGGAAAATAATCGAGCGACGTCACTTACCTCCATCTCCGCACCTCGTGTCATCCTCTTCGCCTCCTCATCGGGACATCTCTCTCTCTCTCTCTCTCTCTCCTTCTCTCTCTCCCTCGGTTTCCCAAGTCTTTTGCAACGCACAAACGCACTTTCTTATTCGTCTGTTTCAGCGTCTTTCCTAAAAAAAAAGAAGAAGAGGGAAATTATGCCAATGTTTCCGAGAAAATAACCGAAAGAGAAATCGCTGTGCAATATCCGTTGCGGATCAAAACGGATTAACTATCAAAGCGGTAGAGGGGGTTTATAAAAAGAGAGAATACAGCTGACGGTGAAAAATAAAGACTTCCTTAAGGGAAATATGGTAGTAAAAAGGGAACCCTGAGCGTAAATTATCGTAAATACCCGTGTATAGGACGCACCAGCGGCGGATTAAGGTAACCGAAGGCCCCATGGGCAAAACATTCGGGAGGCCCCAAACTGACCGGGAGGAGGGTACTCAATCTACAAAAACTTTTATAACTTACGAATGGAAAAAAATGTATGCAGCGGGTTAAATAAATGGAATTACAGAAATACATAAATAGAAATTTTAATATTTATTATATAAACTTGCACATATTGAAAAATAAAGGAAAAATGAATTATAACTGTGAGATTTGTTTTCGAATGACTCAAGGGATGTTACATTGTAACAAACCTAAGTAAAAACACGGGATATGTACGTAAGTAGTAGATTATACTGACTGTGAAATATTTTACTAAATAAAATTTTGAAAAAAATCGAGTTTTGACTGTTTTGAGTCCGCCATGAGTGTCGAGGCCCCGGGTGAGCGCCTCATGCGCCTGTGCGGTAATCCGCCACTGGGACGCACTTTCATTTCCGAAAATTTTGCGTTCGAAATTACAGTGCGTCTTATGCAAGGATACATATATCTTCCCAAAATCAGAAGAAACAAAACTCATGTGTATAAGTAACAATAAATACATTTTAAAATCATTAAAACCAACAAACTTACACGCAACTTAATTCATAAAAACAAAATAATATGCGGAGCGAACCGTAGAGTATTCAAAATAAAATTTGAATACAAAGACAAGTATAAGGAAAGCATATTCAAAAATCGCAAATTAAAATCCGCGTTTTGGATCATTTTCTCGCGCGATTAGTGTTTGGGGAAGGGCAAATCCGCTCTTTCTGCTACAATGCATATGCGCCCTACGAAAAAGCTCCTGGAGAAATTAATTTCGCCTATTTTAACGTCAATGTGTTCAAATTTATAAAACACAAGCGAAAACTATTCGAAATTCATTCACATGTTAATCAAATGGAGAAAGTGAAAAGTCTGGAATCGAACCGAGGCTCTCATTATGGAAGATGATTCGCTGAAAACCTGTAATCGTCTCGCGAAAGATTCACCAAAATCGAACATACCGCATTCCTAAAATCTTACACACAGAATGAGTTTGGCTTTTGCTATAATAAGGATTGACATTTGATTAAAAAATAAATGCATTATAAATCAAGAATGAGATTACGGCTTTTAAATACTTCACAGCTCGATTTGCATGTCGTTATAAATAAAGGGATTTAGGCGTTTTAAAATTTACTTCCTTACACTTACACTGCAAATAGAAAAGAATATTTATTGCTATATAATTATGTTTTATTGATCCGCTAGAATAAAATATTTTCAGATTGACAAAAAAGCGGAAAAACTGCCGAACTATGCTGGCGAAATTTAAAAACAAATGATCGCGACATCCGCTTCCAAGTTTTACTCGCATTCCGAAGAATTGGATAAATAAATTTCCCATGAACAAAAAACGATTATTTACGGGATTCGCCTTTCGATAAAAACTAATTCGAGTCCTTGGAAGACCTTTTGGAATTTTAGATGTACTCTTTTATCTTCAACGGCTGACGTGGCGACAAAAAAATACGAATGGTATTTTTCGACAAATACATGACTCGAAAGAAGTGGAGTCATCAAAATAAATATATCAAAAATCCACGAGCTGTTGTTTCGAAAGAGCGTTACGAAGTTTATCACAATGGATGAGATAACAATTTAAAATGTCAATATATCTTAATTGAAATTTGACCGCACACAATAGGAGGGCAAAATCGATAAGCCAATTATTTACACATCACTATCTTACACTGTAATAAAACGATAAATAAATGACACACAAATACGTACTTCGTTCCATTTTAACAATGTTTTACTTTAATGTTTATCTGCACAGCGTTTCACTTGAAGTTAACTATATTATCGATTGATGATATTGAATGAATTTTAACCACCACTCGCAAAAACAAAATTTATCCGCTATCGAATCCTTCCGCCGATAGCTCGAGCAAATCAGTAATTGCACTTATAATCTTAGTGAAATATATACAATACATATTGATTTCATGTACAAATTACTGTTCGTGGAAATGTTACGATAAGAAGATAATGAAGACGAAAAAACACTTTCAACGGTGAGAGAGATATATTTTCTTTGACTAATGTTAATTAAATTAAAACATAAATACTCCTTAACCTTTGTACGGTTTTAATTTAATTAATTCATCTCGCCGTAGTCTCCGATCTTTTTTAATTATTAATTGACTAATGTTGCTAAGAGACGATGACCATAACCAGGGGCGGATTGGGAGCAAAAATCGGCCCGGGCAAATACTCGGATATCGGCCCACCTAACAACTAAAATAATGTTGCGTCCCCCTAGGAGGCCGCGGCCCATACTTTGAGAAACACTACTTTAGAATACGGAAAAGCAACAGCTTCTGGTCGAGGCAGCAGCAACAACTCAGGCAGCCCCGGCCCAGGAGCAGCATCGGCCCACCGGGACTGCCCGATGTCCCGGCGACCCAATCCGCCCCTGACCATAACCCTCAAGTTTATCAGGTATAAAGTTAATTAATTCACTAAGTTATCACTTCCAGTTCTTCTTAGAACTCATAGTTGATGATGGAGACATTTGGAAATCATATCGAAATGACCTTTTTGGAAAATAATAATCGTGGTAACACAAAAATTTATTTTCTTAATCTGTATTTTATGTAGCGTAATGGTAAAAAAAATGAACCTGCTATTCAGTAAAAGAACAAAAAGAGCAAAAAATCAATTCAAAACGCAGGATGTAGTTCGCATTTTAAACTCATTCACGAATACCGCATTTACGTTCGGCATTGAGAAAATGTTTTCTTTTTGCTACTGGAGAAATATTCTCTTTTTTTTCTGTTGGCGCGTATAACAAAGAGCGATCCGACCTTTTGTGTCCAGAGTGCCGATGCTTCCTATGGAGGAGGAGGAGGGGCGATTTAAGAACCGGTCGAATTACCCAGACGTCAGACAGCAAAATGACCGTGAAACAAGCGAACGTCGGATAAGCCTCGCACACGTTGGACTGACATTATAGAAGAAAACGTCGAGTCAGGAATTCCCATCTTCGATTGACTGTCACTATCATTATCGGCTGGAGAAATAGAGAGAGAGTGAGAGGGTTTCCAGGGAAAGAGAGGGGGGGGGAGGTGAGAGGGTTTCCAAGGAGACGTAATCCACGCAGACAAGGAGACTAGAGGAAGTGAGGAGAGGAGGGAGAGAGGGGAGGAGAGGGATAGGGCGGCGGGGTTCAAAGGCAGACAAGGGGAAGGGAGGAAGAGGGAGAGAGAGAGAGAGAGAGAGAGAGAGAGAGAGAGAGAGAGAGAGAGAAGATGGAGAGAAAAGATGCCTTTAAAAATTTTCCATCAAAGCTTTCACGAAGTCACCTATAAACGATATCAAGAATTTTCGATTGGCAATTATTTTTCATAAAAAATAAAGACCACGATTACGAAATATATATTTATCAATTTATTAGGTTATAAAATGTCCAGATTGTTTAAACAAACAAGCATATAAGTAGTGAAACCTCGTTATAGCGACTATTTATAATAATTTTAAAAAATACTCGTTCTAATGAGTACTCGTAATATCCGAAAATTGAATCCCGTAAATGCATCGTTAAGAAATTACCGCTGGTGGTTTTTTCGCTCGTTATAATGAAGTTCTAGTTGTATGCCATACTCGTTGTATCGAGGTTACTCAGTACACATATGGAATAAAAACTCCTCTCCAGTCGAAACATTTTCTAGGCGCATTTGAAATTACACAAGTGTGGATTCGTTTGAGGAACAACTGCGGGTAGTTGACGCGGATTGGGCGATAGAATCTCACTGGGATAATAACCGAACCATTAAATGGATTCTACGGAGCAGAAAGGACCATCACTTTGACGACGTTAATTAACGACAACAACGGAGCGGCCTTAAATGGGAGATCGCAACGAGATTATCGCGACGATACTTAAAAACTTCGCTGAAAAGAGTTAATAGCATTTAATCGGCCTGGGAAAATGTAACGGGCCAGAGGACGAGAAAGTGTCGCCAAGGTCTTCGGTAAATGAAATCAACTTTCTAGTCCACCATCACTTGAATCAAGAGGTAAGACGCAGTAAAGAGAAACAATAATATCGAGACCGAGAGAGGTCGATGAATGCGCCTCCAGACGGCGGGCGAAGGAAACGCCGCACAAAATATGTACTACGTCGAAACGTTTGAGGGCGCGAGGGAGCGGCACCCATCATCATCTCTCCACGAACTGCAAAATTACGAAACCATTGGAAGCGGAATAACGGGATCGGTTGGGGCGGCGCAAAGACAGCGGCGAAGAGGCGACATTCCAAGTAGGGCGAATAAATTGGGTAAATTTGCGAGAGATTACGACGGTGGCGCTTGCGTCGTGGGGGTGGGAGGGCGCTGCTCGAGGCGAAGGGGAGAAAGTCGGAATCGGGGTGAGGGGGAGGCAGTTGCCAGGCAACGGAGGGTTCGGAGACGTTCACCCTCGCAAAAATCGCCCCCTGGAAAGGGAGGGAGGGGGAGATAGGGAGAGGTAATGAGGGGGTGAGGTAGGGGGGGGGGATGGGGAGGCGCATGGGAAGAAAGGGAGCGGTAACGGTAAATCACGACGCCTCGGTTATTTCTGTCGCGCGGAGTCGATTCCAAAGAGAAATGGGTTTCTTATGTTAGTGTGGCAAATTGCGGAAAAGTAAATAAGGCCAACCTTATGTGGCCAACCTTGGTAGCTAAAAAAAAAATAATACTTAAGCCGACATCGTAAATCATGTAGGTAGGAGTCTCTTATGGCCTTACAGCGGTTTAGCAAACGTTATTCGCACTCAGAAAACAAGGGTGGGCGTCCTCAGTGGCGATCCGATTACAATCTCATGACATCGATTTACCAGTGAGGGTGGCTGCTTCGTTGTTTTTACTTAATCGTTTTATGATCAAATCATTTGCCCATTTATTTTATCCCTTTCAGTATATGGACGTAAAGTGTTAAAAATATTTTATCGGAATATTAATAAGAGATCGTGATTGAGCGATAGGATTCTTAACTATTTTAAGTATTATTAGAAAGTATTTCAAACAATCACAGCAATATTTCTGAGATACCATCGAAAATCCTAGGATTTTTATTCCGAAAGAATAACGATTTATGCAGTTATTCCGTGCTCTTATGAGAATGTGTCAGCTTGAATCTAATATACAGCGGTCGCGATATCAACTTCCGACAACGTGTTCGAATTAGCTAACTAACTAACGGAATACATTACTGTTATAAAATGATTATTAATAAGAATACAGTAATACCCCGCTATACGTCGGAGATACGTTCCTGAAAAATGAGACAACGAAACGACGTATAGCGAAACAAAGATTACCATAAGAATTATGATAAAAGTTAAGGGTTACGTTCCTGGCGGATATTTTGTGACATATTTGTTTCCCAAATAATACATATTAATACAGTACATTGGACATATTAAGTTACTACTCTGTGTTTACCACTCATTGCTACTAGGGTTTAATATACATTTAATCGTAACAACGAGTAACCAATTGCAATAATAAATTCAGAAATCACCGAAAATAACTGTCTATAGTGTGATGGAGCACAAAAATTGTTTCTTTACTTACACGTACACTGGTACGCACTTTAAGAGTACTTTTCAAGCAGATTCCGCAATCCAAAGTACGTATATCCAATATCTCATGAGATATCAACGCAAACGTAAACACACAAAATGTTAGACACAACTGTTCACAAATCTCAGAAATAGGTTTTTACACATCGCCATTAAAATTGGGACAGTCCCTTTCATCTCCTGTGTATCTTGTGAACCACCTAACCCGTCGTGATCTCTCAAACACATGGAAAGCAAATGTTTATTCTGAGTATGATTTTACACGAATTGATAAACATGAAATTAAATTAATTCATATAGTTATAATTTATGCACCGCAATTGGAATTTCTGTAATTTTGCTTTTAGTATTTCACAAACGACGTATATGCGAAGCGACACAACTTATAACGAAATATGTTCCTTAACTGATTGGCGACGTATATGCGAAATAACGTATAGCGGGGTTTTACTGTATCCAACTCCATCTTTACAATTACCTTTTATTAAACCGAAGACAAGACGTTAAATATTTTGTTAAAATCAATATTGCCTTTCGTGCTTCCAGTACTATTTGTTTTTTTGTTTATTCGGATCGTATAAAAGCCGGCGCGCCGATGCACATTAAAAGTTAGAAAATATCCATGAAAAACCTACCTTGTCGATATGTCTTTAAAAAAAGAAAGGCAAAAAACACCGACGGTTTCATAAGAAAAAACGAGGCTCCCATAGATTGCCTTCGCCGGCGAATTAAAAAAAAAAGAACGCTGCAGTCCGCCGACAGCGCCGCCTACATACATTCTCCTTAAAAACTTATCTCTCCGCCATTCCGAGCAAAGCTATATAACGCAGCGACGCCGTTACGAGGACCGATATTTTATTTTAACGGCTCGCCATTACACTTTCGCCGTCTGAGAAAGAGAGAGAGAGGGAGGGAGGATGAGGGAGAGAGGGCACACCTCCCCCGAAGGACTCCGCCCCAGTCTGCAGCGAGAGCTACAAAAAGAAGTGTCTGAATCTATTCCACCCACGAGAGAGCTGCGACTGAAATCCTTTTTTTTTAAATCGTCGGCGCTTTTTTCCTCTGAAAAGTCGCCTTCACGGGGATTAGCAAATGGATATCGACACAAGGAACGATTTCTCCGGTTCGATGCTGCATCGATTAATCCTTTCACCCCTTTCGCGGACGTCTTACAACAAACGTAAAATATGACGACTTTTCGTCCTGTACTTGTTCACTGAAAAGGATGAAAGAGCCCGAGGGTATTTCCGTTGCTGGCAATTTCCACCGCTCCAGTTGCTGTCGTAAAGCGTAGTAAGGCCTTGGGTTTTTTTCCCTCTTCAACTACTACGAGAAAAACGTCTTCATTCATCTATCGAGAAAACGTTTATGGATCGCTATTTATCCCGTGAATTTCGCATAACTTTTTTGTGCCTTCGACCAATTCTACAAAATTGATATTATTATAAGCTATTAACTTATTAAATACTTTCTTACACGTCAGAAATAAACTTTCGCAGAATGTTTAAATATTACAGTTTTTGCAGTGTTTATCAGCATGAGGACGAGAATTTAGGACCGTAAAACCGTTCCATTGTGTGAGGCGTGGACGTCTTCCCTAAACTCACGCACGCGCAGTTGCGTCACTCACTAAAGGACACTGCTCACGTATTTTCCCTTCCGAGCCTTTGGCAGCGGCCTTTGAATCGAACAAAATCGAAACAAACGCCTTCAAAGTACTCAATGGGACGCGAATGGAGGGGGGAGGCACGCACACCCACGCACGGCCGTACGCACGCCCCTACGGCTTGTCTCACACGCTTCCGTAGTCTAGTCCAGCGGGTGTGTCGCGAACAGCAGAGAGGTGTGTCGCCGAAAGAATGAATAACTGCTTGTAAAAATAAACGAACTTATGTTAAGCAAAGTTTTTGTCTCTCTCTCTCTCTCTTGCGTCATTTATAACAACTATAAAAAGGCCGTTTAGGCTTAAACCCTTCATTATTACACACTACTCCACCTTTTTTGTTAGTTAGTTAGATTTTGCAGTGTATCGCGCATGCGAGCATCAACAGTTTTATGTGACGCGACGGTTGAGGTCTACTCAAACCAGACACGTGCCTAGGCGATATGGCGAAATTTTAGGAAACACCTTGGCTATGTAAGATATAATTTTTCTGAGTTTTAATAAAGAATAGTAGCATTTTTAGTGCACATAAATTAACGTCTGAGTATTAAAATAATACTTATTTAGGGGTAAATGAACTTTCGGTACTTTTTCGAGAACGTTTGGCGCCTTTTGCAAGCGGCACCTATGGCAAATACCACCTTCGCCATATCCTAGTTACGGCACTGACTCAAATTAACCATTTTAACCGAGCGAGAGAGAGACAAACGACGTATTAAAAATAAATTCCCAATTAGAAATTGCTTGGAAATACAATATCACAGCTGCGAGCGTATCTTTCAAGATTAGTTGATCGGATTTCAATCCATCTCTCTCAAATCGAGTGCGAACGTTAGAAAATCACGCGTTTTACAATCTTATTATTGTTTTTTAAGTCCTGATTGAAGCGGAAATAAAGCATCTACGCCCGTCCTTTTTTCACTGCCACTCCAAACCTATCTCAACCAAAAATTCCACGATACCGACAACGCACATTCAATTACTCGGATAAGTCCCACTGCGTGAGAATACATCCGTTTACCGAACGATTCACTTTAACTCAATTCACTTCACTCAACCTTTTCTGCATGGCGGGCCGCATTGGCGGCAGTGAATCCTTCGGTGGGCCGCATTGGAAACGGCCAATGGATTATAGTTCAATCGTAACTTACGAACCTAAAGATTCTTAGGCACCGTATGCGTGGAAATCAAGTTAGAATTGGCTTTTTAGGATTAACATTTCGATGTTAAGATTCATGATGGAATTCAATCTTAGAAATATCTTTGAGAAAAAATGAAAAACAGTATTAAGAAGAACTTATTTGAACTGAAAAATATTTACTAACATAAGAGACCGAAATTTGACGTTAGATATTATAACAGATTTTGCTACATGGAAAACAATATTTGGTAGTTAATTAAAATAAACGAAAGAAGTTTTGAAAACCACGAAAAAGTGGCGGTGGGATCGCATAAAATTCCTTAGTGGGCCGCAGGTTGGGGGACCCCTCATCTAGAGAAGAATGCTGTGCAACGGGACAAGGAATTGCGTCTTCACGGTGGTGAGCAATTTTAATGTCGACCATCGCGCGTTCGTCGCAAAGGCGCACGACACGCGCCCTTTTGTCGGGGCGCCAGAGCGAGGCGCACCCAGGAGCCTATGTCACGCCGGTCGGAGGGCCTCCGCCAACTGCGCAAGGGAGGAGGGCACGTGGGGCAATTTTTACCCGCCATCCGAAGCAGAGAAAACGTCATAATGTTGAATGTTTAACGTCCACGAGTTATCGAAACTGCATCGGACGAACTAAATATTGTTGAAAGGAGGTTTTATGGAGACCTATGCGATTTGGAGAATATTCCTCACTCGCAAAGACAAATCTACGAAGATCTAGCGGTGTAACGTTAAAGGGAAGAGAAAATGCCTTGAAACGGAAAATGCGCAGCGCGCATGGCAGCTCGATCCATCACTTTTGCTTCCAGGCGAAAAGCCACTGTCAATGCACACACAGCTGCACTAAGCACAACGGTAGTCAATGACATGCAAATTCATCTTCAGACGACACATTATTAACCGACGTCACCATCGCCATAATAACCGTCGGAAACACACAGATCCTAAAGGTTCAGTAGAGCGTCAGTTATTCGAATGCTGGTTGTCTGAAACGTTACTTATTCGAACGCAATTCTGTCTAAAGTAAGAAATAATGACCATATCAGCCACTCAAACTCAAACTCGTGGAGGCTACCAGCAAAATATGCAGATTTACGTAATTTAGTGCATTTCTAAACAAGTATTTCTTTTGAATAAAATGTTACGAACTTGTTCATTCTGATTCACTGCATTACGCCACAACATGTGTTTCATCAAAAATACAGCGAATTTCGGTCAGTAAATGTAGTTCTAATTTGGTTTAATTAGTATTCCATTATCTAAACAAATCGACAATCCGACAAATTCGAACAGAATTAGTCAGGAAAATCGACGTTCTATTGTAATAGCGCTAATTCCTAAAAAATATCGCTGGGCAGACATCGCACGCCGACCAGGTGGAATAATGGCACAAAATTCAGATTCAGATATAAAATGGGTTTAGTCTGTGTTTACTCGAAGGCAATGTTGGTGGTGGGGAATGGAATTTTAAAGTGAAGCGACTGATATGTTGCGACGATCTTAAAGGTCATAGAAGGCGAGGTTGGTTTGGGCGCTCCCTGAGACGAACCCTTTCCAAAATGTCCATAGAGCGAAAGGAAAAGAGAACCTTTGGCTCGATTCCAAAACGGCAGGCGTGGTAACGTCGATGCCTCTGAGAGAAATATATTCTGCATTTATATTCGAATAATAAAGGCATCGCGAATCATACTCGTCCCCTTTAAAAAAAACGTGAAGACGTTCTCTTATTTAAAAAAACGTTTATTTGCAGTTGAATACTGGCGAATGAAGTTCGATTGATATTTATCTGCGCGGCTATATGTTCATACACACACACACACACGTAGTTGGCTGGCGGGTCATGATTCACACGAAAGCCATTATGACACAGTGAGATAAGTGGCAATGCCCGAAATGGAAAATTCCTGATATGCAAGTGAGATTTTTCTTTTACATTTACTAAAGAATTAAGGCCCGAGCAATAGAATAATTATTCGTCATTAACCCTTACGTAGGCGACTACACACAATGGAGCGCTTGGGGTCTATTTGACCCCAGCTTCTATTTTTCTCTCAATCATCATGATGTTGTTTATTCTATTTATTTAATGAATTACACTGATGGTAGATATACTAAAATGACGTACGAGAGAAAAATTCATATTATTGAACAAAAATAACAAAAAATTCAATCAATTCTTTTATGGTCTAATGAACAGTCGAATCTAATGGGGTCACATAGACCACACGCGCCTACTGAAGGGTTAATTAAGTTCAAATAATAATTTTTGCGAGAATTAGGAAAATCAGTTCATTTTACTAAGAAGGGGGGAATTGTGTATTTTTTAAAAATAGATTGTATAAGTAAAGAGAAAGCATACTGCGAAAGCAAGTGGTATCTCGATTAAAAACGTTAACAAATCGATTGTTTTAAGTCGTAAGGAACGAAAACGAATCCAAACCAAACCATGAGATTTAAATTTCTCCGAACACGTAAAAAAAATTTGGCAATGAGATCTTAAGATTCGAGTGACTGCGAGGACTCGGTCAAAATCGAAAATTAAGACACGAGTTTTAAGCCGAAAAGAAAATCGCTTCCATCCTACAAGGTCGTTTTCCTTGGTTCCCTTTTGAATCACTCAAGGTTCTGCGTAGTAGTTAAGCCCGCGAGCACTGGAAATATCGCAGCGATGAAGCGTTGGTATGCCGTAAAAAAAATCCAATTAATTTTATGCAGAGAAATGAAAAGCGTTTGCTGCCTATGAAAAGAAACTACACGATTAGGAATATCCTTAAACGAGTAAACGCTACTCCAACGTAATTAATTTCAACCGTTGTACATAAGAGGTGGTAACAGACCGGATTCTGAAGTCGTGCGCCGCGGGGCAAGATTTCGAAACGAAATTTTTATGCTGGTACGTATCTGGAGTGCTATCGCGGAAGTTCAGTCACGAAATTACAACGTCGTGACCGAATCTTCACGTGACGCGGGCGGAGAAGACAACATTCTTGAAAGCGTCATACCGATAGCCCTGGATTGGGGTAATTATTGAAACGACTCTCTTTTATCGGAACATTATTAATCGTCGCAAAAAAAAAGAAAACGCAGGAAAGGGTGCGACATATTTCGTGATTGGGACGATCGATTAAGTAGTCCACCAAAGGAAGGCGGGGCAACGAGATAGGAAATAAATGGTATAAAATATTTAAGGGAAAATAACAGTTTATAGAGGAATGAACAAAACACTTCCTGGAATTACAACTCAGTCGACGGCGATTATCACCAACTGCTGGAATTATGACTAAATTCCTTCTCGTTAAGAGTAACGAGGCACCGGATACGTAAAAATATCTCAGAAAAAGTGAATTGCAGCTTTTTTTTTGTAAACACAGACGAGGCTCGGGGGCTATTTGCACGTTCATACTATTAGCCATTCGTGGCATTCTCCTCCAATTCCAAACTCCTTTTCCAAACGCGTGGCAACCGTTTCGCTTTTACGAGCACTTGAGATGACAAGCCAAACCAAACATAAAGATGACGACGTCTCGCCCTCGATCCGGGAAAAGCGACAAGAAGAGGGAAAACGCAGACACGGCACGTCCGCCTCACGGCTTTCCCGCGAGGCACGCGTGCCATTCAAACCCGGACGGACATTGTTTTCGCCTCTCCACGGCGAACAACAACCGATTTCTAACTTCCCCCGGAGCGAATAAAAAACGGCGACGGGCGGAAACGCCGTTCAGCACTCACCGCAACAGCGCGCCGCCCCGTGAGATAGGGACACGACACGATCCCCTAAAACAAGCCAGCGTGTGTCCTAGCGTTTCCATAGGGAGAGATTCGAACCTGGGCCTTCCCGACAAGCATTGTGCTTGCGGTGGAGGGGTTCCCCTTTCACGGCGGCCCCAAACGGTGCGCGATTGATGGAGCTCTCCTGCGTCAAGGGGGAGGATGATGATGAGCCAAGAGGGAACAGAGGGTCCACCAGGGGGGGGGGAGAGATGGAGAGGGGGAGAGATGGAGGGGGGGAGAGATGGAGGGGGGGAGAGATGGAGGGGGGGAGAGATGGAGGGAGGAAAAGGGAGGGAATCGGACCCACAGCCAAAGGAGGAAGTGCAGAATGAAAGGGTATATAGGATGAGAAAGGGGGAGCGTGGTAAGGGGGCGTGAGTGGGGTCCAGGAGCGGGGACGGAGAGAAACTCGGAGGCGTAGACCCGAGTCAACCAGCGGGAGGACTTAATTGATTGATTAAATTCGCCCTGACGAGGTTACGGTGCTCCCTTATGTCGGAGCAGGGGCATCACGGGAAGGAAAAAAAAAGACGCAGAGGAAACGGGGTCGCGTAGCACGGTGGGATAGTAATAAATGGGGTTGGGTGTAAGTGGGGAGGAGGGGAGGGCGGGCAGGGTAAAAGGGAGGAGGGGGGCGTCATCAGAGGGAGTAAATTGCAACCCGTATGAGCGGTGCCTTCTTTAAACACATAAAGTCCTCGCTGTGTTAGCAAAGAGTAGTCACGGCGGAGTCATTACTTGGAGTATCCGAGAGTTGTCTCTAGCAACCAATTTCCTGTTAGCGTATTGAAGGAAGAATTCATAAACATTCAAATAAACGGTGTTTGCGCAACAAAATTAAAGAGTGAACGCATCTCTCGGAGATGTTGTTTCATAAGCGATAATTAATGTGATGCGAATTCTTTCGCTGGAAGCGGGCTAAGAAAGATTTTTTTCCTGGAAGAGTGACGTTACTATTTACGGTGTACAACCAAGAAAAAGATGCAAGCCACCTATGAAGACTATTAGAGGAATAAGAAAAATAATAATCTTTTTGTTCAAAAATTTCTGATGTTATTGTCGAAGATTAGATAAAATGGTCCATAACGCTTACAAAAAACGTTATTCTGCGAGTCTTATATGCTAACTTAAAGAAGATATCGAAAATTTAATTTTAAATGGATTACGCGTTACGTCATCAATAAAGTGAATATTTTTTAACTGAAGAAAACGTTGAATACTTTTACAAGAAAACAAAGTCTTGAAAGATTTTCTCTGGCTATGAAATTCTCCAGAACCTATCAGTAGGAATGTTTCATATTCGTGAGTTTTTTTTCCAAATTTCATAAAATCTATTAGTTTCAAAATATACAAATCACAACATCAAAAAATTCTCCGCTAATAGTACGTACCCTAAATAAAAACTTGTACGTTTTGAGCATTTGTCAGAGTATTTTTCTCGAATTTAAACCTACATTCTCTCTCACAAAACAAAAAATCAATTACCAATTTAAAAAGGTGTTCGCTGGGTACTCTAAAATGTAACTTGTACAAATAATATTGAAAAGGTTGCGGACCCCTGGCTTAGAGTCTGAGGAGTCGAAAGAAATGAGAGACGAATGGAATCACTAGTACATGCTTATAATATGTTAAGATCCACGTCTCCTCCATCGAACGATACCCCCCAACAGTTCAAATTGAAAAAAAAAACACTCAGCAGGCCGAAAACAACTGAAAGATTAATGAATTATGAATGAAAATTCACTCGCTTGACAAGAGCTGGTGATTGACGATTAGGGGAAGTTGAAAAAAAAAGGTCGATTTGTTGGAAGATCGGAGGGAAAAGGAGAGAGTAAGAGCAATTTGAAACGAGATGAAGGGGAAAGGAGGTGGAGAGAGGGAAATGGAAGGTGAAAGGGGAGAAATGGGGAGGAAGAATGGGAGGGAGGGAGAGAGAGAGGAAGGGGGGGAGGGAGAGGAGGCGAAAAGGAAGCGATTACTCGCTGATATTCGATCTTAACTCAGTTAACAATTAACATCTTCATCAACAACGGACTTAAAAACTAAAAAACAAAGCATTAGCACTCTAATCAATCAATCAAGTGAACATTACAACCGATATCCCATCAATACAATTTTCAAATCTCGATTAGACCGAATGAGAAATGTAAAGAATCGAATTTTGTTTCTACCGCTCTGAATGAAAGACGCTCCTCTAACGATCCTATACAAGGGGGAAAACGATTCTAAGGGAGTTTTAACCATTGTCTAATCATATGTTGTTCGGATTACTCTCAATCGGACCAAATAAACCGAATTAATGCCAAATTCAACGTCGATTCCATTCATACCTCGACGCAAGTACAGCATTCCATCGCAGACTCGCTACGTCCGTCAAATGGTTATATCGAAAGAATCGCTCATCGGACGAGATCGAACGGGAATTCCTTGATGAGTGGGGGGAGAGGAGGGAGAGAGGGGAGGAGAGGAGGGGAGGGGAAGAGGGAGGAGGATCTGAAAGCGACAGGACGGAAGTGAATGTTAAGGTCGAAAAGTTTCGTGAAAGGGGTGAGAGGATGCGAGAGCGCCCTCAGGCCAGACGGTGGGGAGAAAAGGAAGTTGATGGGAGAGAGGGAAAGGAGAATGGTCCATCTCCCTCCTCCCCTCCCCTTCCCCTCAAATACCGTATTCTCTCTTCCCTCTCTTCTTCAAGCTCTCACCGCTCAAGGAAAGTAAAAAGACCAACTCTCCTCTCTCTCGGCAAAAAGAAACAAAAAATTGGAACGATGAAAAGGGATTTTTTTTTAATGATTGCAGTCGAACCTAACGGTTCATCGGAGAGCAACGAAGAAAGAAGTGGTGGGGGAGTTTTTGGGAGCGAGGACGGGAGTGGGAGGGGTTATCACGAGGGATGAAGCGAGAGGGAGGAGGAGGAAGGAAGACGGGAGGAATCCCTTCCCGTATTAGGATGGAAAGAGATCATCAACCTTTACCCCAGGTTCACTTTTTTTCCTTATCCGGACATAAACAAGGCCCAACCCCGTATTCATTTTGTCTTTTTTTGTTTCTTTACCGCGTCGGATGATGCCTTTGCGGGAATTCGGATGTGTTCGCTCTCACTTTTCGTTTGCGTTCGGATGCTAACGTCGAGATTACGAAATTTTCACCTCGATGAAGACTCGGATGAACAACTACCGACATATCGTCGAATACTGGATATGAGCTCCAAGGGCGGATACAGTGGAGGAGGGTAATTAATTACCTCCCAAATATTTCCAAACACTAGAATAAATTAACCCCTAAACCTCGTCCTACGTGCTGAGCAGGTCAGGCGAAGACCATACCGTTTTACTACATTCATTTTTCCGTAAAAAAGTTATAATTTCCTTTTTCTGTATTAAAATATACCTGAATTACGATGCTTTCAAATAGTTTATTTTTCCATTCCCGATTACTCTCCCAATGGACGAATCCTCCATCCGCTCTTGTGAACTCGTTTTTTTCCAACCGAAACATTATTTCCGGAAACTCTAAATTGAGAAATGATAAGATTTTCGGCTTATTGAAAAAGTTATCTGGAGCGAGGATGAGTCATATTGGTGGATCTGTAAAAAACAGAGTTCTACGTAAACATAAAAAGTGAATCACAATCGACGCTTCGAAATGAAACAAAGGAGTCGAAAAAAAGGGAAAACAAATAGAAGAAATGGAACACGAGTTCGCCCTAAGAACGATCATCCTTTATCTTTGCTTGCTTTCGTCACTTCACACAAAAATTGAAACACACTATTAACAATACAGCGGGATTCTGTGTTCATAATATTGTAAAGATTCGAAACGGAATGTTTCAAAGGTTTTATTACTATTACCATAAAAAATCCATCGGAAATTTATAGAATCAATTAACAATGAAAACCGTTAAAAAAACCGACATTTCTCCGACTGGACCTTATAGAATGCGCAAACTAATTGACGTGAAACGTTCCTAAGCATCGCCAGAAAATGTTTAGGAAGACACGCAATAAATTCTGCAAGTTAAGACAAAATCAACACCAAAATATATTCATTCTTTAAACGGCGACCTCTTCCGTCTAACAGAACAGCCTCTCATTGTCGGCTCGAAGGGAATGAATTTGCGAATCGCTAAGCGATTTAAATCTCTCCTCCAAGGAAACGGTCCATTCAAAAAACAAAGCAAGAGAAACGGAGCGGCGAGAACAAACTTTTATTTCCACAACTAATGGAATGCGGTACACTTTGTTTACGGTGACCCGGTCACCCGAGGCGCTCACGCAATTTCCTCCTCATCAATTATTGCTGCCGTTTGAGCGAACTGCAGATCGATAGGATTGTTCTCCGGTCCCAATTCCGCCCTCTCGGAGAAAGGCAAAAAAAAAAGAGAGGCGAGCCGCGCAGCCACGCCCGGCCGCCAGTCATTTGTTTTGTTTTCGTTGCCTTCCCTCCCCCTCTTTCGTTTTTTTAAAAATACGGTTCACCGCCGACACGACAGAACTGCCCGTCCAGTCACGAATTCGGAAGATATGTAGAGAAGTCGACTTTCGAAGTTGGCTCGACTCGAAGGGACGCGGCGCGTAAAGACGGAAGAGAGATAGTATATTCCTGATGGCTATTTCACGCTCCGAGAAACGAAAGACCTTGCAGAGGACGAACGCCCAACGTGGGAGTCTCTTGAAAAATGGCAGCCATACAGAAGAGACAAGGGACCGTTATCTCATCCAGTCGAACCAGTATGACTTGTAATTCTGTTGCCCGAATTATCGATAAGAAAAAACTTTTCCCTACAATTTCCCTAGTCCAGGGGTTCCCACCATTTTCGATGTGGCGAGCACCAAGTTGTGTCTTATAATATCAAGCGAGAACCATTATACTGCTGAAAAAATAAGAACTATCATAAAATCAAGCCAACATCAAAGTTATTCCTAATGATCTTGAATACGTTTAGAAAGGAATCAACCGAGCAATTTAAATTATTGGTTCTAAAAAATGGGACGTTAAGCACCGCAGAAGAGCACTGTGCTCTACTACGGAGCTGTCAAAGAGCACCATCCGGCATCCAAAGAGCACAGGGATGCTCACGAGCACCAGTTTGGGAACCCCTTCCCTAGTCTATGGCCAAGAGCTCAATAAATGGATCCTTAATTGTATTGAATTTTGAATGAATCGTTTCTACAGCACTTCTACAAATACTTCCTGAGATGTAAAAATTATAATATCACGAGAAATCTTTATGCGTAAATATTACACAGGTTTGTTATATTCTAAATCAATCTATTAATTTTAATTTAAATTTTGAGACCCAGAATGCTAAATTAAGCTATGGTGAAATAATGGATGCGAAGATAGAGAGAGAGCCTAAGATAAGGAACGGAAACGAATACGTTTGCAGAAGAGATAGAAAGGGAGTGGAGAAAGGTGGAGGGAGGAACAGAGGAGAAAAGCGGAGGGGGAGAAAAGGGAGATTAAATTGGAGGGAGTAAGAGGGCGATTCGGAGCAGCCGAGAGGCCTGCGGAACTTCTCAAGCTCAGAACCATCTAAGGTAAAAGTCAACCGCTGGTTTCGAGAGTCACGCAATTTATCGGGTGATTAAGACTTGAGTATCACTATCAGGGAATCGACTGAATTCTTGAGCCATTCACCTGGAAAGAAACTAGTCGTAAAGAGTTCAAGGATGAGGTCTCGGGGATTTGATAGAAGCTATAGCTAGGAGAGGAGTCATCACGGAGACAAAAGAAATGAGGCTGGAGGAGAAAGGAGTAAGGACCTTACCCCTAAGAGCGAACGGAAGGGGGAAGGGGAGAGAAAAGGAGGGACAGACAGACAGACAAACGACTTTATTGAGGGCGAAATTGAGACTATAGAGTACCTTTCTACATTTCACCCTACGTTAATAATTACAAATGAGAATAAAAAAATAATAATGAATATATACACACACACACACACACAAACATTCGCAGAAAAAAGGGAGAGAGAAAGGCAAAGAGAGAAAGGGAGAGAGTGGGAGGGAGAAAAGTCATAAGAGAAAGAAAGAAAAATATCTGCCGAGTAGTTTCTATATTCCCCGTTATACGGTTAAGGAGGACGCATCAATAAGACCTTCGTGAGATGTTTACGCTTATTCCGACATGCAGCCAACATGTAGCCAACCCCTTCGTGAATTGCCGGGTTTTTTATGAAGACGCGGTTGGATATGGTCGAGAAGGTTAGCGATGAAGGCGGGATCCGCCCCGTGCGAGCAAGAAGGCCCTTCCCTATCGCCGCCCGCATTCCAGGCCCACGCCGCCCCCGCATTAGATGGACCGCCAGCGCCGTGGCAAAAGCAGGAAGACGGGGTGGGAGGGGCAGAGGATAAGTGGAATCAGTGCAAGCGTGGGTGAGGAGTGTCCCCCTTTGCCAGGCAACAGGAAGGATAGGGGAGGTGGGGGAGAGGGAGGTTAGAGCGAGATGGACCTCCATTAAGGACCTCAAAACGGCGAGGAGGAACTGCAGGGGCGTGATTTCCAACCTTCAGAGACCCCCCCCCCCCTCCCCCCTTTCTCGCCAGCCCCACCTCATCTTCGTCCTCCGCACAACAGAACGCCTGTATCGCCCCGAGATAATCTAGAGAACCGCCCCAGCTTATAAAACGGCCCTTCGTATATAAACAGTCTCGGGCGTAAATCATATGGACGTTAATGAAAATGGTACAGTGTCAATGCGCGCAGAGGGGGAGACAGAGAGGGAGAGATACGGAGATAGGCCAATTTCTCTCTTTCGTTGCACGACGGGTAAAAATGGCTCGTTCGCAGTCACGATCTGAAATTGGGGAAGCGCGACGAGAGAGCGAGAGAACGTCGTAAAAGAGGGAAGATTTAAAACTCTTTGAGATCTTAAAGAGATAAAGAGGGAGAGCAGTTTAAAACTCCGCAAAAATAAATCAACCTCGATCAAAACATCAAAAACTTTTATCCGAACGGAGGATAACCACAAAAGAACGTTAATTGCTCTTTTTTTTTTGGGCACGAGTCTTCATTCCCTCACCTTCTATTGTCGCTATCGTCCGCCCCTCTGGATGAGTGCCGGTGATAACGAGTGCTATACGTGGACGTACGATTTGCGAGAGGCCGCTTTCATTGAGAGATTTGCGAAATCAAAGTCCGTGTCAAGGATTGAGAGTACACTCATTATGGCGTTATCGCAGTCGATGGACGATTAGGGCGACGGAGGCGAGAGATTAGCGAGCGATCCAAGTCGGTGGACACAAAATGAAGAGCGACTCTCTCGTGTTTAATTATTCCGTATCGGCTTATTGGATCGAATTCCCCTCCCATCTCTTAATAATTTTAACTCGCACTTTCCAGTACGTTAACCTTGAATGCAACGAACGCTATACTCAGAAACTGAACGGAGTTTTGGTACATATTTATCTATCGGCTCAAATAAAACACTGCATAGTCAAGAGAAATAAAGGATGAAACATACAGTGTGGGATCCTGTATCCGGCTATCCATTATCCGGAACGTTCCGAAAACCGGAAACCGACAAAGTGTAATATTTAAAATGCGCGCCGAGTAATTTGTGTTTGTTGTTGGCGCCACTGATGTGTTTTATAACCAGTCGATGGTGAAGGCTTGTATTCTCGTGATTTTTGCTCACATTTTTACTGCAGAGCAGGTGTATAATGCTGACGAGACTTCTTTATATTGGAGGTATATTCCTAGAAAAACTGTTGTTGCACCAGAGGAATCAGCACCGAGTGGGTTTAAAGACTCAAAAGAAAGGGTAACAGTTCTAAGTTGTGCATTTGTTTGTACATTTTAGGCCTGGCTACCCGAATTCCGGAAAAACCCCCTATCCGGCAACCCCCGGGTCCCAAGCATGCCGGATACAGGGTCCCACACTGTACTGCATTCCGTCGAAGTGAAAAATATGGAAAACCCGTCAAGGGGTAGATATAGAGGTTGATATTTATGGATGCAACAATCGTGACCGAGAAGATAGCACTCGATTACCGCTAACCGCGAAGCATTCTGCGGTTTGATATACCGGAATATCCGACACAGGAGACGGGCGAAGAGATTTCTATGCACGCGACCACGCAGGCGGTCAAGGGTGCTTCTACGTCCTGCCGTCCTGGTCGGGTTGAAACGTTCTCACAGAGTCGTCCGCTTCCTCCAAGCGATATGACTTAAATAATAAAACAAATAAGTGAGGATCGTCGTGTCAACAGTTCCGAGGCTGTTAACTTTGGGAAAATAAACGAAGTTGTTCATTGTATTGAGATTTAATAGTGTTCATCTAAGGGATGTTGAAACTCATTTAACAACAATGCCGCATTAAATGATTTTTATCAAAATGCTGCTGCATTCTTCCAATCAGTAAGTCTGATCCGATATATGTGCTCCAACGGAAGCTTTATGGACAAAAATTGCAGGCGAAGCAAACTCGGCGCCACAATTTGAACTAACAATTCCACTATCTCTGAAATCTTATCTTCCCGCCATAGCTACCACGTCCAACAGTCCCCTTGCGCACTAATGACCGATTCGCGTCGTCGCAAATGAGGCGAATTTTAAGATTTGACATAAGGAAGTCTCGCTAATTAGAAAAGTGCTAACGAGGTAAATGCCCATTTAAAAATAAGGGAATAGAGTCAAATGCGTCCGATCGCTCTCCGAGCCGGTCACGTTCGCGAACCGACAGAGAGAGAGAAAGAGAGAGCGAGAGAGAAAGAGATAAAAGGCAGCGAGAGTGAGCGCGGAATTCTTGCGTAAGCTTCGCGGAGTCGAACGGAACGTTATCACGGAGCTGAGAGAGAGAGAGAGGCAATTTCGTGGCGCCTATGCACGAAACCCGAACCGCCAACGAACGTCATTCGAGAAAACGCGCGCAATAGGCGAATTATGGACGCATATGGCACGCGTACGGGTCACTACCACCGCCAACGTCCAGCGATCGCGGCCGATCGCATATTTATGCGGCGGCGGGAGCAGCCAAGGACGCGACTGCAAGCGGGAACACGGGAGCGGTGGACATTTTGACGGAGACGTGATTCATCAGACGCCTCTTTCGACCTTTTAAAGGCCGCCAAATGGCGAATAATGTCCCCCTATTACTGCCTTTTTCAAAACTGTAACGATTATAAAAAAATCCTTCCCACGCGAAAAATTTATTTCGTCCACAAAAGAATAGCTGCCGGCTTAAGCAGAGGAAAAAAACGAGTTGGATTATTCGCGGCTAATTCGGTCCAATCGAGCGTCGTCTCATCATATACGACTCGTATAATGACGCGGGAAGACGCTATATCGGCCATCCAATCTAATTACCGCCTAGATTCTTACCTGTTTATGCTTCCATAGGCGGATGAAGAGTTAACGCCTAAAGGACACGATGCACCGCGTGTGTCGAATGGTCCGTGCACGCGGGAAGCCGATGGAACATCTCAATGCAAAGGACACGTAAAACCAGAACACTCTTTTAAAGCTGCGATAAATTCCACGGCGGTGTTTTCGATCGGAACACTTGAGAGAGATCAAGTCGCACATACACACCTCAAACGCACTCACACACCACACAAACACACGCGCAAAGAAGAGCTAGTACTTCCTCAACCAATTGACTGACTTAATACGGCCTGAGAAATCCCTTTGAGAAACAAGATCAAATATTCTCAAACTCCTAAGAGAGCGAGAGTTATTATACTTCCGTGGACACAACACGTCTACGTCTCTTTACAGCTCACTCACTCTCTGCTCTCCTACCCCAGTCGACCGCCCCTAAGGAACACGCACGAGGCACTAAAGCTAGCACGAAGGCGGCGTTCCTGCCCCAGCGGGTTGTCTCGAAGGGCAGAGGGGAGGAGGGGGAGTGAGGGGGAGGGAGGCGCTGCGGACGAGGGAGAAAGGGAATGCAAGAGGTGGAAGAAATGCTCTAGGGAAGGACTGCACAATCTTATTGCCCAAGTTAATAGCCCGCGAAAGCTTTCGAACCCAAGAGTGTTATGCGGTCTGTGCGCATGCGCGGAAGTAATATCTCCCGTGCTTTTCTTTCGTTTTCTCGCGGCCATAAGACGCTGCTGCGATGAAAGTCGTCGACGTCGAATCTTAGAAACGGAGAGCCGGCGTGGGTGCTCGAGCGATTCTATCAAGCGATCGAATTTAAATTCATCGGAGTTTGTAAGTGGAGTATGTCGTAAGTACAGGAGCAACTGCTCAAATTCAGTTGCACGATAAAACGTAAGGTTTTTTTTCAAGATATCCCACATTAAACCACGAGTCAGAAAATGTCTTCGTTCATTCTTTGGACTCGATGGGACAAGCATGAAAAATCACGTTTTCCTCGGTATTCCATATTACACGAAGAAACACGACGGTATGCGTCACGTCAAATATGTCCGCGTATTACGCAAATTTATTTGCTTTCGCAAGGAACGGATTTCACGCTGGCGATTACGCGAAATGAAAAATTACGCGCAAGAGAGTCGGAAGCGTATTGCTATACAAAAATGCGCACTCGTTGCTCGGGAACACGTCTGAAATTCCCATACAATATAACGTCGCGTGATTGAAAACCATGTTCTGAGCGCAGAAGATGTCGGTCATTTCACTTTACAAGCAAGCCGGGATCGTACTTTCCCAATGCAACCTTCGCAAGAAAGCAGAGAGTGGGTGAAAGTGAACGCACTACGCCCGCCGCCGATACACATGCCTCGGACAGACACTGGCGCGTTTGAGAGCGTAATTGCAAAACGCGAGGCACTGCACTTTGTAGACGATGCTTTTCGAGGCATTCGAACTTTGTGTGGCGCATATGCAAAAAAAACCCTTGCATATGAAATAAAGGTCGCGGTTTCTTAAAAAATAATCCAAAAGGAACTATTATTCTCTCCAAAGAAATTTTCAGATGTCTAAGGACGGCGAAAACATTGAATTTAGCAATCTGCATGCAATTTCAGAGATACATAAAACGCAGTAAGGTTATTTAGGGAAAAAATCGACACGATCGTTTTCTACAAATAAAAACTTCACAATGGTGTCGACGCTTATTTTAATTTTTTTCGCGCTCAATTCCATCGTTATCTTCTTAATACGACGGGAAGATAGCGGAATAACCACAATCAGATAAGCCAACCACAACTGATCTTTAAAATTAAGTATTAATACCAAAACGATTGCCGACCTATCTTATCACTCAATTCTTTTTTTTGTACTTGATAACAATAAATACATTTATACCATTTTCTTCAATGAGCTATTCTTACATTAGCCGAAAGGTACATAACATTTTCAGATATATTTTTTTTATTATAAACTATTTACTCGACTGGCTGAATTGAACGCCACTCATCGTAATGTGCACCATAAGGGAGAAAACCCAGCAAGCATAAAAGGAAGGCATTTCAACGCGGGCCATATCGACACTATGTATGCGTAAAACATTCGTCAAAAACGTCGGCGTGTGTTGAAAAGAGGTCATCAAACACCGCGGCAGAAAAAATCGAGTCGTTCGTTCACAATAATCAGCAGAAGACTAGGAAAAAGTCATAATCAGTGACGGAAGCAGACGGCACTCGCGATTAAGGCTTTTTTGGTCGTCCATGGAAACGCGAGTTTAAAAACGTTTCGCAGTTGCGTATTGCGGAGGAGCATAAATCCGAACGGAAAGCAGTGAGTGTGGAGATAAGTGCGTCCACGCAGAGTCGCGTGAGGATGGAATGAATCCCCACCCATTTCCCCTTTAGCCCCCACCATCCCACCTCTCTCTCTCTAGCACACTCACGCGCAGCATTCCATATCGCTCTCCACACTTCCTGTCACTGGATGCCCTCAACAGAGCCCTCCCTTGCCACAATTACAGAGCCAACCGAGGATGGACTGACTACTCAAGCCGCCACACAGCCACTCGAAGACGACACTGGTAGGATCTCAAACGCGCGGATGGCCGCCAGTTAAAAACCTCTCAAAACTCCGATTATACCATCAGTAGGTGGAAGAGTAGAGAGACGATGCGATACGAAACATCAAAATGTTTTATATTCAGGAAACCTACTACAATTTTAACGTTTTATTAAAATGCGTGCCGTTAATGACGTGTCTATTTTTAAACGGAATATTTGGGATAATTATTGTGACATGCAGATCGTCATATATTTCGAAATACTAACCTATTTGGCCCAAATGCAATTTGGGATTCAGATAGTATCATTGTTTTTCAGTCAGAGTCTATGACAAACACTGGGCAGTTATTACGGGCATGGCAGTGAGCTAAAAATGCATCGACAAAGATGATCAAGTCGCGAGGCAGTATTAGGAATGGGGAAAATTGAGTAAAAGGGGAATTTGAAATAATTTAACTCGATGCGGAATGAAATGATAAGTGTAGGTATGGCAAATATTTTCGACATCAGTGCGTCAAAATCCGTACAATTACGCTGTATGGGTCGAATGTTTGGCAGCTCAGCTTGGAAAACCTACAAAGTGGTCCAGAGTAGAGCCACTAGCTTTGTATAAAGCAGAGCTGCAAACCGAACCGAACCGCTGAACCGAACCGCAGTCATTTTTCTGAACCGCGAACCGAACCGAAACCACAGATTAATTTTTCAATGAACCGAAAACCGAACCGTAATTTTTTCCAAAAGTGGTTCGGTTTCGGTTCGATCTCAATCCACAAAGTACGGACCAACGAAAAGACCAGGAATTTCCATTGGAAAAACCAGCGGGTTTGCTTCAAAGGAAAGAGTGCCTATCTCTTTCCTCTCTGCTACTGTTGTTATCCACAGACGACATTTATGGCGAGGGTTATGGGGACACCAACTGCGACAATATCCGGGTCAACCACTGTAGGCAGAAACCTACCAACAGAATATAGAAAGATCTTTATCTGAACGCAGGCAAAAGGGTCGTTTTACAATGGCCTAGAAAGGAGCCGTAATCCGCTTTAGTTCTGAGAGAAAAATCCATGCCCTTACCATCACCCCCTTCAGCATTATAATTAGCAGACCTGAGAAAATATGCCCCCCTGTGTCTTTCTTAGAACACCATTAACTCTCCTCATATCTTTTTCTTCGGAAAAATTCAAATTGTTGCTCTCAACGGCTTGATATTTCAACGACATCATTCCTTTTCCAACTCTTGTGTGGTGTCCTTCTATGATATTTCCATTACTTGGTGGTTTATATTCCAGCAAAAACAGGCGAGGACTTAGGCGGATCCCTTGGATCGGAGGCATTCATTTCCCGCAGAATTCCTTGATTTATATAAAGTGTGTATTTTTAATAATATTTTAGTAAACTTTATTTAAGAGAAATAAAATTAATTAACATGTTAGTGTTATTTAAAGAGGGTCACTCTACATTTTATAATTGTTTGTTTTGAACCATAAGTGTCCGCACTTCGTATATTGAATAATCTGCCCCGAACTGTTGTTTAATTTTAAATTATTCTTGTAACTTAATTTTACTATCATATTGATTTTTTGATTACTTTTATAAGATGGCAAAAGAAAAAAATTAGAAATATGTAATATGTTTGGAATCGAGCTAAAAGTGTCTTTTTGAATTTATTATATAATAATAAGAATTAATAATAGAATTTATTAGAGTTTTACATATCATAAATTCATTCGGAGTAACATTTTATTCCATATTATTTGACAAATTAACTAATTAAAATATTTTATTTACATAAAATTATTATTGAAAGTTGGAAAAATTGAGACGCCGTGCATCATCGCCATCGGAAAGCAAGAAACTGTCTACTTCAATATTTAAATCTATCATTCAATCAAGGAAATCTTAATAAGGGCTTACGGAAAAGAATTTTCCTAGACCCTTGATAAATATAGCGAACATTTTTTATTTTATTTGTTATAAATGAATTAGGAATAACGCTTTGTAACTTCCATTGTTTTTATTTCTCTTACGACCCGGGTTTCGACATTACAATGCTCTCGTCAGGTGCAGATATGGTGAGAATAGAAAGTATATACAGAGAAATGGGTAGAGAGGGGGGGGAGGGAGGGTAGTTTGTAAGACGGAAAGGAATGGAGGAGAGGGAAAGGAGGAATCTATCTCATTGTCAGAGGGTTACTGCGGGGGGTAGGTTGTAAAGGGATAAAGGGGGAGGGGAAAGGAAAGGCTGGAGGGATTGGGGAAAGATGCAAGGACTATAGGACTAAAAAGAAAGGCCTTGTGGAAGACGGAGAGAGGTTGAACCCCAGAGAGAGGAGGGAGGAAATTATCAATGCGGCAATGGGTGTGTGTGTGGGAATAGGAAAAATAAAGTCAAGTGGGGGGTAGAACGAAAGAGGTTAAATATTGGGAGACGGGCGGTAAGGCCCTTGTTATAAATCTTTTTTCCTCTAAATAATGTGTATTACTGGTAAGAAAAAGAAATAAAATTCTCGAGGAACTAATTTTCTTTGATTTTTAATGATTCCTTTAAAACACTTTTATGTTTTCGGTTTGTCCGTCCATCCAGGGATGATCTCAAAAGCGGTTTAAGCTAGAGGCGCATTTTCTTTTTGATTATGTATGATTGTGTATGTCGGTAAATGAATTTGAAATGGATCCATTCAGAGAATTTTTAATTGATACGTAAACAACAATGAACATAAAAATCATGTTAGGATCAAAAATACCATTTTTTAAATATAAGTAAATGAAGATGATGATGGTATTGTAATATATTTTAAATATAAATTTTTCCTTTCTTTAAATAAATTCTTCTTTCATTTAAAATAATAATGACTGCTGACTGATTTACTTACAGATTGATACTGAATGTGTAATGTTTATATTAGATAAATTATTTCTGAATAGTATTTCAAATGATTAGTTTAGTTGAACCGAACCACAAACCGAACCGAACCACTCGTCTGAACCGAACCACTTCCAAAAATTTAGAACCGAACCGCGAACCGAACCACTCCAAATTTTGAAGTGGTCTGCAGCTCTGGTTTAAAGCTAGTAAGATCAGAGCGTACAAGAAAATACGTCGAAAGAGCCGCTAGAACCGAGAAATTCTACAGATATTTTTCCCCCAGACACGATAAGACAGGCCAACAGAAGAATTAGTTACAGTTAGTTTGATACTGTGACACCCCCTACCAAACGCTTCTGACGGCTTGCAGGGTATTCATGTAAATGTAAATACTATTAGATCTGTGAATAGACTTGGAGAGGGCAGACGGTGAAACGTCGGAGGAATGAGCACAAAAGGAAGTTCTTCAGAAAATTTAGTAGTCCTGAATTTATTAAGGACAAGCGAGCCATTTCGTTCTTACTGGTGCTAATGAGTCTAAGGATCGATCAAGGTGATAAATAACATACATCTACATCTACATGATACCCTGCAAATCACCAGACTGATGGGTGGCAGGGGGTGACATGGAAATAATCGCTATAATTGACAGGCGATGCGATAAGATAATAAAGATTTTTATCAGATCTGAAATAAATTTGTTACTATGTAATTTTCACTATAGTAAAACCCGGCTATACGTTGCCCCACTGTACGTTGTTTCGCATATACGTCGCCAATCAATTAAGGGACATGTTTCGTTATAAGTTGTGTCGCTTCGCATATATGTCGTTTGTGAAATACTAAAAGCAAAATTTCAGAAATTCCAATTGCGGTGCATAAATTATAAATTAATTTAATTTCATGTTTATCAATTCGTGTAAAATCATACTCAGAATAAACATTTGCTTTCCATGTGTTTGAGAGATCACGATGAGTTAAGTGGTTCACAAGGTACACAGGGGATAAAAGGGACTGGATAAAGTTTTCTCGGGTTTCCAACCGGGTGGTGTGGAATAATGCTTCAGACGTTTCGGCAACTCTCTCTGCTGCCATCTTCTTCTTGAAGATGGCAGCAGAGAGGTTGCCGAAACGTCGGAAGCATTATTCCACACCACCCGGCTGGAAACCCGAGAAAACTTTCTCCATATCATTCGCCGGGAAAGACTCAAATCCTTTCTCATAAAAGGGACTTCCAATTTTAATGGCGATATGTAAAAACCTATTTCTGAGATTTGTGAATAGTTGTGTCTAACATTTTGTGTGTTTACGTTGGCGTTGATATCTCATGAGATATTGGATACACGTACTTTGGATTGCGAAATCTGCTTGAAAAGTACTCTAAAGTGCGTACCAGTGTACGTGTAAGTAAAAAAAACAATTTTTGTGCTACATCACACTATAGACAATTACTTTCGGTGATTTCTGAATTTATTATTGCAGTTGGTTACTCGTTGTTACGATTAAATGTATATTAAACCCTAGTAGCAATGAGTGGTAAACACAGAGTAGTAACTTAATATGTCCAATGTACTGTATTGATATGTATTATTTGGGAAACAAATGTGTCACAAAATATCCGCCAGGGACGTAACCCCTAACTTTTATCATAGTTCTTATGGTAATCTTTGTTTCGCTATACGTCGTTTCGTTATGTCTCATTTTTCAGGAACGCATCTCCGACGTATAGCGGGGTATTACTGTACGTATTTTATTATACACTCACGACCATGAAAATGTAACGAGGTCAGAGGCGGATCCAGAAACTATCCAAGGAGCCGATCGTCCCTACTCCTTATTTAATCCCTGACATTCATTTATCCTGAAATTACTGCACCTGTCAGGATATTTCTTTCCCCTGCTTTCTCGGCCTAATCTGCGGCACATAATCAAGGAATATTGCGCGGAATAGGTTTAAGAAAGCATCAAATGGAAGACAATGGGAAAATCCAAGGAGGGATGGGGTGATCACCACCAAAAGAAGCCAATATTATTCGTCCACACCATGAGGAGGACATTTTTACTGTTATAAGCAGCGAGTCGCAGGACTTAAAATAAGCGAGGGAGTCGTATTTACGGGCCAAACGCATCCTTTTTTAGGCATATAGAATAAGGTCCTCTTCTCACAATCTCCTCCAGACACGGTAACGGATTGCAGCAAACGCATACGTATTCTTCACAATGATCCATGTCAGAATTACATTGGAGATTCCTCGAAATCCATCACAATGGCCCTTTGGTGATATAGCGTCTCGCAATACTCGAGACGTGATAACGCTTCGCTGAGAGGATTAATTGATACAGATTATAGAAATGAAGTGGTCAAAACGGCAGCCGATCACACGTATGCATCCGATCAAGTTCCAACGCCCCGCGAACCGATTGCGAAACAAACATCGTTCCGCTTGGATTGATCTCCTTCGTAAAAGCAATCCCCTTCGATCACACGTAAAAGATTTCTGGTCATTTCGAAAAGTTACATGGAAAAGCTCAGGTGTGTTTGTGTATACTATATCTATCTGAATACGATTACATTATTTAAAACGTTCTGGCTTCAAATGAATTGTGTCCCACACGCATTTTCTAAGCATGAACCTTAAATTATATAAAAATTCTATTACCTGCCTTCAAATATAACGTGTAAACTATACTACCTACCTGTGCGTGATTGGCGCTACGGATTTCTGTCTCATAACATGGAAAGAATTGAGATGATAAATTTGACACGTCACGCGGTATAATCTAGAGTGGCGTGTTGTCTTCTTGCCAGAGTAATACCTCAGGGAAAAATTAAATCTCCTAATACTCGAAGCGATCGTAAGCCTAAAAAACAGTTTGCAGATTTAGCGTATTTTTCCGCCGGAATTTCTCAGTTTAACTTCGAAGTTTTATCTCCACTGCTCGCTTCTTTGTCTCCCAAATTCTTTCTCAGCACCGTAAAAGGGTGTACATTAAAAACTGCGCCGTTTATTGCATCTGCTTCGCCTTATATTCGCCTTACTTGACCTGAACACCGCAGTAGACGTGACCTAATCTCATACGTCGAAGACAGATCACCCATCGGTGGACTCTTAAACTTGGCAGGTTTCCCAATTCGCTCCATAAATCATTATATTAATCCAGTCGCTTCAATTCACCTGAAAAAAATTCGCTCCATTCCTTTCTTTTTGCTTCCTTGAGCTTGAAGGGAATTCAAAAGAAAATTTTTCGTGCATAGGAATTTTGGAGAACGCTATCAAATCTTCGATGAAAAATACATAAATGGGGAGTCTAAATTTAACCCGCTTCGACTGTTAGCGTATGATGGTGCTAACGAAAGCAAATCAACCGGACGCCGAGATATTGTTTAACGCACATCTGGTTACGACACTCTAGAACAAACATTCCCCTCTGAAACGGATGAAGTCATTCCTAAAATGGGCGTCGTCCTTTCATACACGAGTATTCCTCGAGTTTTACCCCCCCTCCCCCCCTCTCGCTCGTTCGCTCACACCCTCCACAGTTGTAACGGAGCAGAGTTAAAACCTTGTCTGATAAGACAGGCAACTTCGGCTGCCGCGAACACCAAACGCCGTTTACAACATCTCGAGCAAGAGAGCAAACGAATAAAAGAATCAAGCGAGAGACCATTTTTTAAACGTTTATATTCCCCGACACAGAGAATGAGCGTGTAGAGGGCGTGGTGTTCGGACGCCGGCCGATCTAGCGTCATAAATCGTCGACGACGGCGTTGCGGAGTGAGGAATAAAGGGTCGTAATGCCCAACAAAGCTTCGGATTATACCGTTAAGCGTTATTGAAATCTCAGGGGTCTGTTTGCGGGGTCTTGTCCGCGAGGCAATGAGGTCGAAGCGGAGCGTGTTCCGGTAGCCTTGCGACGCTGCGGTTCGACACGCGTGAGGTCGCGGTGTCGAATTCCTTCGAGGGCGTGGAGGTTTGGCGTTTAGTTTAGTTAGGCGGATCGCCACCGACATCAGCGTCGCGGCTCCTTGCCTCCATTTCGAGAGATTATTCAGGAGTAGGTAATTAGGAAGAGGGCTCTCGAATGATGATCATTAGAGGCTGGAATGACTTGTTGGAATTATCACTCCCATATTTGATTAAACATTTAATCTGCTACTTGGTTTTTAGCATACATTCATTCGGAGAAACCTCACAAATCATAATACATGCTACCATAGCTCAAACTTTGTCGAGCAATCTATGATTTCTGTTAAAGAAAACTGAAAATTGTGTGCATTCTGGTATAAATCCACCGGACTATATGGGGTAAAAACTGTTAATTTCTTTCTTTTTCAAGCATGTAACCCCTACATTAGGAGAAGTAATTAAAACAGTGATGAGGTTAAAAATGTTACAAGAGGAAATTACCAGCGTTGGAATTCTAGTGAAATCACGTGGTTTCCAAAGTATATCGAGAGATGAGAATGATTTAAAAACGGGAGAAAATTCTGATCGGGAAACAAACCCGGGTCTTCCCCTTTCCGGGCGGATATCCTACCACTGAACTATCGTGGAAGACCATTTCTCCCGTTTCAGAACTCTGTTTTCAAATCATTCCCACATTTCGGCTTAAGCTTGTGCGCATAGTAATCTTCGATCAATGCTTTCCATCAATTTATATCAGGAAAAGAAGAAACGAAATGAATAAACCGAAATCAACATGGTCGCCACTTATCTATCCGCTGCCGGATGAAGATTCTCCGCACACCTTTCCAATTCACAAGGGCTGAAACGCACGCTTTTCCATACCACGTTCACTATCGCTTTCCCATAACTTTCTTTCTCTCTCCCCCTCTCAAGTCTCTCTCTTGACATTTTCTTTGCGTAGCTTCAATGATCACAGGCGCCCCGAACGGATCGATTCCTCATACAAGGTAGCCGTTGCAATTATTAAGCCGTCACTTTTCCAATCTCGCCGCAGAATCCAGTTTGCCTTCGCATACGATATTTCCTTTTATCATCCCTTCCGGTAACAATCCACAGCGTGCGCCGTTTCGAGCGCCCACCTAGGGCAACGGATTATTCCAAATCAAACCGGACAAGATGCTCGTATATAATACCGATAGAAGGGAATGGACGGATTATTATGTATGATAATACTAACATCTGCTCACTCCATCTCGTCTATTTCCCCCGTGAGCTTCGAGTGTGATGAAGGGGAATAAATTCGAATATTACGACTTCCTGAAGTTTTAGTACTTGGCCGATTTCAATCGCCTTGAGATGCATGGAATTCTCAGCAAAAGCGATTTGTAATTTCTTTAGTGCTCCTTCGAAATTGGGACACGCGTGACTCCTCCATGCCCTATTTTCTCCTAGTACGAGTGCGCTTATTTCCACTCGCGTATTATGTCGCACTATCGTTGTCACTGTTACGCAATCAACGTAAACATCCATTCTGTTGTCTCATAGCATAAATCACAGATGATATTGATAGAGTCGCACTCTTTTACGTAAACAATGAACAACAGACATTGAGATAACACTCGTTCGTGAGGATAGTAACTTCAAGTACGACATGTCTGAGATATCATCATCATCGTAGGTAGTCTGTCCGTTGACAGGTCCGTGATTATTCATGGTTAAACTTGGTTCTCCATATACTCCTATTTTCCGCAGTTTTCTTCATGTTTTGATAGCTCTCTTTCCCTTTCAAGTCGTCTACCAGCTGAAACCTTTTCCTACCTCTTTCTCTTTTTCCATCCATTTTATCTTCAGCATTCTTCTCCATGTCCACATTTCGAAATGTCTGATATATATATATATATATATATATATATATATATATATATATATATATATATATATATATATATATATATATAAAGTGTAAATCAAGATTTACGAGTCAGGATTTCTAAGAAGTAACAATGATCCTTCCAAAGGCAATGCAGTGTAAAGACTACAGAACAATATCCCTACTGTCATACACTTCGAAGATCAATCACGAGGATTCTTAATAAAAGACTAGAGAAAAAGGCCGAAGAAATGCTAGGGGAAGATCAATTCGGCTTCAGAAAAGGACGAGGAACCAGAAATGCTTTTGGTGTAATGAGAATCATATCAGAAAGGGCAATAGAGTACAGTCAAGATTGCTGCGTATGTTTCGTCGACTGACAGAAGGACTTTGATAGAGTAAATTGGGTACTGCTGATGAGGATATTATAGGATATAGGAGTAGACTGGAAAGACAGGAGACTGATCAGGAATCTATATGTGAATCAAGATGTAAAAGTCAGGTTGGAGAATGCGGACACCAGCGGAGTACATATCGGTAGAGGAGTAAGACAGGGCTGCTGTCTATCGCCGATTCTATTCAATATATATGGAGAGAGGCTAATGCAGGAAGCGTTAGAAGGTACGGGAGATTTCAAAATCGGAGGAAGGATTATAAGAACAGTGAAATACGCGGATTATCAAGTACTTCTAGAAAGAAAGAAAAAGGAACTCCAGAAAATGATAAATAGACTAGTGATAACAGGTAGAAAATACGGTATGGAAATTAATACAGAAAAATCCAAGGTTATGCGAATATCAAGAAAAGAAGAAGAAAATTTGAACGTAAGTATTGCAGGAAAGCCATTAGAACAAGTTTCAGATTATAAATACCTTGGAAGCATCATAACGAGAGAAGCAAAATGTACAGATGAAATCAGGACTAGAATAACAAAAGCAAAAGCCGCTTTCAGAAGAAAGAAACTCCTGCTAACGGGAAATATAAAGCAGGAAATCCGCAAGAGGTTGATAAAATGCTATGTATGGAGTATAGCTTTGTACGGAGCAGAAACATGGACGCTAAGAAAAAATGATATTAAATACTTGGAAAGCTTCGAAATGTGGACATGGAGAATGCTGAAGATAAAATGGACAGATACGGTGAAAAATGAGGAAGTACTACGAAGAATAGGAGAGAAGCGATTATACAGACTATCAGAAAGAGGAAGGCGAACTGGATTGGGCATTACCTGAGGAGAGAGTGCATGAATAAAGAAGTGCTAGAAGGAAAACTGGATGGAAAAAGAGAAAGAGGTAGGAAAAGGTTTCAGCTGGTAGACGACTTGAAAGGGAAAGAGAGCTATCAAGACATGAAGAAAACTGCAGAAAATAGAGTATATGGTGAACCAAGTTTAACCATGAATAATCACGGACCTGTCAACGGACAGACTACTTATGATGATGATATAACGTGTACACCATATCGTCATTTACGATTTGATAGGTCAATTTAATCCTGCAGCCACCACTTCATTGAACATATTTATCAGGATTCTGCGAGTAGACTTCCAGTTTCCCTCAGTGTTCGCAAATTGTGGATTCCCGCGACCCTAGGATTTCCTTTCCCTTTATAAATATATAACATAAATTGCTATAATCTATTGTCCTTTGAGTTTCTGCTGCAACTCCATCGATCAAAGAAACTTTCCTTTTGTGAAATAGTATCATCTTTAAGGTTAACATAAAATCTTTTCGCTCGCTTTTGTTTAAATCCCAATACAAGAATTCCGAAACTACATTTGTTATTTAAGTACCTTTAGTTAAATTAATTAGCGTTATTCGTGAATATCAAACGCACATGCTATGCAAATTAATTTCAATGCTAAGGAGGGAATTCGAAATCAATGTCTCAAAAAAAATCGATCTTTCTTAGCTACCGTCGAAAATCCTTTTGAATTCGAAATAACTCTAAACCAAGTCATAAACCAAATATTATAATCTTGTATATCTTTATACTAATTCGGATACTTGCTAAAGTACTACAACGCATGAATTCATTTATATTCCTTTTTTTAATGTGGCACGGAATACTTAAATATCTAAAACTCATTTTCACCAATCATTAGGCTTTTTCAAAATTAATTTGCTCATGACTGCATGCAATTTTTTATATTGGGTCTGTGTCAACTAATACTGCATTTGCATAATCGTGTAAGTTTGTCATTAAAGTCCTGTTATAAAAACATAATTTGTAATAAAATAAACCATTTATCTATCTGATTAATTTGAATAAAAAGAATGTATATAATTTACTTTAAATTGCAGAACTCGATTCTAACATGAGGTGAAAAATGTGTTCAACAAGTATGGAGCACAAAATGAAAGGTTCTGCGGCATATGCATGACTAATGATGGCCAATTAAATTTTATCATCTTATTTCACCGAAAGCTAAAAGTGACAGGAAATTTATCTCGCTGACGTAGTTCCAAAGTCAAGCGGATATCCTCTCTGATTTTTTCACAATTTCTGAACATAATATCAGTTCTACCGCCTCCACGCAATCAGAATGACACGCTCCCTGCAGAAAATGGCGGGACAACGAGATTAGTAATATGGAACTCTCATAACAAGGAAATTCTCCTCCTCAAAGACACCACTACGTTATCCTGCGTGCCCTTCCTTCCTTCCCACTTTCTACGTCCTTTCTCTTTGTCATGCGTAACATCTATTTCACACGCTTTTCCCTGGATATCGTGACCCTTGAGTCGTTACAGTTCACTCTCACCTGTGAGTTTATTATATCACTATTTGTTTACGAAGCGCACAGCCTTTTACAAACCGCCGTAGATATAAATAATAAACTGAAAACTTCTGAATTGAACTGTGGAAACTATCATAAACAAAATTCAAAAACACTAAAATAGCTCTTTGTGGATACAAACCTTTTCTGCGAATTCATTCCACAACGCAGAAAATAATTTATACTCCGTTAATAAAACTGACGTATACGATATTTTGTAATATTATTAAAGAGGAAAAATATATTACTCGATTTAAAGGAAAATTTACGACCCGCAACATCAACCATAAGGATTTTCGATAGCAAGGAAATCCACGACGAATACGTTACGAATTAAGTAATCCCCAACAGATAATCCCAAAGGATACGTTTGCCAGGGGAAGGACGAGAGAACACACACACACACGACTCAACAAGGGGAAAACCCCTTTCTCGATCCATTTATTATTCAAAAGGGTCGCGTTTAACAAATAAAATACACATTTAGTTTCCTCTCGACAAAAATAACAAGGGCGTGTGTGCAAGCAAAGGGATTAAAGGCCTTCCGCCGCCATTTCCCAAAAGAGAAGGAACATCTCAAAGAGCAGAGCTATATAACAGAGGGAGTGAGAACGGAGAGAATTATGGGAGCGGAGAGAGAATGTGAGACGTACAGAGAACGAGAAGATTTTTACAAACGGAACGATCCCAGAGCAGGCACGCACCTCTTTCATTCTCTAAAACTGGCTGGTGTGAAAAGGAAGCCTTGTATTTATATCTCGCCCACGAAGAGGACGATCCTCGTCTTGCAGCCATTATACGAACGATAAAATAAAGAGACTCAAGGAGCGCAACTTTCTTTCTTTCGACTCACCCTAATGACAGAGATCAAGTAATGCACGAACAAAAACTTCAAAGCTTTCGTTCATAAGCGCAAAGTATTTGTGGCGTTCTTGTTGCCGCTTCCCTTTAGCGGTTGTTAAACAATCAAAACGCTTAAGTCTTATTTCCGAGAATTCCTTTGTTAGATTAAATTTACGCCAGAAAACATTTTCTTCGCGATAAAGCAAAAAGATTTTAATTCAGTAACGGAGGTACGAAATTTAATGAAAAAGAAATATCTTCACAATTGAATCATATAATGATATTCCGGCATTTAGAATTAAAACATCCAGTGCTTTCTTTCGTTGTCGTCAAAATTGCTTTTTACATATTCATGGAATAAAGCACACAAATGAGAAAAGTTAACGGAAAACTCGAATTTAGAAGGGAAAAAGATATAAATTAAATTTAAATTAAGAGCATAAAAATCGCAATAAAATTACAGCTTCCTTTAGAAGTGAAATTTATGCTGGGATCCAAAACTGGTAACATTATCATACCATCACGGCACACGTAATCATAATAATGACGCACTGATATGATTAAAAATTAATCAACGTGAAACAGCTAAAGTGAGCATCTACAGTGCAGCTCGCGAATGGTGACTGGCGCAATCGTAAAATACCTAGGAATTAATTTGATCCGTTTCATCTTAACTTAAGTACAGAATCGCCTGCCAATTACTCCTCGGGGAACGTGTGATTATTTCTGCGATCAGTCAATAAGATGCAGCGAATTTTCTCACATTACTTCATAAACCTGGCTCCCTAACTGAGCCGGACGCGAGGCAAAAACAATGCAAATCGCTTTGATTCCTTCGACTACCCCGTGGGCCCCCTTAAATTACGCCGAGAGACTTCCGCGCCCGAAATCCTCGTCTGAGTGACGTCACAAGTAAAATGATTACCTCCTCCTCCGTCTCTCTCTCTCTCCACTTCCTTCCCTCTCTTTCTCTATCTCTCTCCGCGTTTTGGACCAGAAGTGGATCGATGCCAAATCCACTCAAGGTGACTCCGGGAACGGCCCCGAAAAATCGAAGGGACCTCTGGAAGAGGTTGCGAGCGCCAGGTGAGTTGGGCAATCCCAAGTACGAATGAGGCGGAGGGCTCGTTTCGGACGACGTTCGTCTGTTATTTTCACTCGCGACGGAATCGAGGAATCCTAGTCGCAGAGGTTGAATCGCATGTTCGTATCGCATCTAAAGAGAGGCGAATATCGAACGTCGTTTATTATCGCAGATATCCGCGTTCGAAATTAGCACCTTTTGATCTACAATTATGAAGTGAAAGGATTTTCTGTGATTACTTTCGATTTTTTTTCGCAGTCAGACCGCGATTCAAATCGCTTACATCAACTACCAACCTTCTTTAGAAATTTATATCGATGTATAATTAAATCTACCCTCGTTACGCTCCCGAAATTTATTTTAGTTTAATGATTAATTCTTATGAAATGTTATTTGACGTTTAATAAAATCAAAATCGATTGTGTTTATTTAGTATCTATAAGTTAACGATTTCAACGTTCTCGCTGATTACAAATCAACTATTAATTACAATAACCTGAAAGCCGCATGAATTATTAAAATATATTTAGAGTGATTATCAGTTAATTGATGAAAAAATTGATTAAATATCCAGATGGAATTTGGTTAGCGTTCTAATGCACATAATCGCAGTTATGTACAGAAGATGATTACCAAAAGTAAAAGTATTAGCGAACAAAAGAAGGTGTCGGTTCGCAACCATATTGTATTTCTCAAACGATGCATTAAAAGGAACGAATGACTCCATATAGACATCAATCGGCGTCTGTTCCTCGGAACGGTGAGCGGAAAACCAGTCCTCCTGTGAGACACAACTGTTTGTGCGTCGACACAATTTCCCATGGCTCCAACGGGGACCAATAAGATCTTCCCTTTTCAGTCGTGGATCCAACAAATCGCGGTACCTTTTCCGTTCGTTTCTCGCTCCAAAGAACATCTTCCGGGTTTCGTGCGCTGCGCTCACCCGGATATTCCATTTGTTAGCGCCGCACTCCTTCGGTATCGGATTCATCGGGACGAGCGTCACGCATAAAAAAATCGCCAATTTAGTTTCCGTGGAAACAGAAATGAAGTTTCACAGACTTGCAAGAATGATTTTTCTACGAATCCAATCCAAATACAAGCAATTAAGTATTGCAAATTACAAAAATAAGTGCTTATCTTAGGTATCTTCAATAGTTATAACAAGTTTTTGAAAGATCCAAACGCGAATTTCGTCTACAATTAAGTGGTAATTATAAACCGGATAGAATTAGTAGATTGTAAATAAGAATCGCCGAAGACGGCTGCGACGTAGCTGGGATGCGCGGTTGGATTTTCATAAGCTTTTACCTAAGTATATCAGATAAATAGTTATATGTTCAATTCTGATATTTGAATGCTTATTAATGAATTTACTTCAGCCATAAGATGAGATCGATCATTCTCTGGTGAATTCCTACGAATTTATCGTCATAGTTTATTCACCAACCAAAATTAATCGCGGAAAAATATACTTTATTCACTTTGGGATAATAAGAATAGAATCTGTAAAGTAACATAGCGCATCCTGCATTTTTTATATTCATTTCTGATAGTTATTGCTCATTTCATTTTGTCGCAAGCACATCAGGAATACTAAAAGAGTAACAACAGATTTCTGTGAATAATAAATATGTACGTACGTACAATAAAAACTTAAAAGTTCTCGATTATACTAATCATATAATCTTTTGCATGATATCGTACTGAATCTTATTTACGGAGCAAAGAAATTTAAATTACTTTAATTTTTAACATTTTATAAGCGATGTTAAGCAATAGAGTTGGCCTTATAGCTAGGTGATTTATGACGTTTTGCAATTTCAATGTTTATTTTACCCAAAAGGTACTAAATGAACATAAAACCAGCCTTCACTCTATCGGTATTTCGGTAACAAATGAATTTTTATCTTATATTAAAATGAAGTCATTCTAATACTTTTTACTGATTAATAAACAATATAAAAACAATTATTTTTCATACTATATTACGGTAATTATATTAATTAAATATGATTAGGGAGAGGAAAAATTCTAATACAAGCATTCTTTAATTTGGTGCGAACGTTCAAATGTATCGAATAAAAATCGCCACTAAGCCGTTAAAATCAATCCACGCTGAAGCATTATGACAAGAACGAAAAACAGTTTGCGATATTCAATCAGCGAAAAACGCAATTATTTTATGTTTTTATAAAGCTAGCGTGGAATGAGAATCTAAATCGCAGTTTTGATAATGGACAACTGTAAATTTCCGATCAAATGTTACGGAAGCATTTTCGGGGACAAAGTCGTTAAAATTCGGATTCAATGGCGAAAGCTTTCCTTGGAATGCAGTTGACATCCGCCGAGATTCGACAAGGACCCATTTTTTAACATCTTTACGATCGCTCCCCCCTTCACCCTCCTCCATCTGTACCTTCAACACCGGGTTTCTGCAGCAACGAGCACTCGGGGAAACGGACGCACCCTTCCACGCCATGGAAACGTTACCTCTTTTCCATTGTATACTCAAACTGTTTCCACATAAAAAAAAACATCATAATTTTTTCCGCATCCCATAAAGATTTATTATTTCAGAGACGTCATTATTAACGGGCAACGATTATTTCGGTCAATAATAATTCCATCCCTAAAAAGAAATAAAAAGTCAATAAGATAAATTCTTAATTATCAAAACTACGCATTAGGCGCCATTTCATGTTCGCTTTGCTCGACAACCCCCGCGTTCACTTGTTTCGTTCACTTTAAACTGTCTGTCGCAATATGGCCGCTCGTTTTATCTTCACAATGCGTTACCAATAGTAACCCTTCACCTGTTCTCTCTCTCTCTATGTCACCTCTTTCTCCCCAACCTTACTTTCATCTCTTTCCCATCTCTTTCCGCAGCGATTAATTTAAGACGTAGTAACCGAATTTTGATCATTTTAATCAGTTACGAAACGAATATTTATTTTCAATTCGTTTCAAAGCATTTCAGGAAATTTCTTTTTTTAGTTCTTGGGTAATTTTTACTATGTTAAATACTTTAAATGCGTTATTCTCAACGCTTATCGTTCAAATAATTTATCAGTACATTCTGAAACGTGAAATATTAACCACTTATCGAGTATTTTCCAAACGGACTACGTATTTTTTTAATTGAAGTTGGAATGTCTTCCGGATTATGTTTAATATGGTAAAAATTATCGTCGCGAATTTGGTGAGAGTCGAAGTAATTATTAGAAGCCGAAGAAATGGAGAAAATTAGTCCGAATGATGAAGATCTCTCTCATACATGAAACACAGAGGATCAAATTTAAGGCCAAATATGCTTCGAGTGTAGTATAACTTATTTCTTAATGGAATATTTTGTCACCATTTTGATTTTTGAACCGCTCGAGAAAAATCACGTCGCCATGGTTTTAAAAGGGGCTCAGGCCGCGTTCGAGAAAAACATTTTTAGAAATCGTAAACGTAGAATTTGTTTTTGTTGACTAACATGTTTGATTTTCATTTCATAGATTACAGACAGTTTATTTGAAAAATTATAAGATAGAGAAGAATGACAAATATTTCAATTTTAATGCACTACTATTTGCGTAAAACAGGTAAATAGATATACAAATAATTAGTGAAACTGAAAATTGTTCGTAAAAAGGCATACATTCTCCCTCAAAAGAGTCTTGCGCTATTATGGCGTAGAGAAAAGCAACCTTAGTAAAATGAGAACGGTCTCCAGCCTTCAGAGGAACAAAATCATTCACTGTAATAATACAATTTTATAATTTTAAAAGACAGACGGTGCAATCTAATAGTTTTTGCATAGTCAGCGCAGTACTTCCGTTAAAGTAATTCGATGTAAATGCGTCATTCCTTAATGCTCCGTAACTGCTTCATTCTAGAATATTCTTTTTTGAGCAACCGATAAAGAAGGAACAAGTGAAACAAATTACATAAGGCGCTTTTTTCTAGGATTACATCTTTGGCTGAGATCGACGGTCTCATAGCCTATAAATTACGTACCTTTAAAAGTATTGTATCAATGTTATACAATAATATTTTTCCATTTCAAAGCAGTGGACTCGTTGCTATGACAGTTTTATATTTCATATTGTTAAATATCGGAAAACGTTTCCTCTTTTTTGGATAAAAATCAATCGTTCGCTCTCATTCGATATGGAATTTAATTGTTTTGAAAAAATATGAACGTCATTCATTCAGATATAGAACTGCTCGTGTCCCTGGCTCCTATCTTAATATTAAATAATTTTAAAATGCAAATTTATAATGGTCTGCACCGATTTATTCTTTTGTTACGGGAGATGGAAATGAAATAAAGTGGGTGGAAAAAGAATTCGATTACTCCTCAGCAGGTGATCCTAGATTCACCAAATTTGTGCCATATAACCACATTGGAGATATTGCCAGAACAGACGAATGGACGGACAGACAAACCGAATACGTAAGCGATTATTTTTCAAAAAATCCCTAACAAAATAGGACAGTATCACGGTTAACAATTAAAAATCCACTTTAAATCAGAAACAACACTCAACTTGGCTCATTGTGTTTTTGATAGTGTATATCTAACTGCGATTCTTTTCAAGGAAGGCGCTATTCACTTGTTTGGATAAATTCGGCTAGATTGTTCCCCGACAAAAGTTTACTTGGATATTAAAATAACATCCGAATGAATTACTACTATATTTATTTATTTGTGTAATGAGGCGAATTGGTGGAAAATGCCAGAAAAAATTCCATTGCAGTAACGTGCTCTTCCGATCGATGAAACCAATTTCTTTATGAAAATCTATTAATTTTAACGAAATCACGAATATGATAGCGACATGAAATTTTATTTAACTAAGCTGAACGGAGTTTTTACGCCAAAAAAATGTGTCCGTATTATATACAAATTTAACCACATATATACGCTCATGCTAAAAAAACATGTATTTATATATTTGCAGATGGAAGATTGACTAATTTGGTCGAGAGAACTCTATTACGGAAGGGTTTTCCGAACACAAAGAGCGATGACGCAGGTCAACTGATGACCCATTTTCAATGAAGTTGAACGCTCAAAAAAAAAAAAAAAAATCCCGCCGCATCGCTATCGCAGACATGCTATACAGCGGTTTTATTAAACAGTCGGAGAATTTCGGCAACATACACACGGAATCACAAAGGACTTTTCCATAGAGACGGAGTGATGGAGAAAAAAGAGGAAAGTGAAGGGTTTAAAGCAGCGGTTAAAAGGGGTCTAACATGTGTATCCCCATTTTATTTTTCCTTTTCCTATTTCAAAGTTATAAATGGAATTTTTCCCCTTTTGTCAGGACGGAAAAAAAAACAAATAAGAGATGGAATTCGGGAATGTCCAACTCGTGCAGTTTTTTTTATATCCATAAAAGCCACTCGAGAATAGGAAGTTCGACTAAAAGTGTCTGTTGGATAAACGTTTAAAAAAAAAGGCTCTCGCGTTCCCTCCCCCAACGGGGCGGAAATTGTTGAACAAAAGCGGACTCAAAAGGAAATTCCAGCGGGAGTCTACTTTTGTGTGTGTTAACGGACTCATTAAAGTGCGCAAAAAACGAGAGATTCGACCCAATGGGTTGGAAATAAAAACAAAATGACGAGGACGCCCCTCGCAATATAAACGTTTCCAGTAATTTGCTATGTAATGGGGAATCGTCCTTTTTCTCACGGCATACAATTCCGATGGCTGAAAAAAGTTTATGCGTGCCAATGTGAAAACTCGAGCTTTACTTTCTATTCCACTTCGCCGCTATTCAGGCACGCGAACCATAAAAAACAATGAACAACAATTCTAACGTCAATTTGTTAATTACATTGCTGAGATTCGTTCGACCAAATATCATCTATCTATTATAATATATTTTGAAACGTGTGTTTGTTGGTTTGTTCATGGAACTCCTCCTAAACGATAAAAGCTAGAATAACCAAATTTGGTACGACTCTTCCTTACATCCTAACTTAGTGAATGGTCAATGTTTGGTCAACCGGGATTAATCAGTGCTGCCAATATAGGGGATTAACATTTTTCCATAAGATAACACGTATGAATCCATTTCTTGACTTGCAAGGTATTCTTCCTTCAAGCATTAAAATACGTAAATATGGACCGATTTTTTTCGTTTTTGCTTTATTCGACGAATAAAACTCTATACTATCTTATTTCTGCGAAGTTTATATATTAAACGGTCGAAGTTTTCAGAAATACGATATTTGTTTCGAAATTTTGTGGATTTTTCGTACCCCTCCCGGGCGTTGCCAAGGCGGCCGTCATTGTTACCTCCGATTCAATCAGCTTCAATGAAGCTTACAAATAGACGAAAGTTTAGCGTTATTCGATTCGCACTTTTGTTTAAGCAACGAAACGATCGATGTTTATGGATAGCAACGTAAATAGATACTGATTATTATTCAGGAAGCGTTTATTGATGAAAGTAATTGAACCTTTTTTCGTCTATTGAATACTGGAATCTTACATTTTTTGTAAGTAAAATCATTATATTCTACATTATAATGTTTATTAACGTAAATAAGCTCACGTATCTGGTGTACATTTACCAGTCAGTGTTCAATCATGGACAACTGTACGTTGCTTTTTAAAGACATAAAAGTAAATATTTCAGCGAGGCATAATTACACAAGAAATGAAGCTGGATTTGGCGAAAGTAATATGATATGAAATAAAATTATCGTTATATTTGAATGCAATAGGCTCGGAAACGGATTGTTACAAGCAAACGTGATTAACTGTTAAGAAAAGCTAATTGTAATTTAAAAAGTATCTACTATATAGGTATTTTAAAGAGTTTGTATGTTGTGCTATAGTAGCTTCACTAAATCCGTGGAAATTCAACGGGAAATTCTGCTAGTTTGAAATATCTCAAAAACTTTTATTTAAAGTTACTCCTTAAGCCTAAGTAATTGCTGTAATTGATAAATATTTTATCTTGAAATCGAAAATGTGTAGATATAAAAATTGAATGTTGCCTATTTATTCAAATCCTAAATATGTATAACAAATATCGCTAAAAGTCTTATACAAATTGAGGACCATTAATAATAATAAATGGAAGGATTTGAGAGCATTCGCTAAATCGATAGTAGGTTGCTCTAATGATCAACTATTAACTTTCGTCCAATTTAATATTTCAGTGAGTACTAATCTTAAAATATAAACGTTTCAAAACGTTTTCTTGTTCCGATTTCAATGTAACGAATGAAATATTTGCATTAACTCATCACTACTTCAAAATTTTATAACTTACACTACAGGAGATCTATCGCTATATTAAGAAATACTTGAAATTGTAAATTATAAAAAGCAATTTTCACGCCTTTTATGAAATAAAGTACCTAATACATAATACGTCTCAAAAATGTTTACCAACAAGTCCACAAGATAAAATAGATTTGCTTCAATAGCAATAAAACGCTAGAAGCTAAATAATTTGTTAATTGGATATAAGGCGAGCGTGATAATTCCTGTTTGAAAAGATTCAAGGAATAAAAAAAAAAGAAGCAAGGAGTCCTAGATTGTCGTCAAGTGTTTGGCGACTCATCGATTACGATCCATCAATAAGAGAGATTTCCTCGCCATCTCATCTCTCACACGTTGGCTCCTTCCAAACATTCGATCCCTTCCTCCGTCTCGGTCGCTCTCATTTCCTGCGTCACCCTCTGTCCATCACCGCCTCCCTCCTCTTTTCTCCCTGACTCTCTTCCATCTCTCGCCACGAGAATTCTCTCCCTACAGACACCTCTCTCTCTCTCTCTGCAATCCATACCACGAATGGACCGCAGCCAAATTACTTCTGCCTCTATTGCAATCTGCTGCGCTCAAAACCTTTCATCGGCTTCTTCTCCCCTTTGTCCACGTTATTTTTTTCTTCTCCTGGGGATAGCCCAGCTTCAGACGGTTTTATTACGTCTCTTCAATGCGTCCGATTTTTTAAAAAAATACGCGAGCTCTTATTACGAAATTAATTCTTTGTCGAATGAGTGGAATCCTTGGGAAGAAGCATTTACCGGAAGAAGAAACACTTCGGCAGACCAAACGCGAAGGAACGGATTTATAAAAAAAAGTATTCGAGTGTAATAATCGGGCGAAGAAGCACGAAGAAGGATTTCCTGCGGAAATCTGGTACGCCTCAAGGTCTAACAAAGGTTAAACTACTGTCACGCTTCCGTGCGACGTTTTACACGTTGGAACTTATATACGATTTACACACGATCGCAATTTCCGCAAAGGTACGACTTCCTTTTCCACTTGGTGAACAGAATGATATGGTTTCCAAGGGCGACTAAATGGGTTTCGAAGTATTACAAAATCTTCGTCTTTCCACGGATGAGTGAGAGGAAAAAAACATGCATTAAACGCCGGGCGCCGAGAACTAAAAAAAACGAGAGAGAGAGAAAAAGGGAGGGAAATGGGGCGGAGGCGATTCTGACGAACTCCAAAACCCGAACACTTCCTCTTGAGGAGAGAAACTGTCTCCGACTAAGAGAGAGACCGATAAAATATCCATTCGTAATTGCCAACAATCACAGTCGCGGAAAGATTATTTCGCAATACGGCACGAGAAGACCTATAAGACGAAATCGATCCCCTTCAAGCTCTCGAGATGGAATAAACTGACTCAATCGATAAATGAAATTCTAATAAATAACAAAGTTATTTACGGTGTAAAGGCACTAATGACGCAGTCGAATAAATTGTTCAGGAGTACTTTCATTTTCTATCGTAAAAGTTCCGATTATACTGACAATGAGCATAGAAGGCAAACATTTTAAATAATACTTTCACTTTTACATCTCCAAATAATAAATAAACAAATAAATGTGTATACATACACGGACGCGCATACTAATCCATCTGTAAGAACATACCTGCGTACACACATACCAACACACACATTCATATATAGAAAATAAATATGGAAAATAAATATGGAAAATAAATATAGAAAATAAATATAATAAAATACAATAAAATACGCGGTTGATTAAAGCAGTCAGTGCTAGTTTGCTTGAAAAATAAATTAGTTGACACAAAAGTTATTATTTTGTATTTTAAATACATTAATAATATCGCTAGCCAATATAAACACATGCTATAAATAAACTGGACGCGACACAACGGCTCCGACCGATAAAATATCTTTCAAAATGATTTAAACGAATCGGCTATATTCGCAAGTGAGACAGGCAAACGGCTTTATCGAGGGCGAAATTGAGATTATATAGTCCCTTCTTACATTTAACCCTACGATAGTAATTACAAATAATAATAAAAATAAATAAATAAAAATAACAACATATAAACATACAAACACATGGCAGAAAACAAAAACCTGAAACTAAACAAAAAGAGAGAGTGCAGCTCCAAAATATTAGCATATACCGGCTTCGAGATGGGCGTGCACTCTCTCTTTCTCCTTCCGACGCAAGAAGAAGAGAATGAACCGGAATTTAGGATGCATCGCCGGAAACTCTTTCGGAGGAGGAAAAATCCGAGAATCAACGTTGTTCCAATCGCCATTTCGCGTGTGGTCACTCTACTCACCGGCAGGACGGGCTGGGGTCGCGCCGGGGCGGGGCACTGCAACAGCGAAAGTCTTATCTCTCTCGATCTTTCTTTCGGCAGCCGAGACGCCGAGGGGGCGAAAAAAACATCCGGGAAACAAAAGAAGGGCGAGATCCGTTCACTAAAACCCTGGGACCCGGAAGAGGATCCGGAAGCTGGCTCCCCGTCTCGAGGCGACCGCCCCGGCACACCGATCACCAACGCAGAAACAAACAACCCTCACGCCCTTCCCGTCGCCTCTCCGCCCCCCCCTCTCTCCGCCCCCCGTATCAACGTATTCGGGCCTCCGAGAGAGGGAGAGGAGGGCGGAACGAGAACGCAGGCACTTCGGGACACATACGACGACGTCGGCCTCCGAACGCGTCCGCCTCCGACAAAGGGAGCGGTGGTTCCGCTCCGCCTCATCGAAACCTTCCGCGGATGGGGGTCGAGCGTCTCCGGGCCCCAAAGCCCACCGGGCCCCCCCTCTCTCGCGGCGACGAAGGAAAATGGTGCGCCTAAAGCGCTAACTCGCACCCCCACCACCACCGGGGACGGTTTCCAGGGCGCCCACGGATAGATACGCGGCGCGCGTGCATCACGCCTTCACTCCGTGCCCTCGGTGGGCTCGCTGTGGAGCGGGGCGATCGACGCGACGCCCATCCTGCACGCGGGTTTAGGCGGCACTTAACTCTGCCCGGCTCGCACCAAGAGGGGTTTTGCGGAGCTAGTCGGGTCCCACACTGCCGCAGCCTCCCTCCCCTCTCTCCCTCTTTCTCTCCCTCCTCTCTCCACCCCCTCTCTCCCCCTCCCTCCGCTCCCTCTCTCTCTCTCTCCCTCCCTTGGACCACTGCATCCCTGGCAGATGCTATTGATCCGCTGCTTCTCCGCCTGCCTCTCCTCGCAACCGCCCCCTCTCCTGCCCCTCTCCCCGCCCCCTCTACCCGCCTCCTTCCCTCCCCTACGTACGGCGAGGTAGGGGACAAAGGGGTGAGAAAGAATCCTGTATACGGCACCGCTTAGGAGAAGTGCAGGGTTCGATCGGATTAAAACGGCTCGACGCGGCGTCACGCTCATCTTTTTTTCGTTAAAAAGTATTTCGTACCTTGTGGAATCACGAAAAGGCGTAGAGGGTTTTTTTTTCGTCTATGAAAGTGTGCGTTTTCGAATGGAAAGATAGGAGAAGGCGTGGTTTGATTTTGCTATGTTGCACGGTAGGCGGCTGGGGCGGGGGAGTGAGGGTGCGGGGGAGGCGGAGGAACAGAGGGAGGCGGAGGGATGGAGGAGGCGGAGGGGTAGGAAGGAGGCGGAGGGAGGGAGGAGGCGGAGGGGGTAGGAAGGAGGGGGAGAAAGGGGGGAGCGTTAGAGACGGTCGATAACTCTCCTCGCGCTTTCGCAGGGAGGTTTCTGAGAGAGGGTTCCTGAGGAGGAGGGAAAGAATGGAGGGGGGGAGCCCTTTGGGAGGGAGGGAGAGGTGGAGGAGGGAGGGAGGGGGATGTCGGGGGAAGGATAGTAGGGGTCGGCAAACGTCGACCTTGCGCGGCGTTCTCGGGGCGTGAATAATTGGTCTCGCTTCAGATTGTCCCTTTACTGAATGTCACTTTTCTCTCTCTTTTCTTGGGAAGGAAACCTTTCTTCTCCTACTCTCTCCTCCTCTTCCCTCCCTTTCTCTTCCACTTTTCCTTTCTCCTCATTCCTCGGGGATCGCCGGAAGAGTGCGCACCCCAACTCTCTCTCTCTCCGCTCTTTGTTTATCCTTTGGTTTGTTATCCCGCCACGTGCCTTCGATGCCACATCCTTCGGCCGTGTTTGTCGTCGATCGATTTCTCGCCGTGTATGCACGCGTTAAGAACTGCGCGGTAGTCACGAAAAGCCTGTCGCGTCATGATATTTACCGTAACGTAACAACGGCGGAGCCTTTCTATACGACTCATTATCGTCGTCATTATTTATGTTTTCATAAAAATTTTTGTTTGTCGACCGATTTGGAAGAGTTGAAAGGAGCTGAACGAAGAAATGAAAACGTTAGAATGCGCTTGGATACGTGGCCGTTCGCAGATATAGTGTGAAAACCTTGATATAATATTTCTTTCTAAACCCGTCGTAAATCATAATGAAAACGATTTAATTCATTTAACAGAGAATTTATCTACCGAGGAAAGTGCTCTGCGATTCTTGCGAGAAAAAGGAATCGATTATGCGATAAACTACATCCAATGAAGTTAACTGTGACAGTATAAAAAATGGATGTTCTTGATTGTATTTTACGAGATATTGCATTCTTCTCTCCTCCAAAACAATGTAAAAATGAATAAATAAATAATATAATTTAGAATGTTATAATCATTATTTGATTGTTTATTAAGTAGGTAACTCTTTGGCAACTACAACATAATTAGTAAATAATAAGAGGGGGAAATAGAACCGAAAAGAACCACATTAACCTCTAAAAATAAGTAGTTAACTGTTATTTAAAATAATTATAATTTCCACAATATTAATTTCTACCCAACGACCGTCACAAGACAAATGACATCATAAATATCTAATAACTCTTAACACTTATTCACGAAAAAATAACTTAATAGGATTTTAAAAGTATAAAACGGGTACGTTGCGGAGAAATTTTTATAAACGACAAAGGTCAAGTGCTTCGTAAAAACAAACAGCAAGCAAAACAAATGTCAAAGTGGCCAACAAATGAAAGAGAAAAGCATCCAATTTTCCAGTATTTCTCTACCTAGAACAACACTCATAAAAGGTTCTCAAACGGAAAATGAAAGGCTTCAAAATTTCCCAAATGTTTTTTTTAACAAAAAAATAATACATTCCTTAAATCTAATAACGTTTATTTTAGCAGGGAATTTTTATAAAAGTTTTAGAATTAAACAGTAGCTTCTTCTATAAGAGACGAATGAACGGATAGTTGGTAATTTTCCAAGTCCAAATGTTAATCCACAAATTAAATTTTTGATTTAAAAGACTTGTATCCTGTCAAGTTTAAATGTCATGATTTATCAGAGTGGCGACACCATGAAGAACGATGAGGACTCATTTGTCTCCAGCCTCATGATGAATTCATCGCTTCATCTTCTTACGCACGCTTGCGCGGGTTATTTTGAAAAAGACCCGAACCGCTTTTCCCCCTCCAAATTTGCGACTAAAATAAAAGTTCAATTTCAATTGATCGTTTCATTTTATCAAAGAACAAGTGCGGAATGAATGTCTCTCGATAATTGATATAAATTCAATTAAATCTTGAAAAGCCCAATTTAATTAATGGCTTTATTATTTATGTTTACTCAAAGGACGTTCATCACAACGAGTGTCATGCCCCTGAAACGTATAAAATATATGAACAAGTATTCGTATGTTTTCTTTTATATATTCTGCTAAATGTAAACTGGCAAAAAATATGGTTATTTGAAAATATCTTTAATAAAAATTGAGCAATTAAACAAACAAGTTAGGAAAGTGTACAACGTATCACAAATGGGCGCGTTTCGTGCAATGGAGTATTAGAAAGCAATTATATACCTGTACGTAAGGGAAATAGCGTTTTAAAGTTCTTTCCTTCATCATAAATAATCCATTTTCTTCCTATTTAATAATATTGCATGCACGCGTAAGGAAATTAAACGTTTGTTTGTGAGATTGTTTATGATAGCAATAATTAAGAAGTAACTGTGCAATAAATTTTCTAAGTTCAACTCGATATAAGACTTTCTTGTTTGATTTTCTCGATAACGGCTACTCCTACGATAAAAATGTATAGGAAAGGAAATACTCTACTTTTCCAGTTCTACAACTTTTATTTGAAAAATATTTTGATATGAGCAATACTTTACGAGATATGACGAAAATTTAATTTTTTGTCACCAGTAACGTGGTATCCCTGATTGGCGTACGTGACTCATTTTTGCGATTTTCTTCTTATATTTGATTGTGTCTTTAATATCAAATTTCATGAAAACCCGTTCGGTAGAAGCCGAAAACGAACATGCGGACGGACAGACGGACGGACCGATCGACGATAATAGGCGCTCACGCTGTAAGCGAAACGCGCCTAAAAATGCTATGTAATAATAACAAATTAAATTCTGAGATATTTCTTTCCATTGTTTACTATCAAAGTTAAATAAATAAAATAAACAATTTATTTCAAATACATGAATAAATTGTACTCATATTGTACTAGTAGAAGTGCCCGTTGAATTTCAACGGATTTAGTGAATGTAAAACTTCGACCCTGTAACATGTAAACATTGCAAGAATAACATAGTACACAGACTTAACCGTCAAAAAAGCAAAAACGAAGAAAACCGGTCCATATTTAGGAATTTTGATGAACGAAGGAAAAAAAACCTTACGCACTGAAAAATCGAAAATTATGCGTAAACTTATGGGAAAATAATTATTGAATTAAACACCCCCTCCCCCCAAATTTTGTATCGCCTTAGAGCCTATGTTACCAGCAGGATAAAATTACATATAGTATACCTATGCGAAGTTTCGGGACGATATCTTCAATGGTGCGGAAATCACAATTTGTAGAAAATCTACGTCTAATTATTTAAGTTGCTCAAGTAGTTTTAAAAACTGTTTACTTTGAGTACTCTAAACCACACGAAAATTGCATTAAAAACAAGTTTATTAGTAATATTTCAATAAAAAAACCAACATATATGTTGCCAGAAATTGAAAAACGATATTACGTTACAATTTTTCTCATATACGATAAATGCATTGGACTCTCAACTTCGGCGACAATCGGAGTTGTCATGCTAGCTTATAATTGGTATTGTCATAAAACTGATAGTCACGAATTGTTCTGATTCTAAACGCTTTTTTAGGCTAATTCTATCAAAATTCGGATTCTATCTATATAAATAAAATTGTAACCTCTGTCTGTGCATTTGTTTTTTTGTCGGGGTTTTACTTTATTTGTATGTTTTGCATCACAAGAAGACGTTTGAACCGGTTTGCAGAATTGTTGTCTGTTTGTTTGTTACCACATCACGCAAAACCGGCTGGTCGAATTTTTATGAAACTTGCAGCGTGTCTCTAGACTGGTCCAGCTTAAAATATAGGTTATGTGGTGTATCTAAAAAAAAAATTTAAGTGGGGGTTTGGGGGGGCATCGATTTGGTTTTTCGACGATAACTCTCGAGTAAATTAACTTAGGAAGTTCAAATTTGATATTTGTCACTTTCAATACAAGTATAAGATCAAGTTTGTAGATGAGCAAAATCAAACCAAGGGAAAAGGGGGGGGGGGGGTTGTGGGGAGGGGGGGCACCCGTAAGAGAAATTACTGATTTCAAGCTAACGGTTGATTACATCGAAGAAGTATAAATAAGAAATATTTTAGGAAAACAATTTTGGTAAATATTTTAGGAAAAAGTCTGTCTGTTTGTTTGTTTGTTACCGCATCACGCAAAAACGGCTGGTCGAATTTTTATGAAACTTGCAGCGTATCTTTAGACTGGTCCAGCTTAAAATATAGGCTATGTGGTGTTTCTCAAAAAAAAATTTTAAGTGGGGGTTTGGAGGGCATCGATTTGGTTTTTCGACGATAACTTAGGAAGTTCAAATTTGATATTTGTCACTTTCAATACAAGTATAAGATCAATGTCCCATATATTTATTTGTTTGTTTGTGCATCTATATATTTCCACACCGTTAAAGCTAGAATAATCAAACTTTCAACAAATACTTTCTTCACAAAAATGAAGATTGAGGGCTACTTTTTAATCCCAAATGTTTTATATTAATTGTACAAAAAGCAAAATAACTTTGTATGCTAATGCATTGCCATCTAGAGATGGGTCAGAAAGAACGGGACAGTTCTTTTCGAACTGTTCTGATGCCTAAACTGTTCAAAAAAATAACTGTTCTCATAAACTTCCTCTGCTCAAAGAACAGATAACTCGACATCTTACACACAGTGAGAAAGGTGGGAAACGACTACTTCCTTATCCGTAATTGGACGGCGGAGTACTGATTAACCTACGCGTATTTTTCCAAGTCCTACTATTGATTTGAATCAAATTTGGTACGATTATGGATGGCTCCCAGAAATAATTCATACGTGGTTTTTGTTTCTCTCTGCCCGTTTTATTGAAAACGGCGGCCGAGCGATTTCTTAAATAACATGTATCATCTAGAATTCCGATCGGATTTGAACCAAATTTCACCGGGCAACATCGGATATTTCTGCTAGTCTTCAATAAAAGTAAAATTTATTCTTTCCTTCATAGAACCATCCAAGTCTCAAGTTCGTATCATGTTTCTAAGTAATTTTAAAATTCAAATGACAAATCAGCTGCACTCATCCCTATGTTATTCAAATGGAGATAATGAAAAAAGAAAATATTTTAAAAATTAGGAAGGTCAATGAAATCGGCATAAAAACCTGACTACCCTATTTAACTCTTTATTCCGATTAAAATGACACCTTCCTCTTGTTTCTACGTGCTGTAGTTGCTGAGTTATAAAAAACATACAAACAAACACTTTACTTTATAGATATCTATAGATAGATATTATATGTACAATATAAAATTCATGCTATACATTTAACAATTGAAGGATTTTATACAAGTTCTAATCCTATATCCGAAAAGTCACATAGTATGCATCTGACCAAGTTACTGAAGTATCCTAGAGCGAACATATTATTTGGTTGAGAACAACATAATCGACAAAAGCATCAATGACATTTCAATTGCAATACACGCGATTTGCTCTAAAAATCACGTTTACTCTAAAAATTACTGAATAAGATCAATTAAAAAAATCGAATGAATAACTCACCCAACTATGGCCGACGACTATCTCCAGAATCTCTTTGACTACCAAACGTAAATAATGGAAACCTGAAAAGAAAATGAGGTTACATTATTTCACATTCCTTCTTTTCATATTTCGATGTTACCTATATGTAATATATATATAATATTTTTTTTACTGAAAGATAAGAAATGCCTCTTTTGTCTAACTAGCAAAGGGGCCTTCTATGAACCCTTCCACGTTCGATTTTCCATCGCGGCAGGTGAGAGGGCTCCATTGGAACGCCCTTACAAAAAATATCTCCAGATTGCCATTTCTTGGCGCGATAACTTCTTATCATGAGATGCGACGCCTAAGGCCGCTTCGGCGCTTTTTTTGCGCCTCTCACGGACATTTCTCCTCCCTCCCTCCCTCCCCCTGCTCTCTCTTCTCTATATCTCTGCGCCATTTCTCCCCCTCCAGCATCCACCCACCCTAATCCTCCCTTTTCCTCGCCACATAAAGAAGAAGAGCCATTTTCGCCGATGGATTTTTTTTACGTGCTTTCAATCTTATCTCCCTTTCACCTCCGAGATACATAAATATGAAAGCCTTTCACTTTTCCGCATAAATATTTGACCCGACATGTGATCATGCAGAAGTCGATTTTTCTCGTTTTTCCATAAATTCCTATTATAAACATTTCGAGTGACATCGATTTCTTTTCTCTCTCTCTCTCCTGAAATTCGAGAGAAAAATGTCGAGGCATTTATGGTCTGTTCATCTTGAAAATGGAAGATGCGTATCAAAGGAGACTGCTTTTTCCTCAAGTCTGATGCGTTTTTTCTGGTTTTTGTGTGTTCTAGTTGGCTTAAATCAGAGATGTACGACGTGCGACCCTCCGTTGATTTTTGTGCGACCCACGGAAGATTTTGCATTATAAGGTTAATATTGAACAATATTTAGTTTAGGTCAATTTGGTAAATCATAAAAGTGAAAATTTGGATGAACGTTCTATAAAAGTATTCAGTATTAAAGAAACTAAAATTATCCGCACGGTAACAATATTAATAATTTTAAATCGCTTTATTAATTCTGCCTCTATATTCTTAAACATTATTATCCTAATGAATAAGCATTGATTAATATTTCTCTGCAAATATGATGTGCATATTTTCTGATAACAAAACAACGCCTTTGCGAGGAGAATCGCCTCGTGCGGCTAGGCGGCCATGTCCGAAATTCGTATTAGAAACGCAGCAGTTTTGGCATCCTATTGCGGATGATACGCAGCACTTCCGTTTATTCGGACGGGAAATTCTCGTCCGCATGGCCGCCTAATACTGTTTCCATTGAACCCATTACCTGCGTTTTTTCCCCGTCCGAACTCTGAATTAATTTGACGAGTACATATATAGTGCATTGATGGGTTAAAGTAATCGGTTTTTCCGAACTATCCTTAACTCCTGCACGCATCCCCCTTAATATCATTGATTCTTGTGAGAAAAGCTACTTCGATTTACGTCGCACTTTCCAGGAACGTATCCTCGACGTAAATCGGGGGTATACCTGCACTTGAATACGACTTAAACATCCCGAAAATGTCGGCTTTAATGAATACGGTGCGAATATTTTTTATTATTATTAATTGAGCGATTAACAATTTTCTCGAAGCTAGAATTTCTAATAACGACGATTTCATTCCTCCTTTACCCAGTTCTCCTCACTTAAAACCTTATGTAAAACCCAGTAAAGGAAAGCGGGAAATAAATATAAACATTGGTACGCATCAATTATATAAGCCGTATTTTTACAAAAACGAAAATAAATTGTTCTGGGTAAATTTATTTCAATAGGAAATAAATTTAATAAATCCGCGAAATGTCACCCTACAAAGAGATGATTAATACCGGAGAGGAAATCGAAACAAAATTGCCAAAAGGGTATTTAAAAATTTAATTCAAAGCATTTTAACGAGCGCATATTTTTCCAAAAGACCAAAGTCTGCAAATAATTTATCTCTGTCGCAGCAAAAAAAACGCCCTTCCGCCGCGACACGAGCACCACTTCAACCCAACCCAAACCCCGTGAAACAACAATAGAACTCTCTAAGTCAAACACGACTATCGTTTTAATCTCGTCCACCACATTGGCTTCCTCGTCGGTCGCTGCCTCGTTCATAAAGGCGGAGGTTACCGTTACGGGATATGCAACTTTTAAAACTCAAAGGGCAGTCGGAGAGGCTCGTAGGGGTTGTTGGATGGCGACGGCGGAGGGATGGGCCGCTGCTGGTAGAGAGGAAGTTTATGGAGAGAGTGAGAGGGAGGTGGGGGAGAAGGGAGTGTGGGAAGATGGAAGGGGTGACGTAGGCTCGACTTCACGCCAACTATATAAAGGGACAACTCGACGTCGTCAGCTATATAAAGCCGTCGATGCAAGCGATCTGCACCACGGCCCAAGAGGGTGAAAGTCGGACCAAGTTTTTTGAGTCAAAAGACTCGCAAAAATGGGAAACGAGAAGTTCCGATCCAACATCGTCCACGCTACCGGAGTGGAGCGCGTTCCAGAGAAAGTCATGTACGTGGAGAGAGAGTAGAGAGAGAGTAGAGAGAGAGAGAGAGGGAGGGAGAGAGAGAGAGAGGGATGATGGGCGAGGTCAAAGGAGAAGACAGCGGGAGTGATGGAGAAGGTGAGAGGTAACAGACGCGTCATAAATTTCAATAAATGCTCGAAAAGATGTTAGCGCCGAAGTGCCACGCGTGAGCTACGCGATTGGAAGGCCGAATAATAGAAAGCGTGATTCGAGTCCTCTCTCTATGGCAGGGCGCGTCGGGAGTCGTTGGAAAAAAAAAGGTTTTTTTCTCTTCGCGCCAAAAGTTACACGATAGCCGTATCACGCGAGAAATGCTAATTCTTAAAAATTATATTACCCGAAGGATATTTGACATTTCTTATTGATATTAATCAAAGAGGGAGACTATTATTTTTAAAAGCTGGAACGGTGTCGAAATTGTGATGATGGTGATGCGATTCTTCCTAAAGTATACAGATTTAAAAAAAGTGTAATTGACTTGGGAATAAACACAAATGGTGTTACGGTACGCTAATTACAGCGACAAATGAAGATAGTAGTTAGATCAACTGGTATAGCGTAACAAAGTCCGGAGTAATATGGAATAATTAAATAGATAGTAAAAATAAAATCGGTTTGAGCCTACGAACACGCCTCTTGCTTTGAAGGCGTTGATTTGGTTTTTACGTTTAGTGACACAACAAAACGAAATAAATCGTAGAAAACCTGCCGAGAATTCGGCCTCTACGAGCCCACATTATGTTTGTCACCCCTTTATCCATCCTACCCGAGAAATTTGACTCTCGTAACTAATAAATAACCTTCCAGAATATTCCGCTTTTTAAGAGCTCATAGAATATGGAATCAGATTCCTCGAAGAAGCCCTAGCGTCCCTAGCGATAGATGTTATTTGTTCAGTTTCATTTATGGTTGTGAAGTCGTACGTTTCTCATGAATTTGTAATCCGGTTTTAGAAGCAATAGCGCACCATGATTTACGGTGGCGGCCATATGAAGCCATTAACACTTCTTGGGCTGTAAATCCGCTCCCCTCCAGAAGAATAACTCGTGACAGACATTAATAATGGTCTTCGTTATTTATTAAAAGCTATCCTGGCAGGGGTCACCGGTAGCACAAATCCTACTAGCTCAAAGGAAAGTCATCGCCACGCCCCGTCTCTCCATAGTTTCGAGATTCACTCGAAGTTTCTCTGTATCTTTTACGACCGAAACCATAATGACAACAAAAACAATTTCACACTCGGGAAATGGCTGGAGATGAAGCACGCGACGAATCACCGAAGCAAACTAAGGAAACTTAATGAACATTGATATTCATCATGGTGACTTGTTAAAAGGTTGGTATCCCGGGTCTAACTTATTTTAAAATGCAAATTCAAAACACACTCGTTTCAATAGTGATCAAATGGAGAAAAAAGGGTTTCCTGGACTGGAATCCACGTAATTTTCAGAAAAAAGGAATGCCATTGCGCTTCAACTCTGCCCTCTCCAACGCGGATTCTCCCTACGCGGTGAAATAAATGCGACACTTACATACTCAACCAGGCGTGCAACCAGGGGGGGGGGGGGGGGGTAACGGGCTTAGCCCCCCCCCGAAGATGCTAAATTTTCTGAATTAAGAATCTTAAACTCTAATCCTGGGTGTGCGCCTCTTCCCAACACACACAAAATCTAATTTTACGCGATTCTGAATTTGGCGCGTACCGCGCTCTACGGTTTTGTCCAACGCGGTATTTTACAAAAACTTTGACCTCACGCTGCGCAAGGGACTTCTGCAATGGTTTCCAAATGTTTTGCAGACTCGGCACTCTTTCAAAGATAAACAGAATATCGCCGCCCTCAAGTCTTGAAACGAAGTTTTTATATTTTTATATACGGTTGTTACAACCTTTGAACGCATCCGTTTTGTTCTTACTACACTAAAATCAATATCACAGACGAAAAATTATTAATTAATAAACAAAGTTTTTCGCGGCACCCAAAAAAATCAAGTTTGAAAAACACTGGACTACCGTGTATGTGTGTGTGTATATATGTTAATGTGTGTGTATACACACACACATATATATATATAAGCTTAAAGAAAAGGAAAGGTAATAATAAAGGTGGAAACAAGGTGTTGGAGGAAGTCCAGTGCACACTTACCTAGATTGGAGAGCCGCTGGGGGTGCTGAGGACACACGAAAAACACAAAAACAACATGGAGCTTTCGGGTTGACGCCCTTCTTCAGCGACGGAGAGACGGTTTATATATATATATATATATACAAAGCCGTAGTGACTACTTTTGGCGCCCTGGGCAGCGTTTGCGTTTAATTTTCCGGTCATATTAGGTGCATTTTCATACGATTCAGCTCTCCTATTTTGTAAATCTAGTCCATCCTGTTCCAACTTTTGGATTATTTCTAACGTGATTTCGTCTCTTTTTCGATTTGACGGCAATAAAATCAATAAAGGCCTCCTCAATAATTACTATTTTATCGACAACTTGGGCGAAAATTCTACTCGGATAATGCAATGCGATAGGGTGCACACATTTTTGGGGAAGAGGGTAAATAAAACAAATTACATTCAGAGCGTAAATAGTAGAGGGAGCCTAAAAGTCGCCAATTAAGTTTGCACACGTTCACCTATGACTTGGTACAGTCATGGTCCTTCAGCTGAACCTCAGGTTGATCGTTATAAGTTTCGAAGAGATCGAAAAAACAAAATTGTAACCACATTTTATCAAGTGTATAATAACATTTCTATATATATATATATATATATAATTACTTTTTTAAATTTCTGAGGACCTCTCCCAGCCCCCTCCAGTTTTCCCCATCACCTGCCTCCAACCTACAAGTTGACCATATAAACTTCTAAATCTATCTCTAACCTATCTGTCTTTTGACCTTTTTTTTTCAGTCTCTTGGTGCTTCTAGGGGATCCATTCACTGATGGTAGATGTCCAACGCCGATCATTTCTTCTTACAAATATGACCCGCCCACTGCTTCTTTGGCGCCTTTCTCTGCCGATTACGTAGAACCCTGTCTTCTTTCTTACGAAGTCGTGCATTTTACGGTCTCTTCGGGTGATCCCTACGTTATAAATTCAATGCTTCTCCGCGTTGTTTGCAGACCCTGAACCATTCCCGCATTCATGGGCCATGTTTCTTACCGGTAGGTCAGGACGGACAGAAAACACAAGCAGTACAATATCCTTTTTGGGAAGACTTGGGTATTTGATGTACATACATATATATACAACTACACACATTTCTTCTTCTGTCCACGCCCTCACTTCCTCCACATCTCTGCTCTCTCTCTCTCCGTTTCATCATCTTTTTCTACCATTTCTCCGACCATAAAATACATTTCCCCACTCCACTCCACTTCTTTTCTATTTCCATCTCCTCTCTCCCTCCTGCAAGTCTCCTTTATCTCCTCCTAGCCTCACATCTTTCCCTCGTTATCTCCTCCTTTCACGCCCACAAACAAAACATCTCCACTCCCTACACGATCCATTTCCCTCACTCCCTCCCTTCTCCTCCTCTCGTATTTTACAAAGTGCTCTTAAATCTAGTCGAGACGATATGGAATCGCATCGAATTCGAACCTACTTTCTTTTATGCAGATAATCATTCTATCTTAACGCGATTCATCATTCATTCCTTCGTTCTTTTTATTTTCTCATGTACGAAGTATACCTATTGAGAAACTACTGTAATCGCGAAAAAATTCGATCTCGAGATTTTGATGGAAATATACGTTATAGGTGTACCTGAATCCGAAAAAGTGGTTTTCGCAATGCCGTCTGTTTGTCCGTCTGTCTGTTCGCGGCTCCATAGCCTAAACGGTAGAGCGAAAGTGAATGAAATCTCGTACTTAGGGATTTTATCATACAGAATAGAAGCTATGAAGAAATGGTGGACATTGCACAATAATTAAGGGCAGTTTATTCTAGGCAATGTTAACAATAATTTGATTTTTTCAAAAACGGTTAAAATTATTTTGATAAAATTTCGTACAGTTACTTGAGTTTACGTTTGAAATAATACAACATGGTAAATATTTATCAATAAATAAATATAAGGCTAGTTTATTCTTGGGTAACTTTAATAACAATTGGATTTTCTAAAAAATGGCTCATACAATTTTCATCGAATTTCGTATAATTATTTAAGATGATGTTTATAATGATTCTACATAGTTCATATTTTTCAAACGACGCATTAGTATATGAGAAAGTTTGTACAATGTATACTGTACCGATTTTTTTAGTAGTATTCCCTTTGCGTTCTTTTATCCTCCGATTCACCGTTCCTCTCTTCCTATATCCTTCACAACCCATGAAACATAGCCACTATCTATCTATTGGATTCAAGCCATGAGTCGAGATAGGTGATTCATTTTTTTTTATCTCTATCCTTTGTGCCAACTACCTCTCATTGATCAACCACTTCTTCCGACATCTCCTGCTCCACTTCCCCATTCTCTTACCCTCATTATATCAAATTCACGGAAATCATCCATCGACCCTCCCAAACGCCCAAACGTCTTCGGAAGGCTCTATCTATCTTAGTAAGGATTGCGAGTTTTTTTGCAGATGGCGCTCGTTCTTCGCGAATCGCGGCTCCCAAAATCGCATCTTATTCCAGTGTCTCTCCCTCGGGAGGAAATCGATCGATTCTTCTTCTTCTTCGGTCGCAGTCGCACGCTCGTGTGCGCCTGCAAGCTACACGCGGAAAATGCTTTCGACCACCAAAAGGGGATCTTTGGGAGATGATGAGAGGATGCGACCTCTCTCGAATTGATCGTTCGCTTGCTATTTTCTCGTTCATATTGCGAGCAAATTTCTTCTCAAAACTCCAACCCGACTACTCAAGAATAATAACCGAGGCTGCAAACTGACGCATGAGCAAACCGATTGTCCGTGAGAATCCGTCAAATGGAAATTGAGGAAATAATGTCTCATGTACCAAAAAACAGAAAATGTAAGCGATTCACTATCGATTTGTGTTTCGACGTGTCTAGACTTGGATTTTGGAAGAGATGAGAAAGAATATTTTTTATCGTGGATATTTTTTCGGCGGGAAATTGTTCTTACATAACCAGCTTCCGCGAGAGGTTAAAGTGCGCAGCAGACTCGATATAGGAAGACATCCCGGGTGCAAAAGCGAACAAGAGGTCTAGAAGGGGCCTTAAGAGAAAATCAATAGGAAAGGTTAGAGAGAAAGAGAAGCCGGCCAAGGCGTGTGTTTGTCCTATTCCTCGTCTGCGAAATTCCGCGCTCCGAAATTCACTTTGCAAACACTTTAGTTCTCGCTAACTAATTTAGGAGTAAAGAGGATCCTTTCGAAACACCTTAAATGGAGAAGCAATTCATTACACTGCGTAGAAGAATTAACTGATACAAAAATAATTCACATGCACACGGCAATGGTAGTGTGGGAAAACGAGATTGATCCGATAGAGAAGAATGTTAGAAACACCAAAGAAACTCGCCGAGTTTTGAATAAATTTCTCGGCTCACAACCAGAGAGTTACTACGCGATTAACATTTTAAAATTTTGATTAAATGGTAATTGCGGAAAAAAGTGTTTACGCAAATTTTCATAGATGAAGTTCTTAAAAAGAAAAGAACACCGATCAATCGTTGCCATAGGAACCCACGAAGGAACCTCTGGAGTAGCGGTGCCCTATCTTTTCTACGTGGCGGGCCACATCGGTGTTTGCGAATCCTTCGGCGGGCCGGATATTCCTATTATTCGGCGGGCCGGATAAGCGTATTTATCGGAAGTTATTTACATATTCTGAGGTGCAGTGTTGGTAAAAATCGAGTCTAAATGAGTTTTTTATGGTAAACATTCCAATGCTAAAAGTTTTATTTTAAAAATTTTCACAAAAATATATGAATTTGTGTGTTAAGTTTTTCGGATTGCCTTTTCATCATGTCTTCGCCGGCCACAAAAAACCTTCGTAGGCCGAAGGTTGGTCACCACTGCTCTCGAGGATCGCCTCCTAAAGCGACAATCGGCACACCAAAGGCATTGAAACTGATCCACGGGGAAGTGAATGAGGTAATGCAGAGGGTTAGAGAGGAAGAGAGAGAGGAAGAGAGAGAGGAAGAGAGAGAGGAAGAGAGAGAGGAAAAGAGAGAGAGAAAGAGGGAGAGAGAGGGAGAGAGAGGGAGAGAGAGAGGAAGAGAGAGAGGAAGAGAGAGAGGAAAAGAGAGAGAGGAAAAGAGAGAGAGGAAAAGAGAGAGAGGGAGAGAGAGAGAGAGGGAGAGAGAGAGGGAGAAAGAGAGGGAGAAAGAGAGGGAGAAAGAGAGAGAGGGAGAAAGAGAGAGGGAGAAAGAGAGAGGGAGAAAGAGAGAGAGGGAGAAAGAGAGAGAGGGAGAGGGAGAAAGAGAGAGAGGGAGAAAGAGAGAGAGGGAGAAAGAGAGAGAGGGAGAAAAAGAGAGGCGTGGGAGAAAAGTGAATTCGACCTCCTCCAAAGGACCGTCCTCTCGTTTCGTTACTCTCGTTGGAGATACCCATTGAAATAAAATTCACACACTTTCCGCCTTTGAAGCGGCGACGGAGGCCCATCTCCCCAGTTGATGCAATGGACGGATGCCAAACACTGCCCCATTCCACTCCTCTTCTGCGGCGCGGCTTTATATCAGAGTGCGCGCACTGGTGATTTAATTGAGAGGATCGTGAGATTCATACGAACGCGAGTGGATGAGAGAAGAAGAAGAGTGCTTTTCCACTTGGATAATTTCTATTCTCGTCAAAGGATCCGCGTCACCTGCTCTCTTACGAAATGGACGTATTCACACCGGATCTTCAGTCACTGTTACTTTGCCGGGGATCTTAAAATTTGGTTCGATTAATCGATCCTGCTCTCGCATAATTATGGCGCCTTTCTTCGTTACTATAAAACACAATCACTCCAATTTCAAAAATCAATTATCGACCTCTCGTAATGACCGTAATCAGAGTTAAAATAACGACAACTCCTGTAATCAACGCAGTGGTTGGGAAAAACATATCGGCTGCAAATTAGGCGTCCTCAGTCATTCACTGACCGTTGCTTTTGGAATTAGCAATAAGCTATTTTATTCAATATATTTGAGAGTCGTTCTTTAAATCTTGGACCGATTTAGAAAAACAAAGCGACGAATTAAAAATGTAATATTTTTCAGCGCACCATTATCGCGAATTTATTTGACGTGTTTTAATAGACAAATCAAGATTCTCCAAAAGCAATAAAACGGTTGGGAAAACCAAATGCGCATTCCGGCTACGAATGCAGCTACCACCCGTGGTAATATCTACATATCGTATAGTAATTTCTCTCTTACAATTAGTATAATCCATGGATCGGCAACCTTTTCTATATGGCGGGCCACAATCGTTGTTGTGAATGCTTCGGAAATTGGAAATCACGACAGTTCCGGCGGGCCGGATAGGCTTTTAAATCATAAGTTACCTAGAGATTTTGTGGTCTCATATTAGTGAAAATCAATTGTAATTAGTTTACTAGCATTAAAACTCCACCAGAAAAAGTTTTGAGGTCATAATTCGCAAAAAAATGTAATTAACTGTGTTAAATTATACCAATCATTTTTTCATCATGGCTTCGCGGGCCGCATAAAACATTCGGGGGCCGCATGTTGCCGACCCCTGGTATAATCTATCATCGTTGTATTACCACCGATGATGGCTGCCTCGTAGCCGGAATGCGCATTTTCCTTTCACGTCCATTTTATTGCTTTCAGAGAATCCTGACTTATTAGTTTCATTTTTGTCATTAGAGCAGTGGTCTTCAAGGTGGGAGATAGCGCCCACAAGTGGGCGTTTTTGGATTTTTGGTGGGCGTTAAAGAGCTCACCAAATGCTATTCTAATAAAACATCAAAGATGATCTTACAGCCTAAGACATAGACAAGTTTGCAGATCACCTTTCTGTCATTAGAATTGATATGATGACTCATTTTCGCGATGTAATAGACTTGAGAGTGGATGCCTGGATGGTGACTCCATTCATCACAAATGTGTGTGATGTGGATATTGAATACCAAGAGGAGATAATAGAATTAATTCATGATGATGAGTGTAAAGCCAATTTCAACCAAGGTGGATATGTACAACTTTGGCAGAACAAGAAAATGCCCTCTCTGTATCCACGCTTGTGGAAGAAAATATCGTTGCTCTTGTTAGCTTTCCCAACTTCATATCTAGTCGAGAAGGGATTCAGTGCAGTCGACAATCTCCTGTCCAAAAAAAGAAACCGCTTACAAATAACAGAAAGAGCAGATCTTCGAATGACCCTTACAGACTTGAAGCCAGCCATTGATTCCCTGGTTTGTAGGGACCAAGCACCAAGTACGCATTGAAATGTATGCCAAATGCTTATTTTAACATTGTTTTGGGATTAATAAACATAATTAAATTTGATGTCTTTTTAAACATTTATTTTATTAAAAACTTTATTGTTAAGTTGATACGGTAGGTGGGCTCAGTGGCGTAGTGAAGGGGGGCAGAGGGGTACAGTTGCCCGGGTGCCGAGTTCACGGGGGGCGCAAAAATATCAAATTAGCACCCGTCGGGTCGAGGTGCGATTTGCAGCCCCCCCCCCTCCGTAAATTGCTTTGCTACTGGGGGCGCAAAATTATTCTTTGCCCCGGGCACCAGAAACCCTCACTATGCTGCTGGGTGGGCGGTGAACTTATTTCAAAGGACAACATATGGTAAAAGTGGGCGGTGACTCAAAAAATGTTGAAGACCATTGCATTCTATATCTATCTATATCTATAGTTCACCCTGCAAGCCACCGCAATGGTGTGTGGCAGGGGGTGCAATAGCACCAAGGTAAAGCGCATAATAATGTATAGTATCACTCTACGTCGGCTGATTTCTTTTCGTAACTTCTGTTCTGCTCAGCTATCGTTCTAGGGAAAAACGAGCCTTTATACCTCTCAGTCCTACCAATATAAGTTGGCGCTCTTATTATTTCTTCGACATCGCTGGAGAATATATGCGTTCTAAATCTTTCGAGAAGTTTTAACCTAGAGCGTGATCGGCGCTCAGCTAGTGATTCCCATCCTAAGTCCTGTATCAAGGCTGTAACACTATTGTTTCTATCGTAACAATTTTTGACGAATCTAGCGGCTTTTCGCTGCACTCTTTCTAACTCTGAGATTGATCCTTTCACGTACGGATCCCATATGCTCGACGCGTACTCTAATAGCGGTCTTACTAACGAGAAGTAACATGTCTCTTTGACGTTTTCCTCACTTTTACCTACTATGCGTTTGATGAATCCTAGTTTCTGTTTAGCCTTTAGCATTAGAGGAACTTGATAATTCTTTGAATCATTTTTTCATTTTATGACGATTTTGATGTACATGCATTCCGGCGTTGCAGATATTAAGTTAAATAGAAAGCCAAAATAATACTTTAAAAAAACGCAACTTTTTGGAATTTTCTTCGTCTTTTTAACTCCGGAGAAAATCGCACAATTCTGCCAAAGGGGACAATCCAACCTGTTTGAGAGGAAAACTATTTCAGAATTCCCGAATGCGGAAGGAAGAATGCCAATCGAACAGCTTCACTCTCTTTCTCGGATTCCAAGTTCTGAAATCGAAAGCGAAATTTTAGAACCATTGGCAGAGCGTCGTACGCAGCCATCGGAATAGTCTTAAAGGCGTGGCGAGGGGAGGGGGAGGGGGAGGGGGAGGGGGAGGGGAGGGGGAGGGGAGGGGGAGAGCAGGAGTGAGAGGGGGTGAGAGGAGGGGAGTGAGAGGGGGTGAGAGGAGGGGAGAGAGGGGGGGCGAGAGGGGGGAGCGAGAGGGGGAAGAGTGATCGACGGAGCGACATCGCATGGCTAGGAGAGCGTCACTGGCCGGGGAGACAAAAATACAGACAGACAACGGAGTTTGTTTCAGACCAGGTGAAGCATCGGGAAAAGGACGAAATGCAGAATGTCTCTTCGCAGACCACACGTGCAGCGAAAACCCCATTTACGTAAAGTTTATCCAGAAGATTATTCTCTATGTTAAATCGAGAAAAACAATTAAGTGCTGGGTTTTGCAGGATCCTTGTGGTAGTAGGCACTTATTTCACGTCAATAAATTCTTTTAAAAATAATTAGGTATAAAATTGTAGATGAGCATGAGAAACTATAGCAAGCTATTCTCGAGTGCTAGCTTCTGCTAGGTAATTAAAAGATTGAAATCCTCAATTTTAATTTTTCTGTGGAACCGTTCCGCCATCAAAAGTCTTACTAAAATCAATGCGCGTCTGGTGCACCGAAGGCTAAAATCATTTCATTCATAATACAACCGCAAATATGTTTGATTAAGGAAGTCGTTTTCCTCGGCTATAAGTGCGGTTCCACCAATGAATCGAAAGATATTACCAGGAAACTAAAACAAAAAAATAACCAACCGACAGAGTAACGGAAAACTCACATTTTCGTACAGCGGCAAAACGCAGTAATTTGTGGGGCCGCGAGCCTCCAATTTGCGCCCAAGTGTTGCCGACACGACACGAAAAAATTTCTCAAAAAACCGAGGCGCTGATTTTGTGGACGAACCAGAATTTCGTTCGTTAAATAAAAACAAATCGCAGAATCGACACGCGGTAAATCGTAGGAAGTAATACGTCAATTTATTTAGAGATCTTTTTTTTTTATGGCACTAAATGGGGAAAACCGTAAATGATGGAAACCTTAAAATCCGGATTTCGCCACCGCGCGTATATAAATATGTGAGTGTGTGTATACATACTTTCCAATCTCTCTCTCTCTCTCTCTTCGCCGAGACTCCGAAATTCCAGACATACGTTATCGACAGCGCGTGCCAACGTGTCATTGCCCCGCGAAATGCTTTTTTCCCGTTTAACGCACCCGTAAAGAGAGACAAAGTCACGTCTGAAGAACAGTAAAGAAAACACTTTATTTTTTCTTATCCGGCGGGAGCTCGCGAGCACGGATCTCTATTTTTTTCTCTCTCTTCGCTGCTGCGGTAGAATTTTCTTCCTTTTTCGGATTTTTATTTATTTCCCTCTCTTTCTCTCTCTCTCTCTCCCTCCCTCCCAACCTCCATCCGTCCATCCATCTCTCCGAGAAAGGCGTGTTCATTAGGGAAGTCGGGAGTGGGAATGTGAGTCGTGTTGTCGGTGAGGATTGCGATAGGAGGGAGGTGGGAGAGTGAAAATGGGAGAAAGGGAGGCGGGAGAGGAGGAGGAGGAAAAGGGAGGGAGATGGAAAGTGAACGAGAGCAAGGGAGGGAAGGGGGAGGTAGATAATGAACGAGAGAAAGGGAGAGGAAAGGAAGGGGGAGTGGAGATGAGGAGATAGGAGGAGGGAGAGGAGAGAGGTGAATGGAGGCAGGGCGGAAGAGGGGGAGTGGGAGAGGAGGGGAAAGTAATGGGGTTGGAGAAATTGAGATGAGGAAGTGAGATAGGGAATGGAGAGATGGAAGATACGTAGATAGGAGGGAGATGGGGAAACGAGAAAACATACGAGGCTAGGTTTAGAGGGGGGGAGAGAGAGAGAGAGAAAACAGGGCAAAAGTACGCTATCGTAGGAGAAGAACGGAGATGCTGAAAAGTAAACGTTGGAGGAGGTATGGACTAAAGGGAGAAGCAAAGATGGAAAATCAGAAACGAGGAATAGACATAAGGGAATGAAGGCAGGGAAGTTCACAGTACGTAAATGGAAAGAGATGAAGACGCGAACGGTAAATGTGTATGAGAGGAAAATAAAATTGGAGAAAATGTAAGAGAAAGATGCGGTGAAGAGGAATGAAATCATGATTTATGGGGGAAAAATGGAAAATGAGGGAAAAGAGAGGGGACGTGGAAGCATGCTGAAGGAAAAGTAGGGAGAGGGAGGAAGGAGGGAGGGAGAGGGAGGAAGGAGGGAGAGGGAGGAAGGAGGGAGAGAGAGGAAGGAGGGAGGGGGAGGAAGGAGGGAGAGGGAGGAAGGAGGGGGAGGGAGAGGGAGGAAGGAGGGAGAGGGTGGAAGGAGGGAGAGGGTGGAAGGAGGGAGGGGGAGGAAAACCGAAAATCACGCGAAATACATTCTTGCCCCATAAAGTTATGCATAAATCAAATACATAATGATCAAATACATCATGATCATTCCGGCACTTAAAAGGGTCAGGGTTCGACTCCCTGCAGGAGTGGGGCATTTTCTCGCCCAGACTCATAGCGACTATACAAACTAAGCGTGTGAATGACATGTTAAGTCAGACAGCCATCGCATCTACACTTGCGACAGAAGAAGAGAAAAAGAAAATAGGTGTTAAAGAAGATGAAAACCGTGGGATGTGGCAAATTTTTTAGCAGAGCTGGAAGTAAATTATAAACTGACAAGACGATGAAATTCTATAGTAAGAAGAATGAAATGGGGGAAAAAGAGTAAAATCCCACGCGACTAAATAAAATGGAACAACAGTGGAAAATAAATAAAATCTGAAAGAGAATACGGATATTAAGGATCCCAAATACGAGAGAGGGAGAGAGAGAAAAAAAACCGTCAGAATAAGAATGATTTTTTAAAAATCTTAAAGTAAACTCCGCAGAGAAATTAGACGAATGGAAATAATGGTCGACGGCGAGCCAGAAAAAAAATCAACGAGGAGTTATAAAATTGTTAGCACGAAATATGTACCTCGCACATTATGAGGAACATATGGAAAGCATCGCAGAATGGGAGCAATTAGGAGACGGAGGTAGACAGTTGAAGGCGAGGGAGGGAATGAAAAGGAGGAAGTGGTAAGGAGAGAGAGAGAGAAGATGGAGAGTGAGAGAGAGAGGCGAGAGAGGGAATGCCGTGTGAGTGCTTCTCCTCCTCAGAGTAAAAAGGGGAGAGGGTGGGGGAGGAGTAATGAGCGCGCGTGCGCCTCAACCGTCCTCATCCGTGCACACGCTCTTATAGACGAGGCATCGATCTGCGGCCGACCACTTTCCGAGCGAAGGGCTCCTTAGAGTGGTTGCATCGGACGGACGGACGGACGGGAGCGGACGGCGGAGACAGTAGCCGGGTGAATTCTGCGCCTAATGCATTCTCAATCGAACACATTACTCCAGACGATGGCTAGGGCTGCTTCGCCCTCAACGCTATTAATTAAACCAGAGGTTGCAAATATTATAAAGATAGCGTGTCGAAAGAATGGTATATTTGTAGCACGATTAAATTTGACAATCGTTAATGCCGGTTAAAGTGGGATTAATTAAGTTTGTATAAGTGTGCTGTTTCCCTTAGGTTCATATTTTTACGTGCCCGTTTTCCAACCCGATTTTTATCTAAATTTTACTAATCGCCTCTAGTTATATAATCAGACAACGCGGAACTTCAGTTTAATTTGTCCATTTAAGCTTTAAAATCTGACACAAAAAGGATATAAGACATGTTCGTTAATCTTAAAAAGATGGGCTAAAACGGCCTTCCATATTTCTCAGGATTTGACCTTATCGTAGACTCATTGTCAGTCTAACAAAAGGAATCATTCCATCGTACAGACTAACGAATCTTTTCGTAACTGCGTATAAAATAAAAGTTTAGCAAAAATAAGAAAACTACAGAGAGATACGGATACGTTTTTATGCCAAAATTAATTTCAGTAATTGCCATAGTTCAATTGATAAATAATATACCGGGGGAATTCAAAATATTTCATTAAATTATTCTTTGCTCGAAGTGTTGTAGACAAAGTATTTATCAACATTTAATCGTACGTTTACTTTTAAAATCTGAAAATTATACACGGGAGAACGAAGAAAAATCTCGTTAAGACGATTTAAAAAAAACATTTCGGTCGAACGAATGTATGCTTATAATAAGTTTTGTTTGGTTAATTACAAGATATGCTAAACAGTGACGAATAAGTAAACAATTTATCTGTTACCATGCAGGCGGTGAAGGTCCTTAAAGCGTCCGTAAAACCAATCATTTAATCAGAGCACGTTGAGAGAGGGGCGAACGGCTGAGAGCATGATTTAGAGTAGATGCAGGAAGGGGCGATAATGACGACAGATGAAATCTCAAATAATTCTCAGACTTGGATTTCGCCGAATGGAACGGCGGGAAATACTAATCGATACATAGAAAGGCACTTCAAACAGAACATTTGTCACGTTAAATGCTAACATCCAAGGAGGCGACCCTCTATGCAGAATTCACGATATCCAACGACACTCCTCGAGAAATTCCGAGATTTAGTCCAGAATCGGCATACATTTGAATATGCCACCGTGCTCCCCTTTGGAATCCATTCCTCTCCGCTAAGTTCATCGGATTTGTCCGATCCCTTCGAACCCATTATCCGTGCGGTACGCCGGTTTAGGGTTTTCGGTTCTCGCGGAAGAAGAGAGAGAAGCATTAAGGCTTTATTAGCAGCTGGAATAGGGAGAGAAGGGTTAAAAGGATACAAACCCATTCTCCAGATACGTATATACACGTACATACCCATCTCTGGGGAAAGCCTCCCTTCGGAAATCCTTCCCCCTTCGTTCTCCGACTTCACTTCGACCCTCTTGCGACCATAGATACCCTCAAAACCCCCTTCTATATTCCTCCGAGCACTTCATCCGACCAAATTGGAATGCTTTTTTTTTTGAGAGAATAACCCGATATGGAGATGTTGACAATATTATAAAACCGACAGCGGCAAAGGACAAACCTTATAAACTTTACTAAAACCCCGGAGAAGGCTTTGAAATTAAAAATGTGCGCCGTGGATTCCATTTATTAGCATGCACAATTTGACTGCCAAACTGAGAACCTAATTAATTACTCCCCGCGTAGAATCCTCTCGCGAAGAGGGCCGAGGACGTATCGAGATTCAATTAATTAGTAAATGAATAAAAAAAAGCGAAGATCTCCTCCGAGACTAGAGACCCAGACGCGGACATGAAACATAAGGAACGAGAGAATAAATTAAACGAAAACATTCCGTACCATTCAACAAATTCTCACAGGAATTTCTTTTTACAGCCTCCGAGAATTCCCTCCCCAAAATAAAAGATCTTCCGAAGGGCGTGGGCGCTTATATTACTACAGAAGGCTCCCGAGCTGGGCGTGAATATTGAGTAACCGAATGGAAACTTTGAAAAAAGGAGGAGGGAATGGTGCATGAAAAGTTTAGTATACGGCGAACGGAAGAGGTCGGAGTGAGCTATGTAGAGAGAGAGAGAGGGGAAGGGAGAGAAGGGGCTATGTGGCGCCCTAGAGTTCGTACGAAATGACATAGAAGGGAGATGTAGAGAGGGAGAGAGAGAGAGATGGAGAGGAAGGCGGACGTAATGGAAAGGGGTGGGTAATGGAAGTGAGGAGGGGGGAGGATGAAATATAGAGGCAGGGCAGACACTGGGGAGAATCCAAGTGTGCAGAGGGAACCGGAAAGAAGGAGAGTAGGAGTAGGGGATGAAAGATGAATAGGAAGAGGGAGAATTAATGAATGGAATGGGAAGGAGTAACAGGGCAACGATAGAAAACGACGTTAACGATGAACGACGCGAAGAGAGAAGGAAAAGATTAATAAAAAGCGCGTGAATGAGAGTAGGAGACGAAAATATATGCGAGGAGAAATGTCACGTCAGTTTTTATGGTGTGGAAACCGAAAAGATTAAGGTTTCGAAGAGAATCTGCAGCAAGAGTGATGAATGAAGCGGGATTACTGCTCGTCCGCCGCGAAAAACAAATAGCCTAAGATAACAGTGAATTTAAGCATGCGTCGGAGGAATTTGAAATGCATTAATTCGCTGTCAATAAAAACGTACTCGGTAATTTTTGCTGCATGAATATCTAAGAAAATGTGCGATTAAATTAGACGGAATTTTTTTAAGGATAATGTTAGCGAGGATAATGAATTTTATAAGATATATCCTATTTAGTAACTTTTTAATGTCTGTGACATAGCGGTGTAGAAGAGGTAGATCCGGAATGGGTGAGAAATTGAAAGTTGGCAGGTATGCAGATATAAACGTGAAAGCACCAGGAAAAGTTGAAAACTTTGAAATGTTGTATAGTTGTGAAGCAATCAATTGTTCAAAATAAAAATGTTCCTATAGTAAATATGTTGGTAACCATTTATATCCATAGTATTTCTTTATTAAATTAGTTATAATTAAGATATAAACCTTACAATAGAAGAGTTGTCAAGCCGATAGAACGAAGTATGGTTTTATTGAAGGGAGAAATCAACCCCAAGCCGAATTAGCTTAAAAATTCACTTGGTACCACAAAAAAACGGGAATTTTTCAAGATTTAAACGATGACAAATTCTGATACCATGGAAATGAGACTAGTGTTTTGAAATGGGGAAAAATAGAGGGAGGAGGTAGGGATAGGAAGAGGGAAAATAAAACAACCTATTTTATCGAGTGAAATGAAGAAACGAGAACAAAGATCGAAAAGTATTTTTACTGCGATTTTATAACCTGATTAGATTATTTTAATATAAAAATATCCAATAAGATTTTTAAATTTCGTTTCTTACATAATAAATTTTGCCTGTAAAAATTAATTTAAAAAATTCTTTTTCCTCTCTCCTTTCACCGTTGCATCCAAATTTCAAGCAATATTCTGAAACGGGGAAATTATATTTGTTGATTACATTAAAAATTATCTTTTTAAATAATAAGTTCGGATTAATTTTAAATGATGATATAAAGGACAAACGGTGATTTGAATAAAAATTTACATCGTTTTATGAACTACGAAATAAAAAAAATCATAAAATAGAATATTTATATAAAGGTTTTGCTTTTCTGCACTATGCATTTTAATTTCCATTCTAAAATTTCTTCTCCAAACTGGGAATTTGATTACCGTGATGTTACAACAAATCAAGCACCGATACAAAAATAAAATAAAAGCGCTTGGTAAGCCAAAAATGACACTCAAGTAAAAGAATCATATTTTGAATGTCAATTCCGTTACACTTAAATTAGGAAAACTTCTAAAATTTTAGTTTCATAGAATAAAAAATGCCATATAGTAAGAGAAGCAATCAAGGAATACGAATCTACTGGAACCTTTTTTTAAAATTTCAGCGGCATTCCTGCAAAGGAAGAGAGAGATTTAAAAGGGAATTGCGGAGAAGAAAAAGGCATTCCCAGGCGGCACAGCGGAATTAAAGAGGCAGAGCAAGAGGAAGTGAGTAGGAGAGGGGCGCCATCAGTTGGAATAGCATAAAAAGTAACTCGGAGGGAAAAATGTCATGCATAATGTGACTGCTGATTCGAACCTGAAATATAGATAAAAAAGCTAGCGCTAACAATCGAGTAACACTACAGGAAAGAATGCGCTCCATCCTAAAATATATTCAGCAATTTTTTTATTTTGTTTATTAAGAGAACCTCTAACTTCTAAAAGGATCAAGAAAAATTTAATATAATATTTTTAAAAGTGCAACTAATATAAAATCATAATTGATGGAATGAACGATCCTAATATCCTTATGCGACAGGCATGAGCTGGAACATTGATAAATGTGGGAAAAGGAGAAAAAATCTGCAATTACCGGGATTCGAAGCCGGGCCTTCCACTTGCCCGGCAAATATTCTACCACTGAACAACCGTTCTTCCAGAAAACGGAGGTGTAAGGAGGATCCGAAGAGAAAACTACACGTAGAAGGGTTGTTAACAGAGAGGAGATAAGAGAGAACGAAATGGTGACATTGGAGGAGGAAGAAATGTAATATAAGGGAACAGAGAAGGAAGATGGAGGTGATAAAAGGAAAAGAAAGAAGAGATAAATAAGTAGATGTAGAAAAGAGAAAGATAAGAAATATAAGAGGGAGAAAATGAGAGGGATAATGGGAGAGATGAGAGAGGGAAAGAGGCAGACAGACAGACAAACGACTTTATTAAGGGCGAATTGAGACTATCCCTTCTTACATTTAACCCTAAGTTAAAAATTACAAAGGAGGATAACAAATAATAAAGATTACATATACACACATACACACACGTACACACATTCGCAGTAAATAACCAGAAAGTAAACAAAAAGAAAAACACGCAAGCAAAATATCCTATTACAAATTCGGAAAACCTCTTAAGTATTTGTGGTAAAAACCTAGGAAAGACCTGAATTGCCCAACGCAGTAAAAAACATCTGATGTGGCCAACACATGACTTTTGCCATATTTGGGGTATAGATATTTAAATTATTACGAATAGCATTATAAGGCAAAATTATTATTTCCTATCTTAAAAGAATACAGTCGTCCTTATTGCCGTAAATTAGGTATATTTTGAATATGTTTACATAATTCACCGCTACATGGTGGTGGCGCTGTATACAGGAAATTTCCGAATAAATTAATTATCTACTAAATGGAAGGTTCTACGAAAATTTGTTTCAAACAAAACTTGGAAGGAATATTATTCTCTACAACTTTAGTCCTCACGAAGATTACCAATAACGACGTTTTTAAGGAGATATTTGACGGAAACCGAAAAAACCGATTAATTATAAGTAATTCCTGAACAATAACTGCCATGGAAAATTGTTTCAAATAAAAGTTGTAGAAAATTATATTCTCTATAACCTTTGTATCGAAGTGTACGTACAATAATGATGTTTTAACGGAGAATCGGGTTTCGAATAAACCTCAACTTCCGGGTATCCGTTATTGTCCAAAAACTAATCAGCTCTTTATGCTCATACCAAAGTGTTATATGTGAAATTTTGTAATGATATGGCAAGTACTTTACGATTAGAGCGCCCACAATCACACACACACACACAGACATCACCATGTATTTCCGTTGAAATCTCGAAGTCGATTTTTTTCATGAAAACAATACTTTCTCTATACCACGTATATGGAGAAAGTGAAAACCAGGGAGGGAGAACGGGAAAGGATAAGTTGGAAAGGAAAACGATAAAGAAGGGATGATGGGGAGGGGGAAAGTAAGGGGGAGAAAAGGATGGAGAGCACAATAGAGGATGGGGTGTGTGTGTCGTGGGTGAGGTGGGGTTGGTTAGAACGGGACACGAAAAAAATGCTCCCTGGGACTCCGAGAGGATTACCGAGAAATATGGAAGGAGATTTAAAATGGAGAGAGAGAGGAATAGATTCGGGCGCCGGGTGTGATAGAATATCGTGGGATAAGAAGAGGAGGCGGTTAGGGAGGAACATTCCTTTGTGCGAGAAGGGAAAAAGATTCCATTCCTTACACGCGATCGCTCTTACAACCGGTAAAGTTCCCTCTCGATACGTTCCGAGAGAGATTCTCAGACTCTTTTCTTGTTTCGGCTTCGAACGGATTGATTAATTAAACGAGCGCGCGGCCATTTCTCACTGTCAGCGGGGGTTTTTTTTTGTTGCTGGGCGGTAGCAGAGTGGAAGTTGAGCGACGAAGGAGATTTTGAAGGGATTCGGGTGTCGAGCTGATGGTCGCAGGCCTTGGACGAAGAAAATCCGACCCTTCGTGAGCTGAATTAAGGAGATTTAACTGTTAACAGAAGACACGGGTTCTCAACATTCGTTGAAAATGCGGCTATCCCGTTTGTTCATCCAGAGGGAAAAGCGAAAGAAAGTGGTTATTTGTGTCGGGACAACCAAAATTCTCTCGAAGCTCAATAAATGAAAACTAGCGTCAAGAAGCAATCACGGTCGACTTTTTTCATTCCGGTTTCTTCATACAATATTTCGGAATATTTTATGGCAAACATAAAATTCTGTGTGAATATAACAACTCAACGCAACTAAGATTTACCTAAATATAAAATAACTCGTTTTAATTATCACGAAGAAGATCAGAAGTGGATGAATGCATAAGATAAAAATTCCTTTTTTTGAATCGCCAGTATTCGTTGGATCAAAGAGTATTATTTAATCTACAGTGAGAAATAAAAACAGAAACTGACGAGAAAAAAAAACAAGTTCAAATTCGTTTTAAATTCGTACTTTTCGAAACGTGTCTGGAATTGGATCGCAAAATAGTCTCGTCGCAGCGAGTGAACAACGCATTTCCCTGGGTTCGAGATGTCCTTCCCTCGAAAGAGAATGCATTTCCTGAGACTCTCTTGTCTCCCTCACCTTGTTCCTATATCATCCTTCGACTTGAGTTTATATCGATTTATCATCCGAGCACTTCTCCTCTCTCTCTCTCTCCAGATTCCCTCCTCTTGAGAACATCGCTCCCAGAAGCATTCAGATTGATCATTTTTTTTTCTTCTGAGTTTTCGGAGATCAGAAAACACTCGGACGAACCGAAGGGAAACTTTTGTCCCTTTCTCCTCGGTTTACTTGGGGAAAAAAGTTCTCAACTCACGAGTAAGGGAACCGATCGAGTCAAAAAAAAAGAGGACCAAGTTTTTCAGCCGACCAACTTTCGTCCGAGAAATAAAAAATTACGACGGCGTACCTTTATCTTCTTTATCTACTGCCGGAACTTCAAAAGCTTGGAATATAAATCATGTCATAGCGGAGAAGCCTCAAGTGAAACACGAGATGTTAATAAAGGAAGAGATCACGTCATAAAACTTTGCGGGAATGATATATTACCGCGGAATTTCGCCAGATTTCTGCGTATTAATATCGGCTCCTCCATTTTAAATACTCGCTCATCTCCGGAAAAATTCTAACCTCAGGAAAAAAGAGAGGAAAAATTTTTACGGATGAAGTGAACGTAAAAGGTAAACAAAGATAAAGAATGTTTGCAAATTATACCGCCTAAGATACATAAGAGGATATTTCCTTTGAAGCGAAGTGACGGAGAGTTCCTCATAAAGCGTAGATCTTCTTCTGTTTTTTTTTTGGCAGCGCGAGGAGAAGCTCACGGATACCGGTTCGAATTGAAACGCACATACGGTATATTATTCTGCCGAATTTTTTTCGAAGAGAATCTTTTCTTTTCTGGACAAAAGGAAAGACTCGTGACGATAACAGGATGAAACGGAATTCCCACATTCCTCCCTTCCTCCTCCTCCTCCATCTCTCTCCTCTCCTCCGAAACTCATCAGTGGCACCGTTACACAAATGGGCGGCAAACACTTGTGCTGTCAGGGAAAACTTTAATGGTTTCGGTGGAGAGAACTATCTTGCGTGGCGCAACAGATTAGACACAAAAATAATTCTAGTTCTCACCACAAAATTACGGCCGAAAATGATATAGCTTTTTATCAAGATTTATTTCGGTTACAAACGAGGAATTCGGACGGTTATGTCGAATATATCGAAGACTCAAAGATTCTTGAGAAAGATAAATGCCGGCTCTCGAAACCTGAAGAAGAAACGCTTAGAGTTAAAGTAATTTTACTACTACTATTCTACTGGGAAAGCCATGTTAAATTAATTAATGATTCAGTTATTTAAAATGACTAAACGAAGATTTAAAAAATTATTTATAATACAGGGAGAACGTGACCGACTTTAAGTTTCTTGCACGAATTATTAATCCATTACCAAAACTTGGAAAATACCTTGTTCACATTATTCCAATTAAAATTAAAATTCACTTGATTTAATATATACTCGTACATATATAATCAGAGGCGTGCCTTGGCGATATGGCGCCTATGGCAAAATTTTAGGAAACACCTTGGTTATGTAAGGTGTAATATTTTTCTCGTTTTAATAAAGGATAATAGCGTTGTTATTATACATAAGCTAAGGTTTAAATATTAAAATGATACTCATTTGCGGAAAAATGAACTTCTCGCACTTTTTTCGGGAACTTTGGCGCCTTTTACAAGCGGCGCCTATGGCAAATAGCACATTCGCCATACCCAAGTTATATTATTATCAGCCACTTATGAGAAAACGATTTCCATCCTCACCCGCCACGCATCAAAGGCGCGTTCACGAACACGAACGCGCGCACACACGCACGGCCAAAAAGCAGAGAAGAGAGAGAGGCCCAACCTCCCGCGAATTATCGACGGCGTAAAACGAACTACTTTCGTCCGATGACCTCGCCACGTTTTAAAGGAGCCACTTTCATAGGAGTTACCTCATTACGGAATTCGGGATTCCTAGTTCCACAAAAAAAAAGAGACCCGACGCCGCAATTACACGGTTGTTCCAAGGCCCCATCCGCCCTCTCTTTATAATAGGGGCCCGCTAGATAGGGCGAACACGTCCCATCGCAACGGGAGATGGTTTCCATGACCGCAATTTGGCGAGAATAAAACGACGAGGAAGCGAGAGAGATCTTCACTCACTTCTCGCCAAACACTGCTCTTCATCGGAATTTTTTTATAACTCGATAAAAAACGCAGATCCCTTTACAATCTTGCGATCTTTCCTGCTTATCGGTTTTTTTCTGCAGAGAAATCTTCCGATGCGAATCGAAAGGCTACTGAATCATCACTCTAGGTAACAAGCTAAATAAACTTCAAAAGACGACTCTCGTTCAAAACTTATTGAAACAAACTCGTAAAATGTTCGAGCGATTAGTACTACTAAACAAACAGCGCATTCTACGGAAAGAATCAATTACTATTTAATCGTAAACGGTGAAACTGTTTAGTTTTTACTGTCCACTTATTATATTGATATTAAAATACGTTGATATGCTAACAAAACTTGATTTATTTACATTAATTCTATCGATTTAGCGCGGATTTATTCTGCGGTAACTGAGTTAATTTTCAAAACGAGAATAGATACGCAAAATTATTTAAAATTTCAAGAAAAGAGGTTTCTTCAATACGCTCGCCACCGAAATGGACTATAAACTGAAAAATCAACTTTACATGAGCGCAGTTTGAATGCGAAAAACAGACGCTATTCCGTGACTAAAATGATGATGAAGAAGGCGGACATATAAAAAACATTTGAAGAGAATTTTATATGAAAATTTTCAATAAGAATGAAAATTCATTCGTGTCAAACGGCAATTTTATAAAACTAAACGCCTTAAAAAGGAGATGTAAAAAAATATAGAGCATATTAAGAATTTTACATTACCGTACATGTGAAAGGATAAATAAATAAAACTGTCGATAAATATAAACATGTCCAGTGATATTGGAGCCACGTAGAAACGTTTACATCTTGTTGGACAAAGACTAGTGGTCTTGAAACGCACTTGTTCATCAGGGACGCTTAAATACCCTCAGAAACTTGTTGGACTATAACAAGATCATAATATATATTTTCGTATTAATTCGGCGGATTATCGAATTAACAGACAAAATCGACCGGATTTGGCGGACACGGAGGCGAGAACCAATGGAAACCTTCGCTCGGCGAAAGAGATCGAAAGGAACGATCTCAACGAGAATTTCATTTGTTTCCTTCTCGCCCTCCAAATCGCCCGACGTCCCTCATCCTCCTCCACCCCTCAAGGGAAACCGATTGAGAAGGCGAAGAGGAGAGAAATGGAAGAGCAGGGTCAACAATCTCGCTCTCCCTTCCTCCTCCTATCTCCCGATTCTGACAGAGAGGAAGATTTCGTGAGCGAGACGAGGATCGAGAAAATAAACAAAAGCATCCGCGGAAAAATGAAAGAAAGAAAAACGAAAGGAAAAAAAAGAATGGAGAGAGGCGTATTCTTTTATGGATCTCCTTTTTACCGGGAACCAAACTCAAGTCGTACCAAAAAATGCCGAGCACGATCCCAAAACGAGGCGGAAGGCGGTGGATGGATGTTGCGTGGGTGGCGAGCGGTCATCGGAAGACGTGACCGGAGTGAAACAAGAGAGACTATAGGCGATCGGGGAAGGGGCGAGAGGGAGGAAGGGAGGGAGAAAGGGGGAGGGGGAGAGTGGAAGGGGTAGGAAAGGAGATTTCGCCAGAGGAGGAGGTAGATATAGGAAGAAAATCGTCTTTATCACGAGGAAGAGATTGAGAAGAGGGAGTCTCCTACTCCATCTTCAACTTATCCAGCCAAATTAAGACTCACGAACATTAGGAAAATGCAGGTGGTATAACTATGTACAAGAAAAATTGTGTTAAAAAGACTCGGAAGCCAATGTTAAGCCAAAGAATAAATGCTAAGAAGCAAAGTTGTGCATAAAATACAACAATAATGACTTCACGATATATAAAATTATGTATTTAAATTGTAATAAAAAACAAATTTCACAAAATATAAAATATAAGGTGCATTATATAACATTATATAACATTACATAATAACTCTAGTCTTATTTGTCGTTTCTCTGTGTCAGAGATCACATGGTCTCAATAGGATAGAATTACCTAGCTAAATGCGCAGCGTAAAATTACAACAAAAAGCACTGCGCAATTGAAGATAAAAAATTGCTCACTGGGTAAATTTTTAAGACGACATTTTGGCCGCAGAAAATTTTATCGTCCAAAAATCTATCGACGGTGTTTTTGTATTTCTTGTAGGGTCGTAATTATTAATAATGACCTAAAAGTAATGAAAAAATCCTCCCATAAGTGCCATTTTGACATTAATACGTGAACTTATGAGCAAAACAGCTCCATATACATATATAAAGGTTATCTAATTTTGAATAAATTAAGTAAATTACTGTATCCTGTTACCTTAGTCTTAATAACACCGAAATTTGATGTCCTCAATGAGATATGCCTGCAAAGAATAGAGAAAAAACATGAGAATACATTCATTTAATATATAACTCACAAGCAAACTTTTACTTCGGACCAAGATCTAATTGCATGTAACGTACGTCTTAATTTTTTTTGGCTATTCATTTAATTATGTTTCCTTTAATTTTAGGAAGTTGACATCAATCAGTTCCATTTGTTTTATAGGTGTTCAAAGCAACTGATTTAAAAAAATTAATGATCATATCATTTAACATAATAGACATTAATCACTATACAATAATTATTACTTTTATGACAAGTCAAATATCGCCACATTTGCATCGTAATATCCTATACAGCACATCATTAATTATTTCATGACCCAGTAGACGTCACAAATAACTATGACCTTCAAACTTGATTATTTTCGTGCGGTATTATAGAAAGCCAACTGAAATCCGCAAAAGCCGTTATTTTTTGGGCCTAATATTATTTTTAAGCCGCGCCTAAGTAGACCCGAATAGATTATTATCGCCGCACATCTCATTTGTAATAACTTTTCTCCAGAGTGAAAGTTTATGGAAATTGCATTGGGAGAGAGGAAACAAGGACCGTTGTTTCGGACGTCCTCCTCCAATTCTCTTTATCGACGTTATAACTTTACTAGCGGTCCGGCAAAAAACTCCGTCAACCGCTTCGCTCGAGTAACACAACCGGAAGTGGATGGATTAAATGGATTAAGGACGTAACGATATTTCGGAAATGAGATGACGCATCGTGCAGCATCCTCGTATTAGATGAAAAAGAGAGAGAGCTCGGGATATTGTAATTTTGCGAGGACTCGGTTTTTTTAGAATACCGCAGTTACGTCCATTTCCTACTACATAAAAAGGTCGAATTCGTTTTTCCGTGGATTTGCTTCTATCCTAACCGCAGTACGTTGGCGCGAACGCTAATTTTTAGGCGCGTTTCGCTTCCAGCGTGAGCGCCTATTATCCTCAGTCTGTCCGTCCGTCCGCATGTTCGTTCTCGGCTTATACCGAACGGATTTTCATGAGATTTGATATTAAGGGCTTACAATCAAATATAATAAGAAAATCGCAAAAATGAATCACGTACGCCAATCAGGGGTACCATTTTACTGGTGATAAAAAATTAAATTTTCGTCATATCTCGTAAAGTATTGCTCATATCAAAATACTTTTCAAATAAAACTTGTAGAACTAGTAAATTAGAGTATTTCTTTCCCAATATATTTTTATCGTAGTAGTCGTTATCGAGAAAATCAAACAAAAATATCTTAATAGGAGTTGAACTGAAATTTTCTTGCATGGTTACTCCTTCATTGTTGCTAACATAAACAATCTCACAAAAATAATTTTAATATACTTACATGTGCATGCACTATTTTTAAATAGGAAGAAATTGGATTATTTATGATGAAGAAAAGAACTTTAAAACGCTATTTCCCTTACGTACAGGTATATAATTTCCTTCTACTCCATTGCACGAAACGCGCCCATTTGTGATACGTTGTACACTTTCCTAACTAGCTTTAATTTTTATGTAAAAAAATGTTTTAGAAACGAGTCACCCGATTAACGTCTTCAGTTAAATATCGATTTTAGCATCTAGAATAAATCGATTAAAAATAAATTGGTCGAAAATGCATTTTTGTCTCCGATTCTGTCGAGTGGAATGAAAGTTATGCGGGCGGAAACAATCTCTTCTTTTTTCTCAAAAAGCAGAGACTGTAAAAATACCATGGAAACTACAAAACCCGAACTCTGAAGCTTTTAAGAGTCAACTGGTTTGCTGCGGTAAGTGAAAAAAAGTAGTCCATCCATGCATCAGGTATTTCCCAAACATACACATATTCTGGCGTCTAAACCTTTCACGAACCGAGAAATCCAACATGGCCTCCACCTTTACCAACTCTTGGAAACGAAAAGGCCGCATTTTCAATTCTAATAAATTCTGAAATCAGAGCAGCAGAGGTCTATTCGAAAGCATAACGGGAGCTCCCAAATTTAATACGCGCCCTGTGCCCGAAAGCCAACGCAACCATTTTCGCTGAATTGATTAACGGTGGAGAAGTGTGCCGGGGATAGAGTAATACTCGGCTCACAATTCGAACGGCCGTACATTTCAATAGAGGAAAAAAAGAAAACAATCGCGCAGCGGAAATACGGCTGGAACTCAATTTGAGAAAGAAAGGGCTCTGCCAAACACCTTTTCCGAAATGAACTTCCTCTCTCCCTCTCTCTCTTCTTCTTGCCCTCGTGTCCTTCCGTGCAAACACGCTGCTCCCTTTGCTGCCGTAACAAGTGAAGGCGGAACACGCGAAGGGAGGGAAAAAGAGAGGGTGAAGTGGGCGAGACACTTATGGTAATGAAGAGAGTGGTAACGCGGCTAGATAGCATGGCGGAGAGAGAGAGAGAGGGAGAAAGTGAAAGGAGAGAGAGAGAAAGGAGAAAAGAAAGGACAGCGGGAGGAGGGTATCCAGACATCGAGGTCGTGACGTTGATGACGTCACGGCATTTTTTCCCCTTCCCCCTCGGGGACCAATACGGACCCCTTCCTTTATTCCCTCTCCCTTTCTTTCTCTATCCACCTTTCTCTCTCTCTCTTTCGCAAAACCCTTTCTCTCTTCCCATGTTACAGCTCCCAAAGGACGATGACTCTTAAACCAGCCGTTCCCGCGGGTGGAGGACGCCACAGTCGCGATAACATTTATGCGTGGGGGAGCTGTGGAGGGGTCGGGGGTGGGTGGATGAGGGGTTGTGGGGTTTGGGGAGGAGGGGTTGGGGGAGGGGGTGGAGGGTGACCGGGTAATAAGCCACCGGAAGTTAGATGGCACCTCAAAAAAAAAAGAGGGATTGAGAGAGTATTAGATGGAGTATGTGTCGGCAGTGGAATTGTGTTTGAAGTAAATTAAACGCTTTAAATGAAATGATACATATATTACTGACAAGAAGAAAGTTGATAGGATTTTCGGGAATGTTCACTGTACGGAAGCGGATCGATGATCAAGATGGCTCTCGCAAAACGGTCGAAATGATCTGTTGTCACACTTTAGAAGCGACAAAGCAGACGCAATACTATAGATCACAATGGACGAGGGGCATTGCACTCGAAGTATGTAGCCCTAAGTGGATTGCGATGAGTACATATCGCCGTATATGCAACCTAAAGTAAGCCTAGTACTGAACTGAGTCTCCAATTGAAAAAAAACAGGACGTACCTAATTGGATTATCAAGAAGCAACCTACTTTGCCGTGGAGACCTTAAATATCCTTTTTGCTTAATTTTAGGGAAACAAAATGACAAAGAGTCAAACACCCTCTCTGCAGGCACACATATCTTGGTTAGCAGCCGACGACGTACAAGAGTACAGTCTGGGACAATACGAAGTTCGACTCTCGAATCATATTAAAATATATTTTAAGAACTAGGAACCCAGATTTAAATGCAGTCGAAAAAATCAGGTTTTTGTTTTCACCATAGAAGGCTTTTAGTGCGATTAAGCCCAAAATAATATGGTCTGAAACCCGATATTGGGAATATTTTTTTCGTAGTTTTCGCGACGAAAATTTAAACTTCCAAAGTACATCATTCCACGTGACCTTGTCCTGAGAGCGTTAAAAGTAACGCGCATACTCTTATTTAGTTTATAGGAACTATATTTTAATTGCTAGATTCGAGTAAGAAAGTCTGGATTTTATTATAAAATTACTTTCGTAAGATCTTTAAAAGCATTTAACGCACGTCACAGTCTGGTAATGAAATAAACCGTTAGATAAACATTAGAGAATAAGGTACGAAATTTTTCCAAAGAAAAAAGCACTTTATTAAAAAACATCTTTCTTATTAAAATTTCTCTGGATTTCAAGATATCGACGAATGGTCAGTATATTCGAAAATCGCACCGATAGCGACGAATATGTTCGGAACTAAAATTCAGTTCTAAATTAACACTTTCGAGTCGAGAATAGAATTTCGCTATCTCTCACCATCACGCGGAAATGTATTTATGTCATTATTATATGGAAATTCCAACGCCCAACCAAGTCCAGTTTTATCGCAATAACGGCGAGTCCACTACTTTCACCGCTCATGTCCTCTCGACCAACAGGAAAACCGGTCACGGTTACGTGAGCCGGCTAAGGCTCGCGAATTCTCCGAGCGCGTGTGCGAACAACAATGAAAGTCGATATCGCATTCCCACTGCATACGTGAGGCGTGTAAGGGAAAGAGAGAAAGAGAGAGAGAGAGAGAGAGGGCAATTTATCGCCATTAATTAATCGGAAACTCGAAGGCGGCGAGCCGCATTAGAGCGGCGACTTTGAAAGGCTATCGAATTACAGGAAAACGAACCTTAAAAGACCCTTCTATAGCAGGTCGACGGAACGAAAGAAAAGTGGATAGAAAACGCGCGCGTCGCAAGTTAGGATCCGAAGCGAGGACTCCGAAGAGGAAAGAGTTTCATCACGCTGCGGAGAGGGGAACGAGAAATCCAAAGAACCAATCACGCGTGTAAATGATTGGCATTTTGTAGGCGAGACGCTGCGACGTGTATTAGTGAGGAGGAAAGCGTGAGGCCGAGAGAAGAGGATGCTGCAGAGGAGATTGGCTGAGAGAGAGAGAGAAACAGGGCATCGCCCCAACTCGCCCCTAAGGAGAACCTCAACATTATAAGGATCTTAAGGAGTGTGCTAAACACCCCATTTAACAGAATGAGAAATAAACATTTTACGAAGGTTAACGATTGAAAATGAAATGTTTAAATAACCGTAATTACATTATAAGCAGGGCTTTGGAGCCGAGGTCTTGGAGCTTGGCTCCAGCTCCGGCTCCGGTTAATTTCTTAGCTCCGGCCCCAGCTTCGGCCAAACTTTTAAGTTTCAATTTATAATTTTTCATTTTAATATGACTATATTTTTTAACAGTTTTCAGCTTTATTCATAATAAAATATTAAATTGCGTCCAGATTTTTAAATCAAAGCTGTTTTATTTCTTAATTAACTTAATTTTCATCATTTACAACAAAACAAATAACAAAAAATGAATCGGATCAAGTTTTACATGCAAATATAAAATTACTAAAATTCTCTCAGTGGTAAGATAAAATACAAATACTTTGGATAAGTTTATTTTATTTTGATGTCCCTTACAATTAGCAAAAATCAATTTTTAAAAATTTTAAAACTCTTGATTCATACGTAGGAAGAGAATACCTAGCTCCCAATATATCATGTTTCATTGATGATCTGAGGTCACCACAAATGAACTTTAGGGCTGAAAATAGTCGCGCAACACTAGCTTGTGAAACAGGCAAACAACCCTGCATGCCTCCTGAATCCGATTGGTGTACATTTCAATTCCCTCAAAAACAGATTTTACTCTTAAACGCCACAATTCTTTAATGGCCTTGCAATCATCTTCAAAATGTTGTTCAAAATTTCCTCTTTCTGACTTCAACACCAAATTTATATGACGTCTTCTTTCCTTCTGATCAAGATCTCTTTCAAAATCATCCTCCTCACTACTGCTGCTTAGACTTTTGACTACAGGTTGTTCCTCTTCTGTATGCTCTTTTGGCATTTCAGCCATTTCTAGGGTATTTTCTGACTCCCGTTTCCGTCCGTCCGTATGTTCGTTCTCGACTTCTACTGAACGGATTTTCATTAAATTTGACATTATGGACTTACAATCAAATAAAAAACGAAAATTGCAAAAATGAAACACATACGCCAATCAGGGGTACCACTTTACTGGTGACAAAAATTAAATTTTCTTCATATCTCGTAAAGTATTGCCCATGTGTTCTTTCTTGTCCTGTTTCTCGGTGGAAAGAGGAGGGGAAGGAGACTAGTTGGAAAGATGAGAGGCGTGGAAGGGGACAATAGCGTAAGTATTCAGTTAGCTAGAATGTGCCCGTAATATATTTACTTCTTTTCTGCAGCCATTTGATAGTAAACAACGTGTAAGAATTTCGATGACTAATTATGATATTTTAATTTTTAGGCGCGTTTCGCCTCCAGCGTAAGCGCCTGTTGTCGTCGGTCTGTCCGTCCGTCTGTCTGCCCGTCCGTCCGCATGTTCGTTCTCGGTTTCTACCAAACGGATTTTCATGACATTTGATATTAAGGGCTTAAAATCAAAGATGATAAGAAAATCGCAAAAATTCACGGTGTAAGACAATCAGGGGTACCCTTTCCGTCATATCTCGTAAAGTATTGCTCATATCAAAATATTTTTCGAATAAAACTTGCAGAAATAGTAAAGAAGATTATTTCTTTTCCTATACATTATTATTGTAGGAGTAGCCGTTATTAAGAAAATCATACAAGAAAGTCTTCATTCGAGTTGAACTAAGAAAATTTCTTGCATGGTTATTTCATCATTATTGCTAAAATAAACAATCTCACAAAAATACCTTTGGTTTCCTTACGTGTGCATGCAGTATTATTAAATAGGAAGAAAATGGACTATTTATGATGAAGAAAAGAACTTTAAAACGCTATTTCCCTACGTACAGGTATATCATTTCTTTCTAATACTCCATTGCACGAAACGCGCCCATTTGTGATACGTTGTACATTCTCCTAACTTGTTTCGAGATGCAAACCACGTATGTACAGTAGGTCGTAATGGTGTTTCTACAGATGGTTGTCTTGCCCTCTTTGCTTTTGGTTTACTTTCACTGTATTTTTCTCTCCTGACATTCACTAGCTTAAAATTTAGGTGACTCAATAACTCACGTTTTTTGTATATTACGTTTGCAATAAAATTGTTATATCCAATAAATGGTGAAACATTTTCACGTAATATTTTTAGTGTCTTCCTGGCAGTAGAGTAGGTGACGATGCACTGGTCTGCAAGTTTGACTCGTCCCATCCCTTTGCTGCAGTCAACACTCATTAGAGGTTTAACTTTTTGCCAGCTAAAATGTCAACAATGTCAATATTAACCAAAGATTTCCGCTTTTTAGAAGAAAGCCTAATACCCGTAAAAGCGATATCTCTGTGCAAAATCAACAAGATCACGGAGAACACCTAATATTTTTGTAGGAAAAAGTTCAAGCATACATCAGATAATACAACTCGGACAACAATAGGTGTTAACATGTAATAGGTAAGTTTAACCTGTGTAACCGGTTGGAGTAACCAACTGAGAGCAAAAGAAATACATTGCGAAGCTTAAAAGCAGATCACAAGTATCCATTAAAAACACAGGTTGACGAGTATAAGCGGCCGACGCAGTTAAGAGGTCAAGTGTCTGTCAACCAGCTTACCCCAAATAAAATATCGCCGCACGAAACATTGTGAGTTGAATTCATTTAGTTCGGTGCGGGGATATAGTTGGCGAATCGTCTTTTACTTGCTAAAATAAAACCCACTCGTCCATATTTAACGAAAGGCTTACACTCACTCAACCCATTTATAATTACGTCATATCCAAATTGAAAACTCTGGGCACACTAATTTTCGTATCAGTCGGATACCTTTGCCTGCGACGACTTAAACGCCAGTCAACCCGGCCTGAAATTAAAGGGAGATATGGAGGATTTTATTCCTTAGATGGGAGGTACGAACTTTCCTACCTTTGCTGTGGTGTAAACGTTCCAGCGGTGGAAGAAGAAATAAATCCCTTTCCTCCAACGATGAGAAAATTCCGCACACTCAAATATACACGGCACTTCCTCACAGAATGACCATTACACTACGCAGGGACGTGCAAAAGGGGGTAAATGAAAAGCACTTTGGGGTTGACGAATGAATTTGATATTGGAAATTGAAGAAATTGGTGGGAATCACATTTCCGTATCACCTGTAATGGCAAGAGAAAAAAATTCACTGGTACTACCTAAACACGATAGGAGATACGTCTTAAATAGACTTAAGGCTAGGAAAACCATTCATGTAGTTTATATTGCAATAATTCTCCGTAGACACCATGAAACTGCTTTGATTCTCGCGAGAATTTAAAAATTATATTATAATTTTACGAAAAGGACATTTATTTAAGATTATAGATTGCTTTTATTGTCGCGAGAACTTAAAAATTATATTATAATTTTACCAAAAGAACATTTATTTAAAATTATATATTGTCTTAATTCGGCGAATAAATTTGCCAAACGTTCATAAAATACTTACATATCTTTAGGGACTGCACCGCCTTCTCTTCGAAAGGAGATCACGGAAGCTTCGTTCGTCACATCCGAACACTTTCACATCTCAAAGTAAACTGAGCAAATCGGTAGAAAATCTCCCGCCAATCTCAGAAGACGTCACGACGACGTCACTTTGGACTGTTAAATAATCAATAATGAAGTGCTGGGAGGTGGGAGAAAATGCTTTTCCTCTCGTTCTTTACTTTTACACCGTCAAATGTAGACAGATAGGTTTTTTTGAAAGGGATTTCTTGTGAGTAGGCCAGTGCGTGCCCCTGTTGCACTTTGGCGGTTTCGTGGAGGGCATTCCGAGTTCCTCGTCTACGCTGATACCTTTTTTTCCCATTTCCCCCACCCCCTGGCACTTCATTATTGATTATTTAACAGTCCAAAATGGAAAGTTCGTACCTCCCATCTAAGGAATAAAATCCTCCATATCTCCCTTTAATTTCAGGCCTGGTTGACTGGCGTTTAGGTCGTCGCAGGCAAAGGTATCCGACTGATACGAAAATTAGTGTGCCCAGAGTTTTCAATTTGGATAGGACGTAATTATAAATGGGATGAGTGAGTGTAAGCCTTTCTTTAAATATGGACGAATGGGTTTTATTATAGCAAGTAAAAGACGATTCGCCAACTATATCCCCGCACCGAATTAAAGAAATCCAACTATACCGGTGATATATAGCAATTATATGCTCATGAAAATTACACTAGTCTTCCTTTTTACAAAATTTTACTTAACTTCCCTTGGTATTTATTTATTTGTCACATAAAACTGCGATTAAATCGAGAAAGTATCGAGATAGTAACTCGAAATTTGGCAGGAATGCTCGATTCACATATTTTAAGGGGATGACGAAAATAAATCTCGAAAAAGTCCTGGGTTCGACTCAAAGGAAGACATTTACATTTTCCATAAGGTAACACTTAAAAATGGACTTTTTGACATGCAGGCTTTCATTCTTTTTTATTTAGATTAAAATTCTAAAGAAGCTATGTACCTACTTACAATCTTCGGATATGAACCATTTTGAAGAAGACATAAAGTTTCTTATTCTGTTCATCCTTTTAGGTGCGTTTCGCTTCCAGCGTGAGCGCCTATTGTCGTCGGCCTGCCCGTCCGTCCGTCTGTCTGTCAGTCCGTCCGTCCGCATGTTCGTTCTCGGCTTCTACCCAACGGATTTTCCTGACATTTGATATTAAGGGCTTAAAATCAAAGATGATACGAAAATCGCAAAAATTCATGGGGTACCACTTTACTGGTGACAAAAATGAACTTTCCGTCATATCTCGTAAAGTATTGCTCATATCAAAATATTTTTCGAATAAAACTTGTAGAAATATTAAATTAGAGTATTTCTTTCCCTATATATTTTTTATCGTAGGAGTTGCCGTTATCAAGAAAATCAAACCAGAATGTCTTAATTGGAGTTGAACTTTGAAAATTTCTTGCATAGATACTTCTTCATTGTAGCTAACATAAACAACCTCACAAACAAACGTTTAATTTCCTTACGTGTGCATGCAATATTTTAAAATAGGAACAAAATGGATTATTTATGATGAAGAAATGAACTTCAAAACGCTATTACCCTTACGTGTAGGTATATCATTTCTTTCTAATATTCCACTGCACGAAACGAGCCCATTTGTGATACGTTGTAGGTTTTCCTAACTTGTTAATTTACTTTCTAAGCCCAGGGCGGGCTCAACCATACAAGCAGACCAAGCGACCACTTTGGGCGCCGAATTTTTTGGGACGGAAAATTTGAGTCAAATATTTGGAAAATATCTAATAATTTTGTTTTCGATAGATATAGTTAGTGTTTTCTTCTTGAAAATATAAGTAAAAATGCGACCTCAAAACACTTTTCAGCGGGTAACAGCGAGGCGAAGACTTCCGGAGATACCCTCCGTGTCTTATATTTCTGTTTCATTGTTTTTTCTTGGAATATTCAAATGCTTAACCATTCTGGGAAATAACAATCTGCTATGAAGCGCGCCCTATGCTGCATTCTCACTTAGTAATGCGAAAGAGCTAGGTGACGCTGTTTTGGCCTGTGTCTTAAATTAGTTCGATATAAATATTTTGTGCGATTCCAAGAAGGAAGGAAAGTGATACGTTCTACGTTTTCTACTAGCAGATCAACGAAATACCTTTTACTGAAAGGTACAGGGTTTATAAAGGTGTCAGTATTTCATATTATATTAAACATTTATTGAGAGACGTAGGAAAAACATTTTCAATTATTTTTGCAGTAAAATCATGTATACTTTAAATCCATATTTATTTTCGGAAAATCACGACAAAAACTGAAAAATAAAACATTTTGCTTGATAGGTGGTGGTGCAAAGAGTAATTTTTAATGCGCGACTGACTAACATCATGTTTTTTATGTTTATAAATCGAACAGAAGATCTGAGTCCTGTCAACTTGCGTTATTTTATGCGCTAAATTGAATTTCAGTTAAATAGATTTATTCTTTTCGAGTTTCGGGTTTCTTGATTATGGGCTAATTGGAAACCTTTGCATGTTAATATTTTGTTATTTGATTGTTGAAAATAGTAGATTGAAATATATATTAGTTGTATAACTTCAAAATTATCGTTTCCCTTTTTAATTAAGACAGTCCACAAAAATACGGAGTAAATGTATTTTGTTGTACAAATATCAATTAATACTATAAATAATTGTTAGTATTAGTATATTTTCAATATTACTCTTATAAAAAGTTAAGAGGCCACCTTACTATTTTACAGTTTTTAAAGCGGACGATGGTTGGCCATAAAAAATTATCTGGTGTTGAATATCACAAAAGAAAGGCAACTTTTTAAAACAAACATTGTCTCAAAATTACTAAAAAACCCTAAACTTGACGTTTCAGAAGGTATTAAAGGCATTGATCAAACTATTGATTTTTTTAAGATTATCGCACGACAGGATTCAACGACATAATAGTAGCAGCAGAAAAAATCGCGGAAGAACTAGAAATTGATCCAGTGTTTGTTACAGAAGAAAGACTTAAGAGTACGGCATAAGCATAAGCAATTAGATCACGAAGAAAATAATTTTTTCATTGATCCCAAAGAAAATTTTAAAATAGATTCTGACTCAAATGCTATGAAAATTAAACTATGTATAGTTGAGATTTTTCATAAATATAAGTGATTATGGATTTGAATAAATATATTTTTATTATTTCCTATCGTTTTCGACTAACATATAATAAAATTACTTAGTAAAATAATTAAGGGGGCGCCATATTATATCTCGCCTCAGGCGGCAAAATGTCTGGGCACGGCCATGTATATATGATTATAAACAGAATCCAACCTTATGAACTTATGCATTTCATCACCGTAGATCTGAAAGATATATTTTTATATTAATGGATAATCGATAACAATCGATACATTTTTAAGCGATATAATCTTTTGTTGCCCCACAAATTCCATCCCTTATAATTCTGTCCTCCTGATTAAATAAAAGGTTTGACATTATTGCTTTGACAAAATTCCTCACCTTAATTACTGAGCATAAAACAAGCAAAAACGCCCTATTAAAGAATATCAGACCATCTTATTATCTAGCTCTCGATGTAAACGTAGTGTCTGCTGCATTTAATCTGCGTTCGCATTGGCCGAGCAACGCCAGGGTATTAAAAAATGTCGGTACGTACACATCTAAAGGAGTCCATAAAGCCTAAAATAAGACTTTCCAATAACAGTTCTCGTAACATTTCGTATGCATAACAGTTTCTTCGCTCGAAACCGATTTCGCTTCGGATTGCATATGAATGAGATGGCCGTCTAGAACGAGGAGAAATTTGTTTCTTTTATTTCTCGACGTATATCATTGGTCGAATTAGATTTTCCGCTTCTCCTCCGTTTAAGTAATAAAAACGAGAGATCAATTTACTTTTTTCTGCCGAATACGAAATTAGGTCGACGATAACCATTTCGAACAAATGCGAGATTAGATTATTTTCTCGAGGATGCATTCACAGAGGAAAACAAGTGAACGCCGCGCTTTGTCGTTTGAGAGGCCCAGTTGAGAATAAGTGGATAAATGGAGCCATTGGGAAACTGCATTTTCTCGAATTTAAATGAAATGCTTTGAAGCAGCATTTCCTAATAAGCGGCCATCTGATACGACTAATTATTCAGATTATAAATGAAACGATAGCTACAACAACTCTTATCGCTCTGAAGAAGTTTAGCAAGCGCAAATTCCAATGGTAAATTAGTCGACCTCTGCGGTAATTCATTGATCTATGATCCTAAACTATAGTCGACTATCAGTAAATGCGAGTATGATTTACTTAAACGTTTGATGGGTACAGAAATCATACTGAAAAATAACAATTTAAAGTTTGAGGTGCCGATGGCTGAGAGAGGTCTCTCGAAGTCGTTTTACATAACTTTCAAAACAGAACACTATCCTTCAGAAATAAATGTCTGATTATTCGAGGAAAACCGCGAAATTGCACTAATTCTGACGGATTCCCACTTAAGACGTGAGCTCGAAAAAAAATTGAAGCGAACGAAAGAGGCGAATGGAAAACAGACAAGATTGAATGTCAGTTAGTATGGCTTATGGAAGAGATGTTGAATTTAATCCACGAATTTAAACGAAACGATCGTTGGAGCGATAGTAGAAATTCCCCGAGCACCGAATCTAACGTTCCACAGCTCATATTTCAAAATTTCTCAAGCGTACCTTCGAAAACTTCACCGCTTAATTAACAAAAAACGCGCAGCGGTTGAAAATGAATCTATCGCTTTATCACGGGTATTCGATGATGGGAATGCAGTCTCTTAGCGACGAAGGAGTCGCGCACACATCCATCTTCTCTCTCAATTTGAAACTTCTATTCCGTCTCTACCACGTTCTCTCTCTCTCCAAAGTACGTACATCTTCCACTTCCTCTTGACAGAAGCCGCTCCCCCATTTCTCCTCCTCCTCTGCGCGATTTCCGTGTTCACGGTCGCCGAGTTTCCCTCGCCAAATTGCAGTAAGGAAAAAAATGCCCCTCAACTCTCTCATTGGGGATAGTGATGTTAAAGCTCTTGATGGCGATATAAAAACTACTTCCAGGCCATAAAGATGCACTCCCGCAAACTCGGCGGCACTGCTTAGCGTCGTAATGCGTTTGCATTATTATAAGAAACAGCCCTTAAAAATTTCTCTGCACAAAAAACGAAAAATAAAATAGCCTTTAAAATTTTTATTAATTATGCTAAAAGACTGAGCGGCAATCTTGAACAGGGGTCGCCAACCTTTCAGCACCCGAGATCTACTATTCGTTTTCAAATTTGTTGAGCGGGGAGGGGAGGAAAGGGGGGAGGGATCCTCGCAAATTTCTCCAGGACTTTAAGAGACATCGAAATCAGCGTCATAACATGAAGTGTCCTGCTTAACACGTCAATCCAATTTAATCGCAAACAACTTTTTATTCGAGTTAAACAAGCTCGAGTAAAGTTTTATTCGAGTTTTAGTTCTGTACTAGAGAATATTTTAGTTAAAATAAAATTGAATAACATTTTATCCATCAGGATAATTTAATGTATTATTAAGTCGTAAGCTATTAGAAGTTGAAGAAAAAGGCTATTAAATAATTATGCAGACAAAAAAATCAACCAAAACATAATTTCAATTAGTTAATCAAGTTACATAAAGTCGCAGTTGGCCTCAAACTTTTATCTTTTGCAATAATGAGCGATTGGAACACCACGTACCGAGTTACACTTAAGCATGCACAGGGTCGATAAACAACGACACGCTCGTGTCTCGCTGCGAGAACTGATATCGAGAGATATCTGTATTATTTGATTTATGCATTCCATTCACTCTTAACTTTTGAACGATTATAAAATCACCTGCAAAGCTCGATAAAAAAAGTTCCAACCGTAAATTCAAAATCTATATCGCGATCGACTGGTTGGAGACCCGTGATCTAGAAAGATAATACGGTTGGATTTCGATTATAATATAATAATATTTATACTAACGATAAGTACAATAATTTTCGTGTCTTACATTTTAGATTACGAAATCACTAAAAGAGATTTATTGAATGATCGAAATATTTAATACCACTGAATCGAGAACTTTGTTTTTAAATAGGAGATAAGCCATTTGCTTTCGTTTACTCAGCGAATCTGATCAAAGCGCGGATTTTATTGAACTCATAACAGCTTTATAATTAATGTTTGCATCATCTGCTAGCATCATCAACACGACAATCTCTTGTCCCTTCCTATTTAACTAACTATCCCATACATCTCCCATCCTGTTCATTCACACACACACTCGCATCTTACCCTCCCTTCCTCCCTCCCTCCCTCGCACCCTTTTCTCCACCATATCCCCCTTTACGACCCTTCCACCTGACGCCCTAAACTCCCTCTCTTCCATCCGCCTCTCTCCTTCTTCCTCCATCCGCAAAGCCTTCCACTATTATTTATGAACAACTACGAAAAGTACTTACTATTTGATTTAATAACGATTTGCGCCACCCTTTCAAGCATGCGGAGGAAACGTACGGTTAGGGAAAGATACGCACCCACTTAATAAACCATATTCCGTCTAAAATTCCGAAATTTCGCCCTTCTGGATAGGAGGGGCATAAATGTAAAGCCGTACGAGTGACACGGAGGGGTCATATTTGTATAATTTCCAGCGTGGTGGTAAGATGCAGCCCACAAACCCCTCGGGTGAGATAAAAGCGGCCGTTAATGTTAACGACGAAAAGTCGAGCCATGCATCCGTTATTACTATTAACTGTGTCTTCTTCCTTAGTGTCGTTCGCCGTGTCGTAGTCAACACGGCGAACGACAGTCAGGAAGAAGTCCTCGCTTCCATCCTTCCTCCAATCCATCCTCCACTTGCGTTTCCTAGACGCTTTTTATGGAAGCGAAGTTAACGAGCGAGTGATTATCCTCGGAACAGAATCACGAAACATTACAATGGTTGAAAATACTCTTATAGCAATATAAACAGAATAACGTATCTTATGATTTAAGCGTTGGGTACGCATTGCATGAAATTACGTAAAACCTCGATAATAACCGGCAAATGAAGAAAATGTTGTTAATAAATTTTGGAACGGCCGAACAATGAATGTTTAGCGCTTAGGGAGAAAAGTGACATGAAATGGGGAGACAACTCTCGTTCGTTTTTTTATAAATCGTAAGATTATGATTGAGACGAACCAACAAACGCCTTCAAATGGAAAAGATAACGATAAAAAACACTTCACAATTATAGCTTTTGTTCTTTTTTCCTCACTTTTATAATTAATAAAGTTACACTTTCCTGTTTATATTAAAATTAAAAAAAAGTAACGTTCTGGAAGCTTCAAAAACGCCTTCTAAACCGACGTTAAAACGAAAACTTTTCTCCGCTTTCGGCACTTGTCACCTTTTCCTGATTTCTGTTCAGAATTTCCTCTCTCCCTCGCTTCCTCCATCTCCCCTCCCCCACACCCTCATCGCCCATCATCCCTCTCTCACTCCCTCTATCTCTCTCTCTCTCTAAAGTCTCTCTCCTGTCGCCAACTCCCCTAAGGGTTCCCCTTAATCCTTCTCTCCTCTCTCCCTTATTTCCGTCCAAAATTTCTCAATCTCATTTCCCAAATCCTCCCTTTGCACCCACCCACACACACACCCTCCCCCTCCTGCCCACAATCCTCCCTTCCGCTCTCTCCCTCGCTACGCCCCTCTTTCGTTCCCATCGGCGTTCGCAAAACCGCTACCATACTCCCACTCCCCCCCCCACCTTTCCCCTCCCCTCCAACGCACTCCCTCCACGTCATTTCTCCCTCCTCACCCACTCCACTCCCTAAGGGCATTTCCCGTCCATAACATATAACTCCCACTCCACATTTTCGCAACTCCCCTCCCTCCCTCTCTCACCGATTTTACAAGATTCTCCACTACATGCTCTCAATTTTATAACCCTCCATCATCTCCCCTCTGTCCCATGCACGCGCGCGCACACGCACGCACCCACTCTAGGCCTTACTTAAAAGAGTAACCTCTCTCTCTCACTCCCTTTCTCTCTCTCTCTCCTCTCTCTTATATAATCCTTGAATGGACCTTATCCTTCCTCGTTTCCGGAATTTGCGAGGCATGCACTAATCCTTTCGGGAGTTTATTTATTTTTTTTTTCCCGTTGAAAGGGTTCGCGCGTGCCAAGGTCTCTCTTCAAATGACACCCGGGATGAAAACGCACCCAGGACGTACACGGACGCGACGCTTTCGAACGGGCGTTTCACCGTGAGCTTTCAATTCCGCACAGGAGAGGATTAACGCGCAACGCCCCTCTGCTTTATTTCGTACGCCTCCAAATGCGATTCTTGTTTGCTCTTCAAAATGTGAGCGCGAATGCTAATGCGCGCCGTTATTAAATGGGATTATTTATTTATTTTTTTTTGGGTCGCGATTAAATCTCTCGAATGGCGCACGCGAATGTATTTTTTAAAAAAAAGCAACTTTTCATGATAAATGTTACGATCGAGCGTGAAAGCGAGGAGGAACAAGAGTGGACTGGATTTTCAATGGGCTTAAAGGAGATGACGCCGGTGGATTAAAACGAGTCGGCGATTGATTTTGTTAAATCAGCGAATCGCCACGCTCCGGAGGCTTTTAAAAACCGCCGAATGAATTAACAACGCCGGTTCGCGCACGTATGCAGTTGTTGCGAAGACCATTGAAAAAATAAATAAATAAATAAAACGCGGGGATTAACCCTATGCGACGATGTTTAGCGAGGAAATTACGTCATAAAGTCAAGATTCATCGCTCGCTGGCGACGCTTTCTCTACGAATCGAGTTCGCGTTACGAGGAGAGCGTTTGCATCGTAATTTAGAGGAGTATAATTTTATGATGATGGAATTTGAAAGAGAGCGGCGTGTTGGCGGCGAAGAGAACGTTTGTGGCGACGCGATTCGAGCTTACGATCAGCAACCGCCATACCTTTTTATTGGTAGAGTGAGTGTGATAAACAGACATAGAGATGCTTACTTCTCTTTCTAAATACATCTGACATACACTTTCGACTTCGACAATACGTCGTCCGAAGCAGCGATCATAAGATGCCCTCTATCGATTAATTAAAAACACCTAACATATTAGACTCTTTATATTAAGTATTTTATGGTAATATTAGTAACAATGACACTGAGAACAAATTTATGATAAAAAGGTTGCAAAATAGTTTTTAACTAGCGATATATAATTACAATGGTTCGGAAATGTGACGAATTTTGCTTATGCCAGCTATTTACTACAGTTAACGCTAAATGCGTATTTAAATGGTTTATTCTTAAGTCGAGAATGATTCACCAGTCAATGCAAAGCTTTAAAATTGTCGTATAGTGTCATTAGCTGGTATTTCTACCGTCGTTTCACATTAAAGTGTCTTTTTAATTCAATATAATCTGGAAGCAAAAAAAGTTCAAGTAAAAATAACTTACCACTTTTAATTTTTCAAAACATTTAAAGCACATAGAACGTATTACATACTTGGTTTTTATTCCACTGTTTGCCTTTATTTCCCCTTTCTTGACTTTATGTGACGTTAATTTGCTGTTCCGTTGGAACCAGCGATATCTAACGAAATATTAAGAGACCATTCAATTAAAATAAGTTACCGTATGTTATTTCGATTAAACATCGACTATTTCGAATGGACTCATGAAATTGCTGCCAGGACACGAGAGAAGTCGTGTCGCATCCACGAAAACGTCAAAACAAATTAATAAACATCTTTCGAGAGATCGATTCGACGTCCTTTTTACGATTCACGCGTCGCTTCCTCTCGTTCGCAAAGTTCTCCGCCGTCGAAGCGACTTTTATTTCAACTCTCGCATCCGCAGGAGGCGACGTGGAATTTAAAAAAAAAACCCTTGTCGTTTTTACGGAACGTAATTTCCCAAATAGGTAATGACGTAGGCGACGGGATGTTTACATTAAGATTCGGTATTAGTCCCAGCGGTTCAACGATCAATCAAAAGTGGCTCTCCCTCCCCCTTCCACACCAACCCGACCCAACCCATCCTACACACACACACACACGCCATTTTAACTCGCCGGCAAAGGGTTCTCGCTTCCCCTCCTACTCCTACCCTCCCCTCCCCTCTCCTCCCCCTCTTCCCCCTCTTTTTATCCTCTTACTGCCTTCCTAAGCACACACGTACGCACTACCGTCGATGGAAAGAGGAGAAACGAATTACGTACGAGGTGGAGGAAAACAAGAGAGGGAGAGAAAGAGAGATAAAAGGAAGGGAAAAAGGAAGAGAGAGAGAGAGAGGAGGGGGGGAGAGAAAAAGATGCAGGAAGGAAAGGGAGAGTAGAAAAGACGGAGGAAGAGAGGGAGGGAGAAAGACGAGAGAGAAAGTGATTAGAGAGAGAGAGAGAGAAATGGAAAGGAGAATAAGCACAGGGCGAGTACGGCTAAGCGCCCTGATAAAAAATTTGTGAAGATGGACTTGAATTAAAAATTAACCGCAAAACCTGATCGGTGGTTAATTAAAGCAGTGGCCGTGGTTAGGATTAACGCCCGCAAAGAAAAACATTTAGAGGAATAGAGAAAAAGGGTGTCGGCGAACATGTACGTTGGAAGGGTTTGCTAGAAGGGCAGAATAGGCGAGAGGGGGAGGGAGAGAGAGAAAGGGAGAGAGAGAATGATGGAGAGGGAGCGAAGGGGTTTTCATAGTTGGGACCTTTTCAGGAAGGGCGTCGGGATTCGGAGATGAAAGAGAGAGAGAGAGAGAATTGAAAGGGGAGGGGAAAGGGGGGGGGAATGGGAGGGGGGAGATGGCGTCGTGTTTCCGAATGGGGGAGTGAAGACGACCACGGAAGCGCCCTCTGTTTTCATTTGCTCCTGTCTCTCCCTCTCCCTTCATCTCACACGCGCCCATCCACGTATTGATCCACCTGCCGTGCGAGTTTGCATGCGAAGTTCTTTTCGCAAATGAGAGCTCAGGAGCGTCGGCCGTGTTGATGAAGAACGGGAGGGAAGAAGAAGGGGCGATGAAGAGAGATGAGGAGACGAAGACAGAGAGGGAGAGAGTGATGAAGAGAGAGAGAGAGAGCACGAAAAAGCGAAAGGCGAATAGGTTTGGCAACGCCCGATTGTGTGGCAGGGATCGCCATCGCGAAAGCAAAATAAAAAAGAAAAGACCAACGGAGGGGATTTTTTTTTCGGTCGATGTTCACGCCGAGGGACGTGAGATCGCGATGAATCGCGGGAAAAGTGCGTGTGAGGTGGGTGTGGGTGGGTGGAAGGTAGGCAGAGGTGGGTTCGCAAAAAAGCCTCGCGGTGGCGCTGATGGCGCGAGCTATTTTTTTATTCCGCAGCCCTGGAGAGGGAGAGGGAGGGAGAGAGGGGGAGAGATAGAGAGAGAGAGGGGGAGAGAGAGAGGGAGAGAGAGAGAGAGAAAAAGAGGGAGAGAGAGAGATAGAGAGAAAGAGGGAGAGAGACAGAGGGAGAGAGACAGAGAGAGATAGAGAGAGGGAGATAGAGAGAAAGAGGGAGAGAGAGAGATAGAGGGGGAGGGGGTGCAGGAGAAAAAAGGCTGGGGACCGTGGCTGAAAATTCCCGACGACTGAGCGGTCGTTACACACATGGCGAGCGAGTGAAATAAAAGTGAGCGAGGTAGGTTTGTAAGACCGTCGACGCAAATGTCACGGCATCCGATGGGAGCGAGGAAGGGAGACAAAAGCCGAGCGATATTATTTTTCGCGTACGCCCTTCACTGCTGGTTACCGACGACGATCTTTGACGAGATCATCGAGAGGAAGGGGCATTCGTGGCCCAGAGGGAACGGTTATATTGGCAAGCAGTTTCGCGTTGACACTTTTTGTTGCTTGCGAAACATATCGACGTAGAGCCAAAATGACACGGACGAGAGAGAAAAACATACATCCCTAAGCTTGATGAGGAGTCCAATAGCCATTTCATTGTTCTTTGAAACACTGCGGTCATCAGTTTAAACTCAAGACCTGCGACGTTGCTTTTTACATTCAGTAATAAAGATCATTCATCGATTATTTCGATGGAATTTCGTTAGGATATTGTTTGCTTCCCTTGATAAACAACAAAATTACTCAAAAAATTCCTTGATATCAGTTTTAACATAAAATGATATCCTTTGTAAAGATTGGGCAAAAATACCAAATTACTTCAGCAACAAACTTGACTATGATAAATTTAAATTTATTATCGTTCAAACGCTTTTCTAAAATGGAATTACAGTAGAACTCGGTTATAAATGCCTCGGTTAATACGACAACTCGGATATAACGACATATTCTTCAGGTCCCATCCCCGTTTCTACAATATTGCAATATATTCACCTCGGTTATAACATATCAACGCATTCGGTTATAGCGGCAATGGAAGTTAGTAATTAACACATATTTGTATGCGTAAGCTCAGGGTCGGCGCAACACGTCTTTGTATGTGTGGTTGAGAAGAAGAGAACTAATATCATATAAATGTCATTAAATGATTCAGGTTTTATTATTAATTTTTGCTGATCGCCAATACATTGAAGGACCAAAGGCAGCCTCTTGATCACCCGGGTGGATGGGGAGGGATCCAACAGGGAAACTCTTTATTCAGTGTGGTTTGCACGAACCTATTTTTTTATTTTTGAAGCTCTGTGGCCCGGTTTTTAAGCGTCACTAAATCGGATGATCCCGAAAAGACCCCCAAGGAATAGTGACCGGAAGGCAGTGGCGGATACAGGGGGATAATTACCCCCTCCCCTCCTCAAGGAAAAATTAACCCCTAAACCTAGTCCTACGTGGCGAGAAAAATGCGTTCTTAGATGCATTCGGTACAAAATAACTGGAATTTGCGCCGCAGGTCAGTTCTAAGCAAATAAATATCCTTGCTGAGTGAGAGTTACACTGATAGAAAATTCGTTGGTCTATAGAAGTCTGAGAGATCAGATTATTTTACTAATCATTAAAAATATTTATTAAGTTTAATGTACCTATTATATCATAATTTAATGTACTGTGCACGTATTATGTCATAATATAACAATGTTTAGTGTAATTATTAGATCATAATATAAAATGTAGCATTTGGAAACTTTATCTATGTTCCCATGCTCCTCGGTTAGAACGACACTCGGTTATAACGGCAATAAATTTCCAGTCCCTTGAATGCCGTTATAACCGAGTTCTACCGTATATATAATAGTAAAGCCAAAATGTTCGTAAAGTTAGCCATATACCAATTAATATTATGATATAATTATGGAAGAGCGTGAAAGCGCTGAAACAAAATAGTTTAAATTATATTAATTCAGTATTAACTCTTTTATGGGAAGACTTAATGGGTTTTCCAGCGCTTCAAATATGAGCGGATTTGGGCAAGTTTCCAACCAAATAGGATACCAATTAACGGCCTCAAACGATTTTCCGTTAAATATTAACACCAACGATACCAGTACAATATAATGTGCATCACATCTATAGGAATCTATGGCTTATGGCTAAGCTATTCGAATACTTTTATTTTTACATGCCTCTCCACCGCTACAACCCTGACTGGCTTAATGTCACGATGAATTACCACATATGAGAACGCTCCGAACGATTTTTTTTTTGGGAATCATTAGCGAAATTAGCTTTGGTGACAGAAGCGTAGGACAGGCGGCGCCACAGTGCCAGGGCGCCAAGAGAGAGAGAGAGAGAGATGAGCCGCACTGTGAACCCAGACCATGATGTGTGACGGGGGAGGATAGAGGGGAGGGGGTGGCAGACGGGAACGGGATCCCGTGGGAATCGGCAACGCGGGAATACCCGGTCGTGAAGGGAGGAGATTAAAGGGATAGGAGTCAGAGGGAACGAGAGACATCGCCGAAATACCTCATGGGAAGAGAGAGAGAGAACCTTTTCGACTATGCGATTGAATGATTAATCGGGCTTAATTCGCATTTTACGAGACCGGTTTCCGAAAGAAGCTAATGCTAATGGGAGAGGGGATGGGATTTGCATAATCGGAGTCAATGGTCATGAAGGGAAACTCGCCACTGAAGAAGCGATGGATTGCGAACGAGGATTCCGTTGGATTTGGACGGGATAAAGTGATGGGGCGGAGGGAGCCTTCTTGTCGCGTTGTTTTCATTGCGAACGCTCGGAATTGAGACTTGAATTCAGAAAAGGGAACGCATTCCCTGGAGCTCGCAATGAAGTTTTGTCGATTTGAATGAACCGCACGATTTCAGCGGACCTCGTATGAAAAAAGGAGATAATAGCTAAGTAGACTGAAAAATAATTCTATTAAAATGCGCGCCTAGAATCATATAGGCCTTTCAAAAAACTTGGGTGTGTGTAATCATAACGTGTAACGTGGTACCGAATTCTTTCAGTAACAGTGCTGTTAATAAATGCAACTATTAATATAGTATTAAGAAAAGAATAAGAAAAATATTCGAGGCTTTAGCTTGTTTGTTTATGGAATCATTGTTATAATTTAAAATTACAGTTGATCAGTTAATATTTCGTCTGATATAATCGTTGCCAAGTTAATCAATTATTTCCTCCACAAATTTTACTTATTAAATTTTCTTAATTCGCAAATCCTGCTAATGTTATGAAGACCTATTTTGATCAAAAGGACGGATAATGTTACGCCGCCTTGCTGCATTTTCCAAAATGTATTCCATCCCGTAAAGGAATTCTGAACTCAAAACTTTTGAGAAAAATTCAAACCTTGATGAATATTCTCGTGTCCCTCGTTGGGAGCGCGCTCCACCGTACGCCTCCGACGAGGGTTTTGTGTGTGTTGCACACGTATCCCAACTTGTCCGGGGTCACATCCTTCCCCCCTTTGCCTTCCAACACGATTTTCTTAAATATTTCATGAAGCCACGAGGTCACATTTCTTGTAAAGCCCTACAGGTCAAGGAAGCAGCGGGAGACGGGTGTTATTTTTTATTTCGGGGAACATGGAGAGACGGCGATAGAGAAAGATGGAGAGAGAGAGACAGGCAAGGGGAAAGGACGAGAAAGAGAGAGCAAAAGGAAAAAGAAAGCAACGGTCGGAGAGAAAGAGAAATAGAGGGAGACCTATGAAGAGAGAGAGAGAGAAAGAAGGGAGAGAGTGAGAAAGGCGCGGTTGTCTGGAGGTGTGTACGGAATTCCCCGAGAGCCTCCTTCCTTCCTTTCCTGCCCCCTCCAATACACAAAACCCCTTTTCTCTACGGCAGTGGTCCCCAACCTACGACCCGCGGGTCGGATGCTGCCCCCGATGGTTTTTTGTGCGGCCCGCGAAGCCATGATGAAAAAAGTAATCCGAAAAATTTAACACACAAAATCATGGATTTTTATGAAAATTTTGATAAAACTTTAAATATTGGAATGTTTACCATAAAAAATCACAGACTACATTTTCACTTAAATGACATCTCAAAATGTATAGATAACTTCCAATTTAAAATATAATCCGGCCCGCAGAAGAAATGCAACTTCCAATGCGGCCCGCCGAAGGATTCGCAAACAAAGATGCGGCCCGCCACGTAGAAATTTTGGGTACCATTGCTCTACGGCGCTAAAATTCCGCACGCCTTGCCAGTCCTTGACCTCTCTCTCTCTCTCTCTACCAGTCACCCTCTCTTCCTTCCATCCCAAATCGATAAAGATCCCTAAAACACACTTCCTTTCGCCCCACACTGAGAGAGAGTCTTTCCGAGTGCTTTCTATCCCTATGACCTTCTACGATTCGACCCCATACGCACACATCCAGTTATTCGACGCGAAAAATAAAAAAAAACACGTTTCTCCGCCCGCCTTTGTGTGTTTGATTAGGGCCTAATGGCGTGGGCCTGTGAGAGATTTCACGGTGTTTTAACGCTTATTTGGTTGATATGTCTCTAATTTGTGACAGGGTTGGCGAAATAAATGGTCCAAATACTGTCACACCGTGTTTCATAATTGGACGCGCTGTCACGAGCGAAAATTGGAGTTTTATTTTTTCTCTCCCCCTACAATGTTTCATTGTTGCCATTGCGAATAACAAGCAATGTAATTTCCACGATGATAAACTGATCAATTTCAACATATGTGCAAGGTTAAGCCATGCAAAATATCTTGATATTTTTGCATATGGTTAAATACGTCGCAGATGGAAAATACGGTCATTTTTTACACATTTTAGAAGGGATTTCGACAGGTGAAACAATACGTATGTTCATCGAAAAGAAAAATTTAATGCGAGAGTCATGACTTTCTATCCACTACGGAAAGAGTATACAGTTATCGAGTGAAGATCTCAGACAATGAGAGATACGCTCGGTGTTCCTCAAGGATCTGTCTTTGGTCCTTTATTGTTATTCTTGCACATCTACGCTATTTGTCCTGTTTTTCTGGTAAATTAGATTTTGTGGATCAAACCATCGAATACTGAGACACGAAGTAATCAGGATGATCCCTGAAGAAGGGTCCAAAACAAATGCTCCATTAAGGGGACAAGAAGAAATAGCCATAGGCCGAATACACGTCAAATATAAGAAGAGAAACCACATATCGGAGCAATAAAAATTTCAACGAAGATATATTCGTGAAATAAAGCAAAGCCCTTATTAGAAGATTTAAACTGGGTATCGTCATAATATCGTGATTGAATAATACCTTGATGTTTCTGGAGATGAATAATTAAAGGGATTTCATTTTAGAATTGAAAAACGCTCGTCTGCACCGAAAGCCACATAATCTAAATAGTCCAGGAAAATTAGACGATTTTTTACCAAATAGCGGAAAAAATTCGAACAAAGCTGATTTTAGGCAGATATGCTCAGACTGGCATCTACTAGTAGTTCAACATACTAAAAGTCCTCAATGATCCGGTGTGAGCTTCGGCCGCCGTATTGGATAAATGACGCCCGAAATCAGTTTTTCGTGAATATCTCGCGAACGGAAAGATACAAAAAACGATGACGAAAATGAAACCGATGATGATACCGATGATGATAGAATGGAGTATAGTGACGTATTTCCTTCTACATCTACTGAGGATGAACCAACGACCATTACAGCTGTTAAAAGACAGATTGGAATAAGCTGAACGATATTTTGTGGACTAGATCTACTGGAGATACCACATTATACTTTACCTCCAGGGTGGTGTGGAAATACGTATAAAAAGATGTAAATGTGAACATCAGAGGTATATCGTTCAGAGCTTCTTTCTCCAAGAATGAATTTTTTTAGGGGGGAGTCATGCTCCCCCTCTCCCCCGATTTGACAGCAACCATTCCCCCTAACCACCCCCCTCCACCACCAAAGCACATATATAAAAAAACAGCGATGTGGAGACATTACCAACACATACTCATACGGATTTCGCCACGTTTCTCGCCGTTTTCATTGAGTTCGCTTTGTTTTTCGCTATTTTGACGGAGAATGGTTACTCTGACGACAAAAAGTGATAGGACCTTTTCTGTAGGAAATTTAATTCGCTACAACTTTATAGTTCGAAATTTTCACGTAGATGCCACCGTTCGCGAGATATTCACGAAAAACTGATTTCGGGCGTCATTTATCCAATATGGCGGCCGAAGCTCACACCGGATCATTGAGGACTTTTAGTATGTTGAACTACTAGTAGATGCCAGTCTGAGCATCTCTGCCTAAAATCAGCTTTGTTCGAATTTTTTCCGCTATTTTTCCTAACTTTCCTGTACTAAAGATAGAATGCGTAAGAACGATTTTAGATCAGAGCGAAACGAAGTTAGTTTTACCTAGGATTAATAGGAATCTTAATACATATAATACTCAAGTCTGCGAGTGAGAATCGTTAGAAAAAGTTTGCTGTATTCCATTTCATGCTTTTTTGAATTGCAGCGAAACATACAGATTTACATGAAAATGCAGGTAACAAGAGCTCGATGTATTTTTGAAATTTTGAATGTTTCGATTAACGATTGATTGTTAAAAAAATCAGCAGTATAAAGCGGCAATCTATCTATCCATCCGTGATCCAATGTTTTAAAACTTTAGTTTATTGTAAGCAGATACTGCGCATTTTACCTTAAGTTTTTAAAACCTTTTAAAATGATAGTTTAGTAAATAAATGCAGTTCTGGATCACTAGCGAATTTCTTGAGGATCTAATCAAAAAATACAACATGATAGAATAAATTAATTTCCAATAGTTGAGCGTAGACAAAACAAATTCTTGAACCTAAACACAAAAGTTCATTCTGAGTAATCGGAACCATGCGACATTTAACCAACACGCAAGATAACCAACCTTGATAAGTGTTAGAAATTTATAAGACAAAAGCTTAAATATTAATGGTTACAGCGATTACACATTTATTTACATTACTAGTCCAGAAATTTAAAAAAAACCTGTATGAGGAATAAATATATCTGAAGGATAAAAATATATATAGATGAAAAGGTAAAAATGAAAAAAGATTGGCGTGGGAATGGTAAAATGAAATCCATTATGCGCTCTCCGTATTATTCTAATATATGTGTGTCACGGTATGAATCTGTCAGAGAAGGCCATCACCGTCTGAAAATTTCACCTCATCTCTCAAGAGAAGAAAATATTATCATTTCAAAGAACGGACATTTTTTTACTTATTTTATATAAATATAAATTGTGGAGCTGATTTCAATGCGGAAAAAATCTCTTCCGAGTGTGGAATGTTATGTATCACGAAAAACAAACGGTTGAAAGGGAAAATTCTATTCGACTGGGACTGTATATTGGTGGAATATCGATTGGGAACGGAAATTCCACGAGCGTAACAGATTCGAAGGGACATATAAATGCCACAGACGTCCCTCGCGATAAAAAAGAGGAAAGGCATTCTTTTCGCGGGGACCGTCTCTCAGAGATCGACCATTCCTTCAATTAAGTAGTCGAGGCATTCACGGTCGCTAAGCGACATTTTCTTGGCATCGGAGAGCGGAAGTGGAGGAGCGGCTGAGTGTGGGATGCAGGACACGGCGGACGCCATAACGAGATACATATATATACGTATAGCGGAGGAATCGCGCAGGAAACACTTCTATCGATCGAATTACGTACAGACCACCCGAGGATTACGTTACTATTTACTTTGTCGGTTCGATGGAAATCGGTCGTTTATTTTTTTAAATATGCAGTATATTATCTAAACATAGTGTTTTTCTTGGTTTAAAATTGGATTTTTGCATGCGTACAAACGGTTAAATATTTACGATATCATAAGAAGCGATTGTTAATTTTTGGGTCTCCATGTCGCAAATAAATTTCACGAGTTTTCCTTTAATTATCGCAAGTCATTACGAAAAATGCTCCGAACTCTTGGCTCATCCGTTCACATTCACAAAATCTATATCATCGATTAGAAATTTACTGCGTAGGTGGATTATGTGATGTTAACACGCCCTATTAGAATTAGTGGGTCATCTGAACGTATGAAGTTTTCGATAAAAACGTTTCATTTTATATTAACTTTAAATTAGATTCAAATGCTGCAATCGATTCGTTTCCGGAGCGATTTAGTAATTTAATAAGGTGTGTGTGTGTATATATATATATATAAAATTCATATTAGTTCCTGCTGTTCCAAATGCGACGAAATAATTTATCGTATCCCTCTAGTAAACGCACTGAATGGTTCTTTCGAAATACGCGTATAAATATTTTCATTCAGCCCATAAAAACACTTTGGGATTTGGCAATTTCTTTTTCTTTCTCCACGAGAATCCTTTCATTTAAAACAAGGAAAACGTTTTCATGTAAGGAATAAAGGGAACATTGAATACCAAAAAAAGCAGTACATATATCACAGCAATTAAGATTTCGATCACGTAAGCCGTAAATTACATTTCACGGCACTTTTGCTTCCACAGCCTCCCTCCTTCTTCCTCAAAACTCTTCGTCTGTCATTTTTCATAAAACTTTTATCGATGGAAATCGTTTTATGGGTTTTTACTTTTCCAGCGGGGTGTCCTGGCTAAGGGACGTAAGGATAGGGAGAGGAAAGATGGGATACGTGAGAAAGAGGAAAGAAGAGGTGAAGAGGGAGAGACAGACAGACAGGGAGGAAAGAAAAGAGGAGGCTAGATAGATAAATAAGTGTCTTTATTTTTATTATTTTATAGAAGCTTCTAGGAAAGATATAGTATTTGTGGTAAGAAACCCAGGTAGCGCCAGGCTTGGCCAACCAAGTAAAAAACCAGGAGGGAGAATATATTAAAAGTGAGGGAGTAAGACTGTCGAAGCTAAGGAAATACTTGGAGTGCCACGGCGGCTCTTAATTATTCTAGTCAGACATTTTGCCGAAGTCCTAAAGGAAATCACAGGGAGATATATCATAGAGGCAACCAAACTCTTCAACAAAGGGATCGATATACTGTCGCATGCCTGTGCAAGAATAGGCCAATGGAATTTGACGTTGAAAAATGTATCGTCGTAAATTTCGCTCGCTCTACTTACTCTACTACCTTCAGCAGACAAACTTAGTCACAAAAGAATAACGATTTGCCGAAACGTATCATTGCGTGACAGCATAAAATGTCTCTGGGACTTATCGAAACACAACTGGAGGCCTAAAAAAATTCAAAAAGGAAAATCTGGATACCTAAGCAGACCGGAAGAATGCAGCTCTTTAGACGAAGAAACGATCCCTTGGTCCAATAAATACTTCAAATTCTTCGATACGAAAGGAAGAGACGAGACAAATGAGCAATGATCGGTGGAAAATGACAGCGACTGTTCCCATCTTTCAAATTAGGGCAATTTATCCCCGAGGTTCTATCCCATTTTAATTTAGCACTATATCCATAACAAAGCCGGCGTCTATATCTAAAAAAAATTAACCTCGACTGCTTTATATATTGATCAACATAAGACTATCACGGCGATACAAAAGTCTGAAAGGAGAGTTGTTCCTCGAAGGATTAATCCTTGACTCAAACCTCGAGTTAAGCTCAAATGCTTTATCACTATCGTATTTAATAGATTCAAAATTAAAACAGATGCTTCTCCCAAAATATCGGCGACCGCTTTTACTGGATCTTGAATAAAAGTCGTTAGAATGCTTTTAAAACGTCCAGGTAGCGACGGTACTCGCAATTTCATTGGCTCTCTCCTCATGATGCCTAAGAAGGGACGGTTAAAGAGAATAAGAAGAAGTGCCGACCGTAGCTAAAGCTATCTCCCAGAGGGCACTGACGCTGCCTACCGAGAATTCTCCATACATGCGACCCGAGGCGTTCTCTTGTTTCGCCCACCCCTCAGCCGTGCATGCAATGGACACCTCGCCCGCCGTTTCTATGGAACAGTCTACTTCTTAGAGCCAAAGGGGGTTTCTTCTTCATCGGCTTTCTTTCCTTTTGGTTGAGGACGCCTCAAAGCAAAGTCTAGAAACTCTGTAACGCGCGGTGGGATATGAATGCGCAAGCTATGTTTCTGAATTAATAGTTCAAGTGAACTCAGAGACGGAGGCAATTGTGAATAAAGCCTTCGACCGATATATAATTAATAATATCCGCAATAAATGCTTACGATCTACAAGATTAATAATGCCTATTATATAAATACATAATTCCAGACGAAAATGTAATGTTAAATTAACCTAAAAAATAAATTGAAATGTAATATTTAAAAAAGAGTATTATATTTTTTAAGTAAACACTTGATCTGTAAGTGAACTGAAGCGTTTTTTTCTTCAGAGTAAACGTTTAACGTTTCGTCATTACGTTTAATTTTGTAACATTTTAATTTAACCAAATTTTAAAAATAATTTCAATTTATTTGCTGAATAAACTGAGTCCAGCTTATTTATTGGAGACACAAATTAACTGCTTTACGCCATATTTGATATAAACAGATTTTCAAACGTTAAATGGCAAAGCGTCTTTCAAGGTGACAATAGAGCAAAAGGCGTTTACATCCAGTCAACACACACGAGTGATATTTACCGCCCGAATAAAAAGATTTGTCAAGTTATCTGTTAAGTGGTTTCTCAAGCTTACACGAAAACGCCGAAATACAGAGACCCTTAAAGTCCCATAAAACAGCTCGACGCTTAAGAAAAAAAAGCCGTGACATCAAAGGAACGTGGAAAGATGGAGGAAAATGAGCGAAAAACAGGCCGGAATTTTAAAGCGAGGATAAAGTCAGTTCGAACGGAGCCTCAGATGCGCAGCCCATTTCATCTTTAGAAAACTCCCTTTCAATACACGACCTCTCCCTCTCTCCCTCTCCACGCGTCCACAATAACGGGCCCTCTCTCTCTCTCCCTCTTCTCCCCCTTTCTCTCCCTCCACCATCCATCACCCAGCCACCCTCTCTCCTCGTCCAATCGCAAACAAAAATAAAATGAAGACCACAAACAACCCTTCCCCTCCTCACTCGCTCTCCTCTTCAATCCTCCTCTCCTCTCTCCCCCTCTCCATACCTCTCCCTACTTCTCTCTCTCTCTCTCCCCGCCGTGTCCTTCGCTGTCTCTCTCACACATCCCCGTGATCTCCTTCTCTAACACTATCAAACACCTCCACCAAGAGGGAAAGAAAGGAAATTCCTTCCCGTTTCCTCCCCTCTCTAACTCTCTCCCTCTCTCTCTCTAACTCTCTCTATCTCTCTCTAACTCTCTCCTCCTCTCTCCTCCTCTCTCTATCTCTCTCCCCCTCTCTCTAACTCTCTCTCTCCTGTATTTTCCATCCTACCATTCCACGCTCCACCTTCCAAAATAAGCCCTTTCGCGCGGTTAATGTCATTTGGTTCTCCCAAATCCGATTCCTCTTTAACAACACACACACACACGGGAATCTCCGTCTCATCCGCATTCCCTTCATCTCAATCGTCCTCATTCTCCTTTCGCGACATTCATTCACTATCGCCTAAACCGATCTCTTTAATTATTTATCCTCATGAATACTTTAGACAATCTCTATTTTTTTTAAAAAGATGGGCGTGCATATAATTATATTATTTTCCGATTCCTCGTCCAAACATTTCCCGACGTTTTTACCCCTCCTTTATCAATTTCTACGTCAGTCTCTCCTCTAATTTTCCTTGTTTCCCTCACCATTATACTCAACTCTCTACCTCTCCTCCTCCTCTTCTCCTTTATACTCTCTTTATGTATCTCCCTCTCTCCACCAAAAGTGTTTTCTATCCCTCCATCTACACCTACAGCAACAACTCGACTTTCTCCGTCATCCCCGTTATTCTCCAATCTCATTTTTTCTATTTTCTCTCTCTCCTTTCCTCTTCCTGTTTCCTCTCTCCCTTCCTCCTCTTTCCATCCATCCAATCCTAATTATTCCGGACTTCCATTCGACATGAAAAATTTATCCTCCTAATCCTTCCGACTCTCCACTCTCTCTCTCTCCCTGTGGTCTAGCACGTAACCTTCCTGCCGTATCTCCGTCTCTTCCTCTCTCTCTCTCTCTCCCATTCCACATTCTCCCTCTCTCTCTCTCCCCGCTGCAACTCCTTCTTCCCCTCCTCACCAACCCCCCCGAGGCTGGATCTTCTACATTCCTACCGGATCATTGGCCGCCGCTGCGTGGAGGCCTCAGGTGATGCAGCACGGGCGAGAGTGAGGTGGAGGGGGGGAGAGGGGGAGGGAGAGGGAGGGGAGTGGGAAAAGAGGGAGAGAGTGATGGAGAGAGGGTCGTGGGAGAGAGCGAGAGGGGTGGATGTGCGGCAGATGAGTCACTCCGCATCACTACCACGGGGTTTATTAAGGGGAGAAGGGGCGAGAGGGGGGCGGGGGGGGGGAGGCCGAGTGATGTGCACGCGTTGTGTGTGTGTGTGTACTCGTAGGTGGATGTAGAGGGGATTGTTCGGGAGGGGGAAAAGAGCTGGAACAGAAGAGTTTGGTCGGGAGAATACAAACGGATCCCTTTTTTTGATTCACTCTATATAAAATGGTTTTTAAAAAAAAACAGAAATAATTCTCCCTGCGCCATTAGAAAAATTTCGCCAGCAAAAGAACGTCAGAATGTTGTGGAATGAACGATTTTTTTTAAAACTTTGTTATCGCTGGATCATTATAAAAAGAAACGACGGGGTTTGTCCCCGACCATTCCGGTAATGGCGACTGCTCTTTTGTAATAAGCCGACTGAGGCAACTTTCATTCTGCAGAAGAAAGTTCATGGGTCGGAATAAATGAACGTTAAGTAAGGAAAAAGTACGTCTCTGGTTCTTATTTTCTAGGATATCGGGAAAGAAAGTCCGTCCTTTGATGTGGGCGACTCCTTTATTACCTACGAACATTACTCTCCATTCAAAGCGTTATGAAGCTTAATTGTATATATTTTTTTTCAACTTCTGATGCAAGAGGAGAGTGTTTCCGATCACTAAAAAGCGACCGGCGAACACTTCGAATACAGAATGAACGACAAAAATCAAAATTTCCCCATTTTTCACGGTAAAAAAAAAATCAATTCCAAGAGTATCAATAAATATAAACAGCGCACTCGACGGCGACTCTTTATGAATCTCTTAGACTTCAAAGATTTAAAAAAAAATTAAAACGACTATTACATTTGAGTCGCCAGTTTAGCATAATGGCTCGTGCCAAGCCGTATATTCATTCGAGCGAACATGAGTTAGCAAATAAGAGTAATGTAGCAATGAGTGGTTTACACACACTGCTTTCTTGGAAAGCAACGGAAGCGAATTCCTGTTGTTTACGATGCCTAAGACATAAAACCGAGGATGTGCGTTGAACAAATGGTTCTACGTCCGACAGTAATACAAAAAATACGATCATAGTTGATAAGAAATTTCAGATCAATAACGTCAATATGAAAAAAACAACTAAAGTAAACGCTTCCAGGTAGCGTATAAAATATCTCCAAAACTCTTCGCTAATTTATAGCTATGACTACTTCAATAGTTTTAAAGACACATTCAAGTGAGCTGGAATTCAAACAACAAACATTCAAATTCGTACGAAAAAAAATATATACACACACATATATACAGTGCCTTTTTGTGACGGTACGCTCCGGTACGGCGTACCGGCACTTTTTTTTCAGAGCGATGTTGACACTCGTTTAATTTCGGTACATTTTCATTTTTTTAATTCTTTAAAACCTAAAGTAATAAACGAGTTCTACGAATGTTAAACATTTTGATTTTAATTATCAACTTTGTCATTGAAAGTTCATAAAAAATTCAATAGAGAAGGGGGAAGAGGGTGTAGGAAGAGGTGGCGGGAGGTGGGAGTACCGGCACCTCTTTTTCTACAAAAACAGCACTGCATGCATACATACATACACACACACACACATACATATATATATATAAAGTGAGTGCACATATCAAGGGTAGTCACTTTTTCGAAAGTCTGGAGAAAGGGATCACGATACGATATTTAATTACTATCTTTCACTAAAATTACCAAAGTGTACGCAATTTCGCGAGCATATAATTAACGGACTTCTGAAGGAATAAAGACGAAGACAGTTTCATAGATCAGAAAATTTTCAAAGAATACGCCCTCCGCTCTGGATGATCTGGCCTGCCCTGGACTGCAGGTCATTCTATCTCGAGACACTAAACGCTAACTCAGGAAGAAAGTAAAAAACGCAGAGTGGCGTAGTGCGAGAGGGCGGAGAGAAGGTACAGAGTCGATTCTAAGGAAGGAAGCCATCCAGCGTCAAACACGGTCACGAATCTCTTAATTCCGAATTGGCTCGATTTTCATTCCAGACGGCCAACCAACCGTGGAACGACCGGGTTATCCACGAGTGGAAGAATGGAGAGGAAGAATGATAGTAAATGACGGAGGGGAGGAGAAAATAGGGGTGGGAGGAAAGAGGGTAGGAAAATAGGGATAGGAAGAGAAAAGGAGGGAGGGAGGAAGGGGAGAGAGGGCGCGCGAGTGAGGGAGTGGATCAAAGAATGGAATGAGAAGGAAAGGATGATCTCGAGTAGCAAGAGGGTAAACACGACCCTTGATTTATGGCATTTAAACATCGTCCATCCAAAAGCCGCACTAAATCCAGGTTATTCAAGAGCAAAGTAGATATCGTCGACTTTTGAGGGTTTTGGAATAAAATCTAGCTGAAAATGAACCCTTTTAAGAAAGTCATAAGAAATTAGAGAATTTCGAGAGTAAAAATACCATAGCGGTGTATCACAAAAGATGTTGAATGCGATTCGAACGATACGCTAAAAGAAGCCGAAGAAGTCGAACTTGATAAAAATGCTATCAAATTGTTGATCGCATAAAAAAATGAAAAAGAAGAATGCTAACGCTCCATCAACAGAGAGCTATGAAAAGCTATCGTGAAATGTATCACAGAAGATATTATTCAACTCATCACCGCTATCATTTACGTTAGCACTGCATTTAGAAGAAAACCTGATTAAAACATGAAATCTAGCGACGAAAACATGCAATTGGTAAACGAGAAGTCCCTTTTAGTCTTTCATCCAGCAAATACCTAAATTAGAAGGAAAACCTTATGAATGACGCAAGTAACTCTAAGAAACCGTACAAAATATTCAACCACAAAGTAGCCGTCATAGGCTGTATCTCAGATATATCATTCCTTCTTACTGCACGATGAAGAGTTGTCAGATAATCAAATCGCAGACGTTTAGTGGTCCACACAGATTAAAATAGGCCTTTAAAGGTCAGCGGGCAACTTCAACTAACAAATTTCAAGGCACGGGCAACGTACATCTTATTTATTATTTTCAACATATTAATATTATTATAAATTACACCTATCTAAACAAGAATATTATTTCGGAAAAGCGAGTTATTTTAAGTGATATTGAATTCTGACAGCTTAGTATATGAAGAAAATATAATTCATCCATGCAATTCTCATACTGCCATTCAAAAGTTAATTCGGGAGCATTGTAAATTGATTCAATAATTTAAATACCATAAAAGTCAGGTTTACTTATGTACGTTAAAACAAAAGTGCATTTTAGAAGTGATATTTCTTAATACGTAAGATCAAAATTTTGGTTGCGATCATCTCAGTTTCAATGGAAAGTCTGTTCTCAATTCAATAATTTATCTTTCTTAAAAAACAGTCCCTCGCTTATGTTCGAAATCTGAACGGCCGTATAATATTTAAATACATTTTAAAGGAATGTAACCGAACATTTTATACGATTTTAAATCTCAATTATTGCTTGAAACCGCTTCGCGGGCAGCATTGAATCAGCATGTCGCCCGCGAGCTATGTGTTGGGTAAAGGCAGAGGTCGGCAACGTTTTACTGTTGGGTACCACTCTTTATCAATATTCACAATCCGTGACCCTTCACGCGTGCTACCCTTAAATTCGTTTTGCCCGTAACGCTTACGAAAAGCGGTTCTAATATTATAAAGGAATCTTGAATATAATGCGGTATCAATGAAATACAAAATAAAATTGAAATAAAAATGAAATTATTTTTAAAATATATACTTTTCGTAATTATTCTCTGAAATATCGTACCACTTAAATCTCTTCGCGTGCTACCTTATGGCACGCGTGCCATAGGTTGCCGACCCCTGGGTTAAGGTCTTCACAACAAGGCAATGCTCCTGAGACACGAATGTGTGTTGTTCTGCTCCTCCCCCCCATTGCCTCCCTCCCTTCCCTGTTTCTCCCCTTAACTCATTCCATATCAAATACAACATATTCTCCCTCTCATCCCACACTAAAATCCCATATATGGCCAATATATGGGAAGTAATATATTTATACATATATTTTAAAATATATGGATTCTATTAGAAATTGGCCCATTTCATATATATTCACATATATTGAGCCATATATGGGCAATATATGGAAAATAAGTGGAGCCAAGAAAGCACATATATATGTTAAATATATGGATCCATATATGGAGACTATATGATGATGATGGAACCAAGTTAGGATTCTTCGTACTGACTGTGAGACATATTGAAAGTATATTTTCATTCCAGATATCATGCATAAATAGTCATATACTGTAAGATATATAGTTTATATTTTGAAGGCATATATTTAGCTATGTGTTAACGAAAAAGTCATATTTTTCATACACGGAGAATGTATGAAATATGTCCGAAATTCACTTATATTATTCATTATATAAAGATAAATATATGGATTTCAAATATATATATATTTATTCAACATGTTTCCCATATATGAAACCAATATGAAATATTAAATATATTTACATATATTTTAAATCCGTATATGTATCCATATATGGAAGGAAAATATATTTTTTCCACATATTTCCCATACATGAAAAATATATAAAATACTAAATATATTTTCATATATTTTAAATCCATATATTTAGCCATATCTGGATGAAAAATATATTTTAAATCCTCATATTTCCCATATATGTATACAAAATATACGGTAATTCCATATATTGTTGCATACATTTGACATATATTGGCCGCTCATATATCATAAGCCCATATACAGCCCATATATCTACATATATTGACAGTATATGTTTCATATATGGGGCTTTAGTGTGGGATTCCACACGCCCACATCCTCTCTCTCCTCCAACTCCCTTTTCTTAAAAGCGGCTCCTCCTATCTCCGTCCCATTCCCCTCAAACTATTTTCCCCCGAGCCTTTTAATTTAATTCAATAATTCATGTAGACGAGGGCTCATGCCACCCACCTTCCCTCTGGTTTCCTTTTATCCCGATGTGCCCATCGGTTCGGACGCAGGGCAGCCACGTGGTTTCCGAGAACGGAATGACGTTTGAAAACCGCCCCTAAAATTAAGACGATGCGCTCCGGGCTTTTTCCCCCCTCTGTTTTTATCCCCTAATGCCCTTCGCATTTCTGGTAAAGACCTACCCTTCCCATTTCCAGGAATTTCCAATAAGATTTTCGATTTTATTAGATCGGAAGAATCCATCCGACGGTCACAATCGAAGCAGAGGATGCCTCCAATAACGACAGATGGGTTTTAGAAAATCAGATAACCACTGAATACGACCGCCTTCCACTCGATATGCGCATCTGACTTTCCCGATCTTCGTTTTGGCGTTGGAGTTATATTCGTAATTATCGTAAATTATGATATTTAAGTATTTTATCTGACTTTTATTATAGACAGATAAAATTTTTTTAAACCCGATTATTTCTTAATGAAGCGGAGTATCAGTTTCGTCGATTTCAAAAACATCACAGCATGAACGCGTCCCTAACTGACAGCGCAACGGCAAGCAACAACCGCTTGAAGCTTCAATCGGCTTTAGTTGAGTCGATAACTTCAGCGTTTTGGTAGTTCTTCGCCGTAAATAGGATCACCCTTGGTTCTTAAGGGATTTCTGGAGGAAATAGATAGTTTTCCTAGTAAATAAGTTATGAGTAAGATTGTTAAGGTGAGGAAGGGAAGAAAGAGGATTAAGACCTTTCCATGTGATGGTTTATACCCATAAAGGGATTTTATACCAAAGTTGTCGCCATTACCTCGGCTTAAGGAAAAATCTTTCGGCGGATTTCAGAAGAAAAATACTTCAAAGACGACGTGTTGAAATCTTTTGAGGAAAAAATACGGTTCGACTGCGAGATAAGTAATTTGAGAAAAGTAAGAAACGAGCGAGGCAGGGGAAAAAGGAGAATTTTAAAGGGTGGTGCGTTACAAGCATTAATCTGAGGGCGAGAAGGAAAAGGAAAGGCGGAAAACAGACGGTAGTGCGGAATTCTGCGTAAGACGATTCACTTGAAGACATCTTTCTGAGAAATGAAAACAAAACATTGTTGCCAACTCGCGCCCAAATTTCCGAAAGACAAAACTGCGCACGGAGAGTGAATCTGTCACTTCGCTAGGGTTTACATAACGCTAAATTTTTCGGCTGCAAAATTTTTATAACAATATGAGATATTTTGAAATTTTTCCGATGTGTGATTCTAAGGAGCTAAAGGAATAAATAACGCATTCTAAAGAGTTTAAAAAGCAAAGGAGATGGCGTGCAGAAGCATGAAGAGAGAGGGGAAGTAATCAAAGCTTTTCGGCGTCCAACTCATCCCGTAATCTCGCGCTCCGCTTTTAATGAAAGTCAATAAAATGCGCGAACAGACTCCAAAATATTAAACGGTTTCTATCGTGAATATAATGAACTCTAAGAAGTAATTTGCTTTTACGAATAAGCGGGAAAGAAACGGCCGTATAAATGAGCAAGCCGATAGTTTTTTCATACATACTTATTAAATAAAAACCGTTATCGCTTTCACTGTCAAAGGGGATCGAGGTTTAGACAGCTCTCTCTTTGTTTCTATGCAAATTCCAGTACGAGTTACTTAATTTCGCTTTTCAGGCGCTAGGAAGCTCCCCTCAAACCAATCGGAAAATGCCATTGCAGATGGCTGCTTTTTTCCCCCGATTTTCCCAATTATTTAATATTTTCCAGAGCTATCTTTCTCGTTGAAGTAACAATTTACAATACAACACAAAACATGAAACACTTGATGAATGAGAGAATGAGACTACGTACTTCACAGGGAACTCGATTGATTAATCGATTTAACTGAGATAAGATAAAATCTATTTATTCTCTCGCCCTATAGACAGTGCATGTTTTTCTGACAAATCAATCTAATGATATATTTCGTATCTCACAGACATCTGGGAATAACATTCGAATACTCGACAATCTCTAATTTGTTTACTGCAAATCGACTGAAGAGTTAATATGACCGAAGATACAGTGAGACGAAGAATTCGGAATTTTTTATTTCGTCCGGCGCTTGTTTTTTTCTGATAGTGGAAGTGCGATAACGATAACGAAAAAAAACTTCGTCTTCTTTTTTTTTTTAATTGCAGCGTATATATCTTCTCGGGAATGTGACACTTCTTCGCAAATTCCCCTCTTTTTTCCATTTTTCTCTCCTAATCAAGCACGCGAACGATTTTTGTCACACGTTCCCGATATGCTGGAATTCTAAAACCGACCGTTACCGCGAAATAAAATATAGGATTCCAGAAAAGTGAACGCGAGCGAGTTGACAATACGACTCCAAACCTATTTATTACTCCGAGCGGGGTGTCGGAATAAAATCCAAATTATTGAAATAACCGAGAAAATATTTTTTTAAATCAAAAAATCTTTCGTCTTGAAAATTTTCCACTGTTATTTCTTATTACATTGGTTTCATTTTTTTGCCAACTTGTAAGAAACAATGAGATTCAACCTGACACCATAAAAGATGACAGCGAAAGACGTGGCAGGCCGCGTCTCCAGGAATGGCGCGGACGACGAGCGGGATAATGTCTCCATGGAGAGGAAGAGAGAGGGAAAGGGAGAGAGAAGAGAGAGAGAGAAAGGGATAAAAGGGGGGGAGAGGGAAAGGCACCGCTAATCGAGGGCGGTTTTCACTCTCGAAGGCACTTCGCTCCGATTCGGAATATAAAAGAGCTAACGCTGTCCAGCTGGAACTCGGCCACCCACTCCATTTGCACGGACGAGAAGACCTTTATTCCAATGCTCCATCGAATAAACCGTCCTAAGGCCGCCACTAAGAGAGAAAAGTGTGAGAGAGGCACGCACGCACGTCAGTCGCTCCGTACGCTAGCGCGAATCTTTGGCCGCAACCCAGTTGCTCAGTGACACACATAAAACGCGCGCACATCGAACGCCAAAAGTAAAAAAAGTACATAAAATGTAAGCACTTTCGTGAAGTGTCTTCGTATCGAAGGCAACTTGATAAGGCGCTCATTTGCGCTGTGTCAGAAAAGATGGCGCCAGATAAAGCAGGGAAAGTGGATTCTCTTTCGATGCGCCAAATAGAGTGAAGGAATGTGCGGGGAAAAACTGAAGAGGGGGGGGGGGGGTGAAGCAGGGAGAGTGGGGTGGGGTGGGGTGAGGTAATAATAGGGAGGAGTGGGGGGGGGGAGAAAGAGGGGGAAGGCATAAGTTGAAGATTATTGTACATGCGGTGGATGGAAATACTCTTCTCGAATAACCCTCAAAAGACACAATCGAGAGTTTCAGAGCAATATTATCTGGTGTCCAGGCGATGTTAAAGCCGCTGGAAAGAAGACGTGTTTGTCATACGTGTGAAAACAACAGATAAATTGACAATTTCTATTGTTATACTGGAACGTGTAAAGCTCCACCCTGACGCTCATGAAGGGCTGTTAATGTGAGATTTCAAAGTGGAACTTGGTTTTAAACGCTAAAAGTTAAATTTGAGCAACGACGAGTTGAATTTACCTTCACAAATAGGATTATTGCCGGGCAATGCCAGATTTCCACACGCCAAGAGTAAACAATCTCACTACTAGGATATCTATTCTTATGACGTGGAAACAGGTTATACTTTTGCTGAGCGTAACTAAAAGAAGAGCATACCTTAGAATATAACGCTACAATAAAGGATAGGATTAACTTTTGTACGGCTGGAGATCACTGACTCTTATCTATCTTTACGTAACCTCGTGACATACATGAATCGGCAAAAATCATTAAAACGTTATCTTTAAAATATCATCATAAACCTCACGGGACATTTCTTAATCCTTTTATGCCAATTTCAAGGCGAAAAACCATGATTATATTTCAGTGAATTCCGAATGTATTTCGCGACTGTCTTTTTCAACTACGTATGACATTAAGCGGCGTGAATGACTCGATATGTATAACATTATGATATCGGAGGCATTATTCGACGGAGGAGGAGGAATCTGTGACGGGGAACTTTTTCTCACGCGCGTGTCGTGTGCTCATTTTTCCACTCACGTGAAACGAAGGAAGAGACGACCGCGTTGGATAATGCATACGCACCAATCAAAGAGTGTGTTATTTCATCCTTGACATCCATTTGTTAAAAAGTTCACAAGAAACAAAGAGAGATAATTCCGGCAAATATCAATTGTTCTCGATAGAGAGAGAGAGAGGGGATCTTTCTCTCTCTTGACCCACTTCTCTCTTCGATGACACAAATACGGCGATATTATTGTTTTCAGAAACTCGGCGGTCAATCGAGTGCCACTGAATGGGGGAGAGAGGTAGGGGGGGAGGGGGGAAATGGGGGGGGGAGTAGGGGGGAGCAGAGAAGGTGGAAGGGGGAGGGCCGATGGAGAACATATCCGCTGCGGCGGGAAATGACGTCGGCAATAGCTCCTATTTTTCTCTTGTCCTGCGGCGGCGATGATTTATGTTCCGTGTCTACTTACATACCAGTTAATGTTACAGCGATTGAGATTACGTAACGAAGAAAAAAAACCTGTGGAAATGGAAAAATAACAGCGGCGAGCAGATGTTTAATTACTGCAGAAGAAATTGTTTTGTAAAAAGAAAAAAATCTTTATTTACAGCTATCCATTTTTAAATTGTCTAATAGGACATATAATTATATCCACGATTGATTTATAATATGAAAACAGAATTTAAAAATCGCGTTAATATATCGCTGACTAATTTTATTTCTAATGAAAACGCTTTATTGAATTTTCCTATCTTCTAAATAATGCAAATGCATCTTTCTGCTTTTCTAAAAACTAATAATTTTTCTATATAGAGTTCCAAACTCCTTTAACGCACAGCAGTATAAATTCTATAGTAAAAAATAATAAAAAGTTACGTTCTCGAGGTTTAAGGATATTAAGAAGGGATTCTTTAAACAACTGCCACCGAAAAAAATCATTTAAAAGAATTTTTTTTGGACTTCGTGCTTCTGTCTTCACGCCAATCACCTCTCGCTCAAAGGCGAAGCAGAAAATGGAGTCCAGGGCAACGAATCCAGTGGAACACGTGCTACAAAGTTTGCTCAACCAAATACACCATCGTTATTACCGTGCACCGCGATGCGCGCGGGAGGCGTTCGGTGTTCTATCTATCTCTCGACTAATGATTTTTAATAAGACGGTGGTGGAGGATGAGAGAGCACCATTCTGCGGTTGCGGCGCGAAAACAAAAGACGGAGTAATTGATTGCGTGGAAACGATCTGGATACAAGGAACTGGCACGGAGCTAAGGTAAGGAATTATTGCACCCGAGGCCGTAGCTACTACTTCACGAGGTAGGAGCGGTTAATGTCAATGCCATCCGGGTGGAGGCGCATCGGTCGACCTTATCAGCGCCGTTAACATCTCATCTTTCTCTCTCTCTCTTTTCTAAGGAACTACCGAGAGGGAAACGAACCTACGTTTGCGCGTGAGTTTCCATCTTCATCAATCCACGCGAGCAGGAAACTATATAAGGTAACGTCCAGGTGTTTTAAGAAGCAGCGAACCAAGGTCAAGAGCGTAGTCTCATTCTGGACCCATTTCAGCTTCCTTCTTCGAGTGGTGGGCGTCAAAAACCTCGAGCCTTGAGATTTATTCGAAAGATTTTCATCTTAACATCCGTAATTTACTTAAAATTCAACCCGATTGACTGTTCGTCGGAATTTATTAGCAACGGACAACAATAATTGAGTCGAGAAGCGAATAATTAAGGGGGAAATGGCAAATAACCTAAAGGCGAACGCGAGAGAATGACATTAAAGTGACAGAGGGATATCCGAGGTCCCTTAGCATTTTATAATTGCGTATTTAATTTATGACCACTTCCCCAGTCGCTGTCAACGAAGGATTCAACGCGCCTACACAAACTCTCCGAGGGAGTTCAAGAGAAGCTGTACTCGACGCAACCAAAGACGGAAGCTAAGGGAAACCTTAAAAGGTTATCTGAAACTGCATATTTATAAAGAGAACTGATTGAACTCGCAATCAAAACTGTGATTGCCTTGTGTTTTCATTTGCGGGTAAATTAACCGCTTTAATTGCACTTAAGAAATCAAAAATCATCGTATCATCTCTTGTCAAAGAGATTACAGAAAAAACTGGGTCAAGATTACTCAGATAAAATGAGGTTTTTCACAAAGATGTATTAGGTTAAAGTGAATCGCCTTTATCTTAAATTCTTGAAATGAAAATTTCATTCAAAAATGCTACCTGCTATCGCGGGTGAAAGATAAAAATATATGAAGAAATTATGTGCTGAAATTCGAAGAACAGAAGTAACATTTTCTGATAAAGAGTACTGTTACCGAAATGTATGACGCCGACTTAGGCAGGGGATAAGGCGATGCTAAAAACGACAAGATAAAATACATAAAGGTCGACACTCTACGTAGAAATATTTGCCTATTTCTTGTTTCACGATGCGATTAAAATAGATAAAACAAATACCACCGATAAAAACAAATTACACTTCGAATTTTAATCCCTCGCATTTTCTAAGAACCTTAAAACACACGCGCTGCAAATTTTTATGATAACGTTTTGAAGATTATAAAAATGTGCAACACATTTCATCATCGAAATAATCCCGGAATTCCAGAGATAAAAAAACCAAATTAACCGTCTCCTTTTAAGCGCCTTACGAAAGTGGCGATATCGATTCCCGCCGGCAGATGGCAGAAGTGAGCAACCGTTAGATGAAAACTCGTCCCGTGCGGGGAAAAAATCATTCCAATGCAGCTCTTAATTGCTACACGGATTTTTCCCATCTTTTTTTCTTTTCAATAGTAACGACCGTAATACCAGCATAACACAGCCGTTACGTATAGCAACTTAGAAATCGGCCATTGGAAGAGGGGAAACGAAGCGATTCGTCCGAATGAGAGAGGCCAGCCTCTCGCGCGATGGAGAGCCTCTCTCAGTTGCGATAGCTTCCAGAAGGCTCCCGCAGAAGGTGAAAGTAGCTTTTGGGCGGTATTATTTCATTCGCCCGCGGCCATTCGTGTTTCCAGACAACACCTACCTTTTACAAACATAATTATTTGTTCTTTCTCTCCTTAGGCCATCGCCAAACACTTATCCACTCAATCAGAAAATGGACAGAATCTTTCATATTCTCGATATCTAAAGGGCTGCAGTAAAGGGGGAGGGGGGGAATGCACGGGAAAGGGGGGCCATCCATCAGAAGAGGGCGCGGCACTTAGCCCACGCACATCCATTCAGTGAAAGCTTTCTCACGTGGCATAGAAGAGGCGAGATGCGGAAAGTCTGAGAGGCGGAAGCGACTCGCGGAAAAACCATCCATCGCTTGCGTGCATGTGTGTGTGTGTGTGTGTGTGTGTGACCTTTTTAAAAGTCGCTATACCGAATTTATCGCGACTCTTCCCACGACTGAGAGGACGGAGAACCGGTTCGATTCCCTCCCATCGAAGAGCTTCCATCCGCGCGATAAATAAAGAGTTCGGTGAACGGCAGCGGGTGTCGATCGTCGAACTCACCTCGCGATTCTTCTGGAAAAAATCTTTCGCTTAAAAAGGGTTATGCTCAAAATAAGTCTCGTCAGACCCCCAAGGATGTTTTTTTCCCGATGCGATCGAACCTTTTAAATCTGGGGCACTTTATAGCCAAGAGTACGGGAATCTCATTCCGGGACGAAGCATACTTTTTCACGCCTACATTTCCGTGCCTCGGAGGGACCTTCCTTCCTCTCCCCCCCCTCCCCCCCATTTCCTTCCCTCCCCTCTCTCCCTTCACATCCGAGCCAAGCCGTTCCAGAGGCACGCCCCTTCGACGCCCACCCTCTCTCCATTTCACTCCCACTGCACTTCTGATGCACGTTTTCCGCTCAAAATTCCTCTCCCGTTTGCATATGCGACGGCGCCTCGTCCACATTCTCCCTCGGCAACCTCCCCCCCCCTCCCCCTCCCCCCACCGCCCTCTGACTGCCCTGACATCTGGAGCTTAACCCTCGTACTGTACGGAAGTGAATGATGAGAAGCTGCACCCAAGGATACATAGACGCTAGCGATAAGGTTCGAGACCAGGTCCTCGTGTCAATCGTGAAAGAAAACTGAAAACGGCAACTATGTTCGGCATTCCAAATCATTTACCGAATTTTCGTTAACTCATCAAGATAAAAAGATTATTTCGACAGAATTTCATCTTTAAAACGTCGATTTATCTTAAAGCGTAGTATCGCAAGATTCATATATCGCTCTGATAAAAGCAGATTGGACGCAATTAAATAATAAATAGTAAACCCAACAAAACCAGTGACGGTATTTATCAAAATAAGAAAAGTGTGGCTCTAGAAAAATACTAAATTACATATAGTATAATTCATAAAAACGTCAGAGAATGCAAATATCGATATCTGACTAAAACTCCGAATGGATCGGTCGACAGAAACGCACGAAACGGCAAAGCAACTTGAATGAAAAATTTCTAAATAAAATAACTCCAAAGTTGGAAATATATATATATTCGCCTAAGATAGGTCGGAATGAGGACATAGCGAGGGCTCATAAGCATTGGCCATGAAAGGGCACTAGCCTCGAACCCGGGACCACGTGAATTCATCCGAGACGGAGGGTAGGCGTGCACACAGATCTTCAACGGATAAACGTGGATGCTCTAGCTGAGACGAATGACTCACGGAGAAGCATCTCATCTCTCCCAGGTGCAGGCGAGCAAGGAGATGTGCATATACACACACACACACGCACGCAGAATCCGAGGATATGAATCCGAAGGATCACTCCGATGGAGAAGGTCTGCTTTTCGCATACCTTGGTCGACCCACGGAGCAATATTAAAGAACTTTCCTTGGAAAATTAGTTCCCTACCAGTAAATAAATGAAACCACATGTTAAGAAGTCCAATGACTTTCTTCTATATACATAGGTATATATATTTCACCAAGATTTAATAATGAAAGATACAGCAGAATGTTACATTTTCTCAATACAAACACAAAAGTCATACGATTGACCGCTGCGAAAACAGACAATCGAAGATAGCGCAAGTTATATATAAATCACTGAGAAAAAGTATCCACAGCAGGCAGTTATCGTCAAACTAAAAAAATTCTGGTTTGTGGTAAAATGAATCATTTAAAATTAGATACTGATTCGATTAATCCAAAACAGTTAGGTATCACTTCCATAAAAGATCGCATTTAATACGTTAAAACTAGCATCAGCAATTACATGTTAAAATGCAACAAAAACAATGGAATTAAATTAATTTCGAAGACAAGAAACGCGTCTTTAATCTTTCCTACTAATGAATTTAAAACGAATAACACCAAATAGTTATATTAGACCTTTTAAAGAAAATAAAAATATTTTTGATATTCTACAGCGCAATATAATTAGTATTTCAGAATCAAGTATTACTTCTAATGGTTCATTCAGATTTCAGACGCGTATTATACGAGCGGAACATCATCATCAACCGAACATCTTCAGCAATGCAGAGACAATAAGCAACGGAGTTATTTTTATGTAATCGTGAAAGTACACAAAGTAATGAAACAGAAACCTACTTAGAAAAATATGCGTATAAAGTGGTATAAATAATAAATTAACTTCCTCACTGCTGAAAAAGTTATATTACTGATTTCCCAGCGAAAATATAAAGTTTTCTTTATTTTTATTCGCAGGGCGGCCTGTTACATTCGGTTGCAGGTCATCTCCAAACATCCTCAGAACACCAGCGAAAAAAATATCGTGAAAACAATTTTCAATGAAGTTCCATTGAAAGCAACTCCAAAGTAATTGAAAAAGTATTTTTCAATTCCGAAGTGCCTTCGTGCGGAGAGACGAATTAAATTCCAGAACTTCTAAGACTCGGCGAAGAACAAACAAGATTGGGAGATAGGAAATTTCTATGACCAGGTCGTATAATTCGCTGATCGGAAAAGCAAACTTTTAAAAAGTTCGGACGAACAAACATTGGACGTACTATCCGCTGGAAACCGAATCAAGAGAGATAGGCGCCGAAAGCCAATTGAAAGGAATCGCACCTAATAAAATACGAACTTTATAGGAAATTAACTGCCCTCCAGGGAAATAAATGCGGCTAAAAAGGAATGAGTCTTCTCAGCCTCTTAAAGGGGCGAAGAGTCACGTCAAGAGTCAATTTCGGACGCAAAAGTGTTTGTGGAATTGTTTACAAAGATTATGCTGTCGTGATTCTACTTCTGATATATATTATGTAATTTCCCTAATTCGCTAAATGATTTCACGGAAGTTTTGAAAAGATATATTTATAAAGCAGTGAAGGTCGTCTGTCAACGTGACTGCGATCCTTTAACGGTGCCTTCTATGGATGCACATTTTTTTAGTAATACTGTATATGGCGATGGTTTACAAAGCAACCCTATAAAAGTCAGATATATTGCAAGATTCCTAATAGTTATTTGTTTGAAATAAACGGAAATGGGTGAATTATAATCGAGAAAGACTACATCATAGTTTCAACTGTCATATGGCTTATTTAGCCGTTTTATGGCTGCGGGAAACAATGATTAGATGCGAGGCAGAGCCTGAGATGGATGACTCACGACTTGAATGTATGGCAACTTTTTTCCAATACCACTGTCGCTGTTTCGTCACATCCGCAAAAAACAACTTCCTTCCTAGTTCTAAACAATTGCCTTCCTAGTTCTATCTCATCGCCTTCGAAAAACATACAAAGATGGCGAGTTACGAAAAGGAAACCTTTTCTTCAGCGCTGCAAATGGCAACTCCTTCCTTCTAGAGATAGAGCCTCTGTCTGTCTCTCTATCTCACCCGATCGGAATTTACAACTGGCAATGCTACAGAGGTTGTCGAGTGAGTCTTGAGGCCAGGAAGCGATACTTCCACATTAGATTTGATGGCGGGATCGTCTTGAAACACCTGGTCGCTAGGGACTCGTAACAGTGAAAGCTATTTTATGTTTTAATTTGAGCCAGACGTGGCTACCAGCGGGAGGCTTATGCGATTAAGAGATTTATTCGCTTTTAAAAAATAAACCGGTTCCACAATCCGATATTTCTCGGCATCGTTTAGAAATATTGCTATGGAGACTCAGTACGGCCGAAATGATTCCATATGTAGACTGGTACGTACGTATTATTATGTAATTAATGATTCCGCTTGCTAATGTCTTGATTCAAATGATTTACGGTGGAAGATATTGATTTTATTATCAATATTTATTGGATGATTAGTATCTAAAGGTGAGAGGAACTGAAGTATTAGAACGAACATTTTCTATTCGGACCGTAATAATATATTGACTAATCTGCCCGTTGCATCGCCGCTGGTAATTTGGTGTAACGATATAAGGACATAGGAAAAAGGACGAAAAAGCATTAATTTTTACTCTTAATATTTATTATTTAATAGATAAAATTAAAAGAATCCTGTTGCATTTAAAAATTAAATCGAATCATGTTATAAATCGCAATACAAACATCTTTCCATCTTCCTTCCCTTTAATCATTTCACGATTTTTAAAATCTTTTTATTTAATTCTCCCTTCCCATTTCACAGTTAAAAGCACTATACCATGGCTTCGTTTCAATGGTATCTCAATTTTTTATTGTTAACATCTGGAAAATTTTGCGAAATTAAATAATTACGTTGATTTCACTACCTTAATTGTGAGTCTCAATAAGGCTTAAATAGAAACCCCGGCTGCTTGCACACGCCTGAATTTTCATTTATCTCACGCACTGTCTTTAAGATAACCATGTGAAGTATATTTCATTTCCACCGTTGCAGTGTTCATTTTTAGGGCCGCGTTTACACCACAACAGTATGATCAACGATTCCTATTGGATTAAAAAAATTAGATACCTCACGACAACCAATCGGATGAACACTCAACTCGGGAACGCCCCTCAATTTATTGTGACTTGTCCGGTCCCATATATTCACGACTGTAACGATGGCTGTGGAGACCAATCCATGGTAGGAAGGACTTAAGATGGAGGCAACCGTCATATCGGGATGGAACACACACATATGACCTCCGCGTGACCTAAATCTCCGTCTCCGCCACCTGGACCACGATAGGCCATCTCACGAACATCGCTCCATCTAAAATTCCCGCCCAGTGTCAGTGCGTGCGTTCATCTCTCCAACTCCCCGCGGGGAAGAGGAGGTAAATGGGACGAATGCCACACACACACACGAAGACAAAACAGAGGAAAAGAGAGAGGGAGGGGGAAGAAGAAGAGTACGGGTCCTAGAACGATGCCTTGCGGGAATTCACCCACTAACTTTCCATCCTTCGCTGCACCCTTTTCCCACGTGGGTGTCTTTTGTTTCGGAGAAATCGCATACGATTGCAGAGACTATTATTAAAACCGCTGATGCCTCAACGGTGGCAGCATGGCAAGGGAATTACTTCCATGCAACGAGTCGCACGAAGAGTCTAATCTAGAGCTCTACCTCTGCTCTTCAAGGCATCTACACGAAAACTACGGGGTCGCAAAAAAACGGTTCAACTCTAACGTTCCTAAATACAGAATTATCCCCCTTAAACGTGAAAAGAATGGTAATACTGTTAAGTAGAAAATATTTATAGTGAAGGATAAATTAAATTGTTGCATTTTAGCCGAATATAGGAAAATACTGAATTTGTTCTTGAGAATATCACGGCAGTATAAGGAACGTAAAAAATAATATTTTCAACTTGGACGAGGAAAAAATTCAAAAGCAACTTAAATTCAATCAGAATTGGAGATTTGCCCAATGCGACTAAATCGAAGCAATTCTGTTTCGGGGATGAAGGATTTTCCCCTTTTTAAATAATCCTGAGACGCGCCTGAAAATGGAGCAAAGATCTCCCATGTCGGCTGTCGGTTCCTCGCAGACCGACATGACAGTTACACGCGGCCGAGCGTGCCATTTCGGAGTTTTCTTAATGATCTACATCTCAAACCCCTCCCCAAACACACACACGCGGTTCCCGTGGTTTTTTTGACATCGAAGCAATTTTTACGGTCGAATAAAATGACCATATAAAAAAAAACACCGTTCATGATTTTGGAGAAGGGTTTTCAGCGCGGGTTTGGAATGAGGGAATAGGAGAGAAAGTTGTTCGTTGTTGTTGTCCAACTTTAATAACACGGTCGAGACGCCGAAAACGTCCAAAAGACCGATCGAAAATCCAAATCACGTGCATTGGAATCGGCCTCCCAATCCAATCGCCTCTATTATCATTATCTACACCTTCCCTTCTCATTCCTCCCATCTGCATCTCTTGTTTTCCTCCACGCGTCCGCCACCCTATTATCCTCTAGCTCGGTCGCCAAAACCTTCCCTTATTGGCTCGAGGAGGAATATGTCGGAAGGGTGGGTGATTACTATCCGCGTTGTTTTTTCATTTTGCAGACTCCCAAGGTCGGACGCGAAGGCAGTCGGGATTGCCCACGCAGATGGGCGACGCGTATGAGTTTCCTCAGACGCCGTTGCAATTACGCCGCGTAGAAAGCGAAATTTTTTCGAGCCGCGCGGGAGGGTTTTCAAAGGATTTCTACTCGCGGCGAAAATATGCAAAGTAGGAATCATTTTCACTGGTGAATGGACATTTTACCGCCCGAAATGCTTTTCCAGGTCTTCGCATGTGGTACACGAGCCGTGACGTCACTTTCGATGTCACGCTTTATTCTGGACTGCCAAGGAAAACGCGATGAACTTCAGGGTCTCAGCCGACTGAACGAGTCATCAATCGCAGAGCGGTGGAATGGGCGTGGGCGACGAACTTTCGACCTCATTCATGCTCCGTGGTGCAAGACATTGAAATGCCTTTTTTTTATCAAGCGCACGCCATTCCGGTGACAAATATACCTTTGGGTATTAAATGCCCATCTCTCATTCGTGCTAAGCTTTTCTCTAAAATTGAATGCATTAAATAATATCGGTGCGTCATGAAAATATCTCAGCGTAAAGAATAACTCCGTATATATATATGGCAGAATCATTTGTCGAATTACCTTCATCTCGAGCACATTACTACATTAAGAGGGTCGATAATAACACAGGTTCAATTCTAGGAGCGTTTCTTTACTCCAGTTGAATTAAACCAGAATTACTTTCAACATTTCTTAATGAATTTAAAAAAAAAATCATTAAATCATGATGATTGTAAATGCACCGTGTTACACGGATGACGCGTCCTGGAAAAGCGGCATGTAAAGTGAATCTGATAAATTTTAAGTTCAGGTTTTCATATAAATAAAAATATATTTTAAAACTTTTTAAATTATACTCTTTTTATAAAGCCACGTCTCGAGTTTTTATGAATTACAATACAATCACGATATTAAAATCAAAACTCAATATGGCGTGGTTTCAATCATATCGCGTCTTCATGCCGCCTGGTGTCACTAGGTGCGAGATAAGTACAGCAATCGACCTGTTCTACAATCACAAAATAAAATGAAAATACAAAGAACGTGGTAACTGTTTAATTATTTTTAAACGTGGGACGCCCTAATATTTATTTTTATACACAACTTTTGATTCAAATTTATTGATATACATTTATATTTCGGATTTGAAAGCATGTATATATCTGAGTGAAGTTAATAAAAAAGAGTATAAAAAGGGTACTTAGGTTCCGCTCCTCTTCAGGACAGACATTTTCCAACGCATATCTCCCTTGATGAACAACATCTTGAGAACAAAACACGCAAAAACACGATTGCTCATAAATAAAGATTGGCAGTGATGGAACTGTAAGATGCGACTGAGTGGGCGGATAAGACTTTTAATCGTTGAGTTGAACAGATCGCGTTAAATGGCGCTCTCGGTTCGATTATGCGTCATACGCGTGAAAAGGTCGCAATAGACTCGCCTGTTCCCCATTAGGAAGATGGCGGCGAACTCTTTTAATGTCAAGGAACCGAATGTTTCTGTTTTGACGGCGCATCTCGAACACACCGAGTTACAGCGAACCATTAACCACTTGCACGGATTTATGACCTACGAAATAAGAGAGTTTTATATAGAGAATCCGTTTTTAAAGAAACCGTGTTATTCGAGGGCCACTTATGCGCTCTCCAACAAAATACAAAGACAATACTTACGACATTAATACATTTATACCTCGGAATCGACATACGAAATTCGGCATCCGATGCGCTCCGAGTCTTCTTTCTTCTGCGTATTTTGGCCGATATTCAGTTGGACGATACGACCCGTCCGCATTAATTTACTGATTGTTTTAAGTCTTAAAAATGTTCGTCATACAACACTCTTTCGTTCTTAAACTATTAATTTATAGCCTAAATAAGACTTTGTGCATATTTTTTCCAATGTCCTGGAATGTATCTCAATTTATAGCATCTAAGTCTATGGGAAATTGATATTCGACTTACGATTAGAACGCATTAGAGTCGTAAGTCGGGAACGGCCTGTATAGTATACGTATTAGCTCATGCACAACTTTCGTTCGAGTTCCGTACAACGTTTCTGAAAAGATAAAAAGGGCAGAGATTCTTCCTTTAAATGCACTGTAACTCTTAAGTTCTTTCGCTACCCATGGAATACGAAACAGAACAAGAATAAAACTCGATACCACACCTTCGCGGCGCCATTATGGTTTCTATTTCGACGGCCGAGTCCGAAAATTCCAACAATTTTCTCCTTTCGCAACGTAACAGCAAATAATAAGTGGGAGGCACCGTTTGGCAGTTTTCTGTCGAGAGGCACGTAGAAATTCAGCCATACGCTCCTCCCACACCCACCGAATAAAAAAAAAACAAAACAGATTAAGCCATTTATGGGTGGTCGTGTGTGTGTGTGCGCGTGGGTGTCTTTCGCTCCAAGATATACATCGCGCGGTCGCCAAAGAGACCTTATACAATTGGAGGAAACAATGCGTGAAAATTGCTCCACATTTGGTTCCATTATTGAGAGAGAGGGAGGGAGAGAGGGAGAAAGAGGGAGCTGGTTGCGACTGTTCTCAAGCAGTCGGCTTTTTTTCCCTCCCTCCCTCCTCACTGTACCCACGGCAATTTTCAAACATCAGTTTGCTCTCAATTCCCTACAAAGTACTTCCTGTCTTCCAATTTTCCGCTGGAGTGATTTTCAACAGCTGTCACATTATTCCGCAAGTTCTGAGGTCTAATTACGCTTCGCGACGATTAAATGTCGTGTTTTTGATGATGAATGGCGCGATTAATCTTAAATTCACGATGTTACCGCTCCCCTCAATAATTTTACGTAATGCAGAACGCAAAAGAAAAGGTCGTTTAAAAAAAGTGATATCGCGGTGAGTTTAAAAGCGTTCGAGAGCTCCTATCCACTACAGACCGTTGACACGTAAGGAAAAAATAAGACTATCGACATGCTTTTAAAAAAACCCGAATGATTTGCAGGGGAAAAAAAGGAACCGCTTAGTTGGCCGGAGGACATAATAGCATTCACCAGAAAGAGTGCTATTTGTTTAAGTCGCCGTCTTATTCGAAGATGATTTGGAGAAAACGACCTATAATTGCGGCATCTTTTAACTTTCATGTTATGGCATAAAAAAACGACTGGAAGAGAAAAATTTCCGCTGAAAACCTTTCCTTCGTTACAGGAAATATACTTTTCGTAATGTGTGCTGATTAAATACAAAAAAATTTATTTCTCCAGTTTGATACCTATATAAAAACAGAAGAGTAGTGGGAATTCCAAAATGTTCGTTGATACATGCTATTCATTTTTTATAATGGACTTTCCCCAGATCTATGACCGCTTTGCCACGCCTATTTTCCCAATTTTCTTCATCTTCCCGGTCTCCATGGGGAATATTTCTCCTGACCATCAATCTTTTGTTTATATTTAACTATCGACTATACTCTTTATCCTCTATTGATTTTTATATTACTTAAACAGCGATAAAAAACTCCTTGGTATACTATTTTAGCAAAATATGATAGTAATGACTCTTATAGCGCTTTAACACCACAAAAAGTTCCCGATAGATTTATCCCAACTTTTTAGCTGCAATTTACAGACTCTACTTTCAATAATGGTCATTTCACCAATCATTTTCGTAATATATACGATGACGGGCTGTCACTTTTTGGTCACCTTACATATTAGGGCAAATAAAAAGTGATGAAGTTGTTTTACTACAGCCAACAGTTAAAAATTTTCTTTAACGCCGATTTAAATGTCGTTCATTTTCGACTTACAAATTTTAGACTTGGTATATTAAATCTCTTAAAATAATTCGTCGACGTGACTAATCGCCTTAATTTTAATCAGAATAATTTGTCGCTAAATGGAAATTCCCACGTCACGATTAAGTGGCGCCAGCTACGCAATGACAACGAATCTGGAGAACGCGCGACGCATCTACGCCGCGGAAACTCAACTCCAATCTCAACGGTTAGTTATCGATTGGCCGTTTCCTTCGACCGATTCGCCGAACACGGGCGCGGCGTGACCCACGGCGCAGTTGGCGAAACCTTTATTTTTTTTCGCCCCACCTTGCCCTACTCCAACTACATCTCCGTATCTTCATCTCCTGCATTTCCGTCTCGCGAAGGATCACGGTAAGGAGGAGACCGATCGACACGCCGTGGTTGTGTGTACGAGTGTGTGTGTGTGTGCATGTGTGTCCAATACGCTCTATTTGTCGTCCGAGAACCTCCGCCGTGATTGCCGTGACGTGCACAGCTCATTTCTCATCTCAAGAACGAGAGATTTCGTGATAAGTGGCGTATAACGGTTCCGTTCGCTGGTTTCCATGCTCTTATATGCACGGTTTTATTGCTACGTATTTTTTTACGCTCCTCTTTGTCGATAATTGCTCGGAATTTGGTAGTGCTCAGAAAAAATTTAGGCGGAAAAAAGAGGGTTTTACTGATATTTCACGCTTTAAGTAGCTAGTTCAACGCCGAAAAAGGAAGGTCTACGTCCGCAAAAGAATATTTAGATTGAACAAAAAATCATCCATCGAAATATTTTTTCAATTCTTCCTTAAAATCTTCCATCGGTGGATCACGCCTGCTTTTTAGCCGAAACGCGCATTTCCCTATCCTTTTATGCGTATTGGAGAAGCATATTTTTCCTACAAATGACATCAAATACTGTATTAATAGATAAGAATGAACGCATACGCGCATAGAAAATAATTTGAGGCAACAAATTCGTTGAAAATCATTTTTCAGCTCATACGATACCCGAGAAGGACTTGTAATTAACATTTCAAAATATTAATAGGAACGTAAATGAATAAAAATCTTTGAGGCAACAAATTCGTCTATTTTGACTATGGACAAATGGGAATTTTCGATTAGAATTGTAATGAAATACAAGTTAACGATTAAAAATACTCAGGTCTGTTTCGCATATGCTGGTAAGGCTTGTGAGAGAAAATATTATCAACCGAAAGTATAGCGATGTGATCATTTTTGCCAGACAACTCGAATAAAATTATCCTGTAAAATGACCATATTTGGCTGTAATTACAAAAGGCACCTTTTTTAACGAGCACGATATCCATCAAGTATTACGAAGTTCTCATCCAACAACATCGCAACAATATGGTGCCGTGTGTGACCAAATGCCACGGACTAGGAGGCCCCCTGGGGGTCCTCGCGTTTTTCCGAATATATTAAAGAATAAATATTAGCAATTTTTCTTTTTTATCGTAATTTTTGAATGATTTTTAAAATGCCTAGCCTTTTCCGTATATTCATGATAATCGATTAATAAGCGCAACTTAGCAGGTTTGAAAATTTCATTTTTAATTAAACATATGCATTAGTTGGGTGAGGGGGGACCATCGATAATATTTTGCCTTTCCGCTCCTAGTTACGCCACTGCATCTGATACATTTGGAGCCGGGTATGTACTTGTTTACACGACGGACTCTGATGGTGTGCCCGGAATCGCATTATCGCGTGATTCCGATAAAAAAATCAAATATCTCCATTGCTTATTTAGAGACATGCATAAACATCCAAGTCAACAGGTATTCCTGGGAGACGAATGTAGAATAGTTCCAAGGTCTACCACTCCGGAGATAGTGGCGCCCTTCCGCAATGCACCCCCTCGTCTGCGCCCCTTCTTCCATCGTCCCAGTCTTTCCCCCTCCCCCTCATCTCCATAGTGAGAGAGTCGATATCAGAGGCATGTCAGCATATTCACAAAAAAAATCATTTTATTCTGCACGTTCGCTTTAAAGCGAAATCCAAGTATAATGTTATATTTAACTGTGACCAGAGAAAAAATCCAATCTCTGCAGACCTTTCTTTAGTGCACGAACTACCCATTCCTGCCAGAGATGCAGGGGAAACAGATGCAGTTTATTAGAACATTTCCTTTGCAAATTCAATAAAGACTAGATTGCCGCATCACTGCGCTCTCCTACTAACATAAGGTAATGGAGAGAATCGATTTTAAAATTTGTTCGATATTAATGTTTTTGTTATTCATCAATAATTAATAAAGGGTAAGAAAAAATAAAAGGGATGCTTTACGAGTTCATTTGTTTACGTTAACTTCATATTAAAACATTTCGGCAAAATGTGGGATCAAATGTTTGAGTGACGGCGCCATCTCCAATCCGCTTCTACTATTTCCCTCTCATCTTTTCTCTCTTCACTCTCATTTAATGCATTTTCCTCTATTCCTTCGCTATGTTCTCTCCTTTCTAACCTCTATCTATCTTCTCCTAAGGTTTGTTCCTCGTCTATCACTTATAAAATTTAGAATTATCTTAGGGCCCAAGTTAGTTCGGCCGATGCTAGGAATTCGCTAGGATAAAATGCAATCACACATCTGAGTGGAAATAAACGAAAACGACTCCTTCTACAAGATCACAAGTTGCGTGTTTCGCGCAAAAGAGCTAAAGTCGAGAGGAGAAATGGAAGAATAGTCTATTCAAAATAGCTACATTCTCACGTAGAGTACAAATGTGCCAAAATGCTTACTGTAATACTATACAGATGAATTTACATAACATTCTGACATTATCGACTCTCTTTTTATAGATAAAATCGTCCTTACCGTAACTCGCTCTTGTAAAAGAAATACGATGAAAGGTATTTCTCACGAATTTAAACAATGGTAAACACTGCGCAATAAAAATCAAATAATACTAAACTTGAAAGACACTTGGCTTTTTACCCAATGTTTTCATTAAAAAAATTAACTCACAATGGAGTTAAGAGAATACTTTCTCATCCGCGCACACATAAACAGGCAGAAACAACACACGATCTCGCCGCGTACGTGCGGAGATTACTTAAGGGACCTCAACAATCAGGCTACTACGATCTCGGTACATCACGTGGGAAAAAACATCTCCCGCACCTTTTGCGCATGCTCGGAAGGTGTGGGTGGGTGTGTGTGTGGGGAGGGGAGGGGGGAAGGGGAGGGAGGGAGGGATAAGAACGATAATCGCACGAGGTGACGATGAGACGAGGGATAATTTAGTAGGAGGATGGGAAGAAGAGCCCACCACTCCCCTTTCATTCCAGGAGCGCCGCTGGAATGGGCTTGTGAGGCGTGATTTCCATGCGTGGAGCGGTGAAGAAAGGATTTTATGGAATGCATCGAGCCGCCGCATACCGCAATGGAAATTTTAATATCGCGTCGATAAATTCAAAGGCGAGAATTAAGGCGCGATAAAATCACAACGCTCTTGCGACCGCAATCGATAGTATTCTCGCAGCGTAAACCAATAAACTCGACTGAGATGCGAATGAACTCTCTATTATTCGACGATGAATACGCGCACAAAAATTTTATTCGTGAAAAGGAGAAGTTGTGCGAGAAAGATGAACTAAAACTGTTAGAGATATGAACGGGATTAATTAAATATAAAACATTAGGGCAACATAACACTTGTTGCAACTATTTCAGATCAAGGCGGACTTAATTTAAAACATTCTACGCCGTAATAATTCTAATAATAATGATTTAGCGAAAGTCTTAGGAACCATGAATGCACGTAATTTATAACATCATTCAAATAGACATTTCTTAAAACACGCCAACGAAACTTCAATGGTCTGAATGTTTATACGTTCACAGAGAAAAGCATGTAGAAACATCAGTAATAATATATAAATCGAACCCAATAATGAAGAAACACAATTTCTAAATATCTAATATATAAAACATAAAAAAACATTACACTCTGAAATTGTTGAGCGTGTTCCATTTTTTAATCGTTCATTAAAGGAAATAACTAATATTACAGCTTTCCATTTATTTACTAGACTTAGTTTTAGCAATTAACTAAATATTTTTCTTATTAACTTGGATATGACGATCCTAAAGTAACACGTATGTATTTATATTTTTTTAAAGTTGCGACACTATGCAATTAAAAACAAATCCTAATTAATTTTTTTAATCCTACGCTAGAAATTAAGAAGCAATTTACAGAACCTTTCGGAATCGAGTGTATAACCGAAGGTTTTTCATTTTATGTAGCCGTGAACTTCGTGCAGAAAAGCATTTTTAATTATCGCCCAAAGGAAACCCTTTTAAATGCACAGGGAGCCATCCGAGCGAGACACGAAATATGGACGCTTCCCGACGTAATATTGTTAATTGGTGGCGAAACGTGAATCCTCCGCCTTCCCCCGCCCCTTCCCACCCCTCAGGGGGGAGGGAGGAGGAGGGGGATAGGTGAAACGGACAATCATTTTGGAAAAAATAAACAAGAGAGATGAGATGATGGGGAAAATTTAACGAATCAGAGAATCACGTTTAGCCAGGAATGCGGACTTTGGAAAGAAGATTGCGGAGTTTTCGGATTTATATAAAAAGGCGTGTCGGGAAGAGGATTTCTAAGACCACCAATCTTAAAAGGGTCGCACGAAGGACTTCGGACAAGAGGGATTTGGGTTTTTAAATCCTCGTGTTTCTTGTCCTTCATCTCTCTTCCCCCCCTTTCGAGCCAATGTCCCTCTACCACGGTGAATGACCACAACAAGGGCGTTTTTTTCTGGTTTTCTTTTCAAAAGATAGGATCGAATTGACGATAACGGTGTCGGAGAGAGTTCGGCGACAATTTTTTTTAAAAGGCTTAAGAGAAGCGATTCGTTAAGGGGATGCCACGTTTATTTCACCGGTTCGGAGGGAAAAAATTCTTTTATTCTTTAAATTAGATTATGGATCCGCGTGGATTGACACGTTTCATTCCATCTGACGAAAGGAAATAATCGCAAAGGTTAAAAAAATAAAATAGTTCGATATAAATTTTAGGAAGGACGTTTAATAAATATTAGGATGCGATAGTTTCACATTCAAAATTGAATCACAGATATCAAACAACGGCATGCAAAAATATAATAATGAAATAGTCATATAAGATTTTGTTTACCACTAAGGATGCTTAATTTGTAACTGAAATTCGCATTCGGTTCGCTCCATTCGCTACAGGTATACCCCTCTCTGAGCTCGATATGTTGAATACGTACCATAAGTAGGTATTTTTCTTCTTTCTTGTAATTTTGTGCATTCACTTTTTACTTGCCAACAGTGCCGCTAGCCTAAATGAAATATAATGGAAATAACAATAATAACCGTTCCTGCGATTTGTATAATGTTCTGAGTACATGACAGTGAGCTATGTTAATTTTATGACTATGATTCTTCTCAGTTGACAAATGCCTCGTCATCCGGCGTCAAAGCATCTGGGAAAACCTTAAAATGTTTCATATTTATTAAGTACTTAATTTTTAAAATTATAATTTTTCCATGAGAAATACATTGCGTCGCCGTTTATATTCAAAACACTGCTTTGTTGAATCAGTTAAAATTAAGATACTAACACGAGAAAGAGGTATACATCCGAAAGAACGAAGTACATATATTCGGAACCCATGACGAATTAGCTTAAAAATTCTTTAGATAACAGAAAAACGTGTATTTAAAAAATATATTGTTAGAGTAGAAACAAGTCCAATGCTTTTAAATGTTGTGATGCTTCAAAATTGGAAACAGGAGAGAGAGAGAGAGAGAATGGGAGAGACAGAGGGGAGAGAAAACTATAAAATCGCATTTTATATTGTAAAAAATGAAGAAAGAAGAAGAAAGATGGGAATTATTTTTATAACATGATTTGATCACTTTAATATAAAAACATAAAATAAAGTTCTTTTAATTTCATTTTAAAAATCTTGAATATTACTCGAAAAAATGAACGTTTTTAGTCCTTTTACCTATCTCCTTCCACCGTTGCATCAAAATTTCAAGCAGCGTTGCAGGGGGCAGACTAGTTTTTATGATGAAGAATTCATTTTCAAGACTACGGCGAAGTGTGAATATGGAAAAATTTTCCTTGGGCGCGATTTGGCAAAGAGAGAGAGAGAAAGCGTCGATGCGTTGCAATTAAGAGATCGCAAAAACAGCCGTCGTCCGACCATACTATTTGCGCAGATACGGTAAAATCAGTGGCGTGTGGTGATATATTATTTAGGGCAGCGGTTCCCAAACTATGGTACGCGTACCACTAGTGGTACGTGAGGCTTTTGCCAGTGGTACGCGAGCAGAGTGAAAAGCAGCAGAATACCTGCTTCGAATAGGAAGAAGCAGGGACAGATCAATTGTGGTACGTGAGTTTGGTGCCACATTCACTACTACTAGTACTATGTGGTACGAGGAAATTTTGTCATGTTTTTGGTGGTACGCGAAAAAAAAAGTTTGGGAACCGCTGATTTAGGGTAAGCTGGTTGACAGACACTTTACTCCTTAACTGCGGCGACCGCTTATACGCGTCAACCTGTGTTTTCATTGGATGCTTGTGAACCGCTTTTAAGCTTCGTGGTGTATTTCATTTGCTCTCAGCTGGTTATTCTAACCGCTTACACACGTTATTAAACTTCCCTATTACATGTTGACATCTATTGGTGTCCGAGTTGTATTATTTGATGTATGCTTGAACTTTTTCCTACAAAAATATTAGGTATTCCCCGTGACCAGGTTGATTTTGCACAGAAACAGTGCGTTTACGAGTATAAGGCTTTCGTCTAAAAAAAGCGGAAAGCTTTGGTTGATACTGATATTGTTGAAATGGGATGGGAGGAGTCAAACTTGCGGACCAGTGTATCATCACTTTCCCTACTGCCAGAAAGCCACTAAAAATATTACGTGAAAATGTTTCGCCGTTTATTGAATATAACAATTTTTTATTGCAAAAAACTTGGGGTAAATGAGTTAGCTAAATTTTAGGCTAGTGACTGCCTGGAAAGAAAACTACAGTGTAAGAAACCAAAAGCAAAGAGGGAAAGACAACCATCTATAGAAACACCATTATGACATACTGGAAAATATGTCAGGCTATAATCCTAGTACGTCTAGTCAGTCGCATTCAAGGAAAAGGTGCGTGGTTTGCATCTAAAAAAAAAGAAATAAATAATGAGAAAAGAAACAATTTATTGTTGCAAACAATGTGAGGTGCCTTTGTGTGCTGTACCATGTTTCGAAAACTATCATAGAAAATATTTTAAAACTATAATAATCATCGTCTCGCGTTCCCCTATTGATATTCTTAAACATTCATTTCCCCTTCTCTTATCCAAATATTTCTTCCATTTTTTGAGATTTTCAAAAAAAGAAAAATTAGAAAATCATAGTCATGGGAATTCTTACACTGTATTTACTATCAAATGACTGGAGAAAAGCAGTATACTACGGGCACACACTAGCTAACTTAAAACTTCCGCTCTTGTCTCCTTCCACGCTACTCCTCTTTCCGACTCGTCTCCTCTTCCTCTTTCCAGCGAGAAACAGGACAAGAAGGATCAAATGAGTCGCACGCATTCCGTCTGCTTCATCGTCGAAACCTTGAGAGGCGTATCGTATCGACGCATATAGTGACTATATTTCGCCAGCTTGTTTATCCTCTCTTCTTGCAGTTTACCCCGCTATTCTCTCCAGCGCATGCTCGCAATGAATGTGTTAAGATAAAAAGCTTGCCTCCTCTCTCGTCGCCTTCCTATTCTCTCTCTCTTCTCACACTTCGCCAATGGCGATGAAGCATATACCAATTTTTTTGTTGAATTATTGTTCTATACTTATTGATGCATGTATTAATTCTAAATAATCATGAATTCTGAATGATTATTAAAAAATTTTCTTCGTTTACCTCGTAGGCATGCGGCGCATTACTCGCTTATGTGGACCGCAGGCCACTGCGTAAAATGTAGGCACCAGAGGGCGGGTGAGAAAGGGAATGCTGAAATGAAAAGGATCGGAAGAAAGACTTTCTCTCTTTCTCCCCATCGATCTCGCGTAAGTGCTTTATTTTCGGCAGTTTGATCCTGTTGATTGATGATCGCGGACAGGCAGTGCCCTGAGGCGAGCAGACGGGGAGGCGGAAGGGCGTGTTGGGGTGGGGGGGAGGGGAAGGTGGCAGGAGGAGGAGGAGAAGGAGACGAAAGGAAAACAACAAAGGAACAGCGGTGTGGACAAAGGAAAAAGGAAGGTGAGGGTGGCAGCCGATGGAATGCAAAGCAGTGCGGGAAACCGGAAAAATAAAAGGAGAGAGAGAGAGACTGCTTGCGCGTTTAAGACTCTTTGAGAGATATAAGGTGGACGCGTTGTTTCATAAACACCCGAAGGGCAGGGCAGGGACGTATCGCAAGCGCTAACCGGAACCACGAGAGCCTGATCGCGTGCGATAATCGCTACGTTCAGAAACTATTCTCGATCGACGACTGGTTCTTCCGCAAACCACCGAAACACCTTTTGTTGGAAAGGACCTCCCAAGTTGGGAGAAATTTTGACAGCCACCTACGGCGTGGACGACTTGTTTTTCTTTTAGATCTTTCTCTCGCGTATGATTACGTCATAGCCGGTCAATTATCCGAATCGAACATGGTACGATTTTTATCTTTCTAACTTATGACGAACAGTCACAAATACAGCGTGACCTAATAAAAATTCTATACACTTTAAGCGCCGATAAAACATGTAAAAATGAAGATGGAAAGGTGTCGATTTATAGTAATATTCAAGAATACTGCTGAAATGCAATGATATGAAATGACCGTAAGCTGTATTTTATGGGTAATCAGAACAGATTAAAATGGCGGGCCCTCGTTTAACATTTGAGCAACATACTGTGTGTAAATTTGAAGAGTTAGTGAAAAACGTGAAACGAGTGAAAAGACTTTATAAACATGAGACTTTTCCAAAATGTTCAACCATTTAAATGTTAGTGATCATTTTGAGGCAGATGGTACAGTACAAAATTCTGGAAGAGCTGGCTCATCAACTCATGGAAACAGTACTGCATGTGTATTTAAGGTTTTCATACGATCACCTACAAAGTCTGTAAGACCTGTAAAACCAGTGCTCATTTTAAACAAATTAATCAAATTCGGACTCCACTAAATCCAATGAGCCGTATTAGATAACGAGAAAAAAATGAGACAGTTTTAACAAGTTATTTCTCATTTCAAATTACCAACAGATCATAAAAAAGCATTAAAAATTTTTTATGTAACTTTCAAACAACTTCGAGATTAAATTTTCAAATTTTGTCAATTTTGCCTGGACTATGAAAAAGGTATTTAATGATTCACAGACACGCAGATATATGGTGTCTCACAATACAAAGAACTTTTTTAATTTCCTCTACCGCTGAATGTAGTGTCAATAATATCATAAAGATAAATATTAACCGTATCGAATCGAACTGTAATATCTCCTTACTTACTTATTTACAGGAAGTTACTCGCTTATCATACAGCAGTTGAAGGTGTTGAATGGCTACGTGGCAAATAGCATGATGATAAGTGGCAGACTCACCTGAAAGAAAGAAAGAGAAATTAACACTATTGTAAGAGTCCACGTTCGCCTTCTATATTACATAACAGCACGGCGTCATCATTCTTCTTTATTTCAAATTAATTTAATTTCCGATTAATATTAATAGATTAAATCCATAAAAACCTTTCGATTTGTGGGACGAAAGCAGCTTCTGTACCAATAAAACAGGTTAGTAAGCGAAATTCGATTAAAGACGAATCATCTTAAATAGCTGGTAGTATTACGCTGAATTTAAACCTATTGCAGTATAAGCATAAGCTGAGATCATTCATCCAGCTTTAAAATTTCAGGAAATGAATAACGAAATACAGAATTCACATTTGCAATAGATAAATTATGAATTCTAGGTAATTTATCAACAATTTCACTCGAATAATAATTTTAAAATCTAAGTTAATTACCGATAAACCATTTCGGTTTGAAAACGGTTTAGTAAACTATATTAACGTTTCAGGCGCAAATCAGTAGCCCACAGTGGCAATTCAATAATCTCTATAAGAATTGCAACGATCAACCATTGATTAATTTCCACAAGTTTACAAACGTGGTTCCATTACATTAGCCAACACTGGACTGGAGAAATGCAGGTGACGCGCGAGCGAGCGTGGTGTAGGTGCCACGCTAAAACCAAAGCGCCGATGGAATAATTGAAGGGAAAAAAGAATAGAAAGGCTTCGAATTGCCTTCATTCGTCCAAAGGACGGATTTTTTAAAAATTGCCATTTGCGGAGAATGACCGCTTCAAGTGGGAGACGGCACCCACGACGCTACCGATTCCAAAGCGTGCGTCACGCGCGAATTCCTCGAACGTGACTTTCACGTGCACACGGTATGAGGATTTGAGAAATCGTTTTGTCGGTTCTTTAAGGCGAAAAAAAAAATGATTAGCGGAGTAGATGCGCAGTGAATTCCCGTTCATCGTGTGGTGTGAGAAAACAGCCCCCGTCAGGGCACGAAGCCAGAGACCTCTGGGAAAGCGACCGCGGAAAGGTCAAAAAGGAAGAATCGATGGACGTGATAGCGCAAATACTAAAAATACGATCGATGCATCACACACGCACTCCACGAAAGAATAATCGTGTCGAGATGATCACTATTGAGATCTCATCTTACCTAAAGAAGTTACCGGTAAAAATGGGTTTAAAAAAAAGAATCCCGTCCGTCCCTTTCACGATTAATATATCTTTAAAAAATGCAATTTTTATCCAAGGAAACGTTAATTTTGATAATGCCATTTAAGATCGAATGTTAAGAGATTCATAAGTTAATATGGGAAGAATTCCTTCTTAGGTATGCATGTATCTATTACCCCTGAAGAGGAAGTTTTTCCGAATTAACAATATATACTCTCTAGCCTTCTCTCTTTAAAAGATTCATAAAAACAAAGGCTATATAAAATACTTTGCTAAGGAGAGTGGGAAACAAACTATTGACAAACGGTATTTATAGAAAAAATCTTAAAACTTATCCTTTCATACATACTTTAAAAATAATAAAAATATGTATCAGGGATGTCATCCATAAGAGTTTCACTAATTCTTTCGCCGTAAACGTTTCGAGTGGGGTTCTTAAATGCTATTAAAACTCCATTTCTGCCTTATTCTACATCTTCCTTTTACGTTCCAATGTATTTAATTTGGCCTTTAAGCTGATTTTGGGACTTAATAAATACATAAAAATAACCCACTTCTAAGGTATCAAGTGCATAAAGAGAGTTAAACGCCAGTTAAGCGAGCAACGGAGACGTGACGTAAATAAATTAATACGGCGCCATTTGCATGACACGCCATACGAAGCGTTAGCGCGTTGCCTCGCTCTTGATATCCTCAGCATCCACCCGATTAATCTCTCTCTCTCTCTCGAGGAACATCTAAAAGCGGAAATTCGCCATTTGAGGCACCGCGATGCTGGGGCCAGGAAGGAAGGAAAGCAACGCCAAGAGAAAAGGACGAATAACAACGAAGACCCGCGAAATGTAGGTCTCCGGATTTAAATAAACGTGGGGAGACATAAAAACAAAGCTGCAAACGTGACACGCGTACGCAACCTTTTGCGGAATCGAGAGAGGACGCTTCGAGAGGAAAGCCATTTGAAGACGTTTGGCGATCAGAAGAGAACGTGTTGCAGGGGAAACAACACGCGAGTGCGCCAAACGGGCGACCAGAGACGCCCTCGGGGGCGATCTCGTTGGCCGCAACACGCGGATGGATTTATTCCATCGGAATGAGATTTCGCTCAATGGAATCGCGGATTGCGGTGCCTCCTAGTGGGTGTGGAGAGAAGCGCTATTCGGGGGTCGATGATATCAGGAGGAATAAAAGAGATTCGCACGACGACTGATTTCACCTACACACACACAGTAATTCTACCTTCCGCTACCAAATCTGCACTATCCAAAGCCTTTCTCTTGAAGCTATCAAAACCAATTCCTTCTTTTAATGCATCTAATATACCTTTCCTCTTTGCTACTTTCCCAATATTCTTCCTTCTATGACTTCTTTCGATAATTTCAAATTCTGACCCACTGATTTCCCTTATTCGAGTGAAATTTCAATCGAGAGACACTTGACGTGTTGGTGATAGCGTCAAAGAGTGGGAAGCGCGCAATCTGAGCATCGATGCGGTCTAAAAATGAATTTCCAACCGGAATGGATTCGCGCGTTTCATTTATAAGTTATAATTCCTCGAATGGTCCTCTCGATAAATGCGAGATCACGTAACACGTGCACGAACGACTCGTTACAAAGTAACGAGCGAGAAAAACATAGCAACGAAGGCGTTAGATAGTGCGAAACCAGAAGCGTAGATGAGGAGGAGGAAAATCTTAATTGCTTTCTCACACGTGTCTTGCGTCGATGCCAAACAGGTCACGTGTCGTTGAAGACTACCGCCCGCAGACAGCTCTCGAGATTATAATAAGGCAAAAGAAGGGATAATTTCATTCGCTTGATCAGATGAATCGTAGCGCCATCACAAGTCAATTTTTCTATCGAGCGGAAAACTTAATGGTTCCCCTGCGCGGCTATAATCGAAAGAGATCTCTGTTTCTTCTGAATCGAAACGGAAATGAAAGTCGAAGTGATATCTGCGTTATAGTCACGAGAACTTGCGTAAGATAAAAGAAAATTATGCTGAAGGATCGATAGGTATTCTGATGGTCGGAAGATTGCCATGTCTTCTTAAATATACTATGAATTTTTCAATTAATTATATGAAATGATTACAAATTCAACGATTTTAATAAGAAAAACCAAAAAAACTATATTCTGAATATGGATATGATTTCGCCGAAATGGATGCTTTAAGTCGCTGGTTTAATAACAGCTGCGACTACTGATATACTATCAAAAAAAGGTAAGTTTATGATAGTCATCGAATCAAGTATTTCAAGGAAAATTAAATTTCAAAACGTTGACCTTAGCCTTCTCGCCAGCGTTTTCTAGTAATTTCAATCTAATATTTTTAATGTTCAACTAATTTAAAAAATTCATTTCAATACTTTTACTGATTATAATAAACTTTAACCCGGACGAAAGAACTGGGGACGAGGAAATAATCAACAGGCGTTGAAAATAGATTAGCCAACTCGTGATCGGTAACCGGGAAACCATTAATGGAATAATTCACCGAGATCATCACAGGATAATCGATCGCATTGGTCGTAGGCGATAAAAACGTAAAACCCACGACAAAATAGCGACATATTTGATGAGAGAGTGAAACACTTTTTCATTGTTCTCAAGAGTGAGCCACGAGTCGAAGGATGTCGTCGATGCACCGCCGTTCCGTCAACAATGGACCCATCCCGCAAATGAGGCCGCCATTGTTGAAGGAACTGCATCCAGTCGGCTGCATGGGAAGGAAACACACTCCAGCATATCAGAGAGAGAGAGAGAGAGATGGAGATAGAGAAAAAGGAGGATGGAAGGAGAAGACATCGACGCAAGTGTAACGTCGAACGCAAACAAAGTAGATCACCGGCGTGGGATTTCGAAACTTTTAGAAACAATCGCATCGGAATGAATGAAACCAGAGGAGGTGCTTGACTTCGCGGACATAATCGTAAAACTCGCCATAATATCTCGCAATATATCGAAGGGAAGGTGGGTCGACCGCATGGAAACTCGAGTCGGGTTTCCATCGCAATTCAACATTCGTTCTGCGCATAAGGGATCTGTGAAGCCCTTTGTGAAAATACTCCCGCCTTTCTAAATACGAAGATCCAAAAAATAGCGGCAGCTCCGCAGTGTGGTTAATTTCTGTGCAATTATCGATTTTACTCTTTTTTATTGATACCAACAAACCTTAAAATGTATTAATTTAATTTTAGAATTCACCGTCTCCGTAGAATAATTCTCGTTCTTTCAAAAATTACGGAATTTTCTATGAAGCAACAACTAAGCAATTTGCTGTGGAGTTTTTAGAGCAGTACAGATTATTGAAATTGCCATCCAAAATACTAATTTTGCGTCAGACGTGGCATAAAGTCCAATATTTTGCTAAAAATATAACAAATTTTTCCTCTGAGAACTTTTTTTTATTATAATGTGAACAGGGCGGCAAAAAAATATTTCATCATCTCTTGGGACGAATTATTTACGCTCCACATTTCTCAAGGGAATGCAAAAAAGTGTTCTTTCTCTGCTACCAAGCCGATAAAAGGAGAGAGAGAAAGAGTAGGTTTTGGAATGGAAAACGATACGGGGAGAGGAGAGGGGAGATAGGGAGAAGGAGAGGTGGGGAGATAGGGGAAGAGGAGAGGGAGAGAGAGGGAGTGAGGCACATTTCAAAAGCAGAGAGTCGAGGATTTAAAAAAAAATCACAAGGGAATCGGAACACTGTCCAGAAAAAGGGAAAAATAACAGAAAATGTTCTCTTTGAACAACAGAGACACGATTTCTATTTTTAAAAAAACACTATTCAACTAACGACCTGAACTGCCACTGATGGGATATATTTTTTTCGAAAAATTAAACGTGATGAGGGTACTCGCAGTCCAAAGATGTGAAAAACTAGGTTCATTTGAGTAGCTCTTTAATTTGACTGATTCGAAATTAGTCACAGCTGCCATCTGAGAAATTGCGAGCTGCTATTTTATTCAAAAGCTTTGTGTGGCAATGGTTTGATGTATTTTTCGAAAGGTTTCAAAAGCAAGTTTTATGGCCCAAGATAAAATATTCCTTTCGGGATTACAAAATTACATTAAATTGTCGTAAAACTGAATTAATTTATACTAGGGAAGGCGTTCCAAAATTACAAATATTGGCTTTTCCTTTCTAAAATGAACAAATGAAATAAAAACTTTGTATTTTCCACTGCTTTAATATTTCAACACTACTCGAGTTTCAACGTGATAACTGAAGACGATTCCCTTTTCTAACTTACGTATAAAATATATCGAAAGAGAAATAACTAAATGGTTTAACCATGAGAGCTCAGGAGACGATAGAATGTTTATATAAAATGCAATATATTTTCTAAAATTGTCCCGAACGACAATTAAGGAGCAACAAGCATCTCGTCACCATTAGTCAGTTATTTAATTAACGTAATTGCAATCACGCTAGCAAGTCTTATATTGCGTCTGAAATGGAAAAATATTAAGAAGACATTCGATAAACAATTTATTTCTGTTGCATACCAACCAAAATTATCTCGCGTGCCATAGGTTGCCATCCCTAATTTAGATCAATCTGCTTATTTTATTTTATTTGTTCATAATTTCATATGCGGCGAGTTCGCCAATTTATAGTGAAATAGTAACAAAAAATAACTCGAAACAATAAAAAATAGTAATAAGAATTAACAAATTAAACATAAAATACGCATTAATGACAAAAATAATAAATAATCTGTTAACTTTAACAAGAACCTAAAATACTTTCGAATGCACAAATTTTAGATAAATAGAGTGGAAAGGCGTATTGTGAGTTGAAGAGCTAAAATTGCATTTTTACTGGCTTGGGCAATTATTATGATTTAAATATTTATACATTATATTATACCTATGGCTGTGATATATTAAAAATACCTCCGACATCAATGACATATACTTCCTATTCCGTGGAAATTGTGGTTTTGCAATACTTCTCTCGACATCCTCAAATTCTTCTCCCGAGAATGCAACAAGACTGCTTTTCCGCGAAATTCTGAGACATTAAAATTCAAACAACTTTCTTTGTGCAATAACCAACCTACGCATTTTTTTTCTCGATGCAAATCCTCCCCGGAAAACAGGGTAAGACGAACGGCCGCAGCGGAGGTGATCAAAGAATACGTGGAGCGCGAAGCGGAAAAAAAAGACGCACGCAACCCGTTGCAAAACAAGGAAAGGAAGATATGCCTCTCCTTCTTGGACCGAATCTTTACAGTCATCGCTTCCACGTTCAGAGTTTCGCCCGCCCACGCACTCTCGTTAAGGACATTTCTCGCAAAAAGAAGGTACGAACCCGGGACCAACGCACGGCACAGATGGAAACGGTGAACTTTCCTCTTGAACGGAAGGGAAACGAAAGGACGAGCGCGGCGGATGATGGAAACAAAAAAATAACGCCTCACGCACGCGCGTACTAGCCTTTTTAACGGTGTTCGACGCAATGCCTTCCTGCAGCCGTTATCGGCAGCGCCGTCGACCTTGAGGAATTTTTGCGGATCATCTGGAAACTACGGTAACGTTCGCGCGATTTCCTCGATCCCACGCGTTTTTTCAAACCGATTCAACCTTGAGGGGGGGGGCAAGAATGATGAGGGGGGAAGGGGGGGAGGGTTAGCGAGAAACGAAAACACCGGAATGAAGTGCGCGTCTCTCGCGTGTACTGTTAACCGCCTCCGCAGAGGGAACGGAAGCCGAGCGGAAAGGACAAATCGCCGAGACGCAGTTGTGCTGGTGGTAAAGGGTTTGGGAGGAAGGGGGAGGAATGGGGGGGAGGGGAAGGAAGCGACTCGAATTAGAGAACTCTTTGATCCCTTAGTGACACGTGAAAACTCGAGTTAAGGGCAAGATCGATCGACACAGGACTTTCTCTCTCGTGGAGTCCCGGCCTTTATTTTTTATGTCCTCAGAGCGCGGCCTCGAAAATTCGCATTGGCACCCACGCCGCTCCCAGTCACTGCGCAGGAGCCGCAGCAACCGCGCGAATTCTTACGCTTTATATTCTTAGGCGGCGGAAAATCCTTACGCGTTGAGACAAAAAAATCTACATTAATTTTTCTGATCTCCCCCCCCCCCCCCTCTCCCTCCCCTTCCTCCGTGTAAGACGCCAATAAATAAAAATAATAAAAATGTGCAAACATAATTAACCTAAATTAATAATACTTTTTACCACAAGGAGAATTGCCGACAAAACATTGTTAAATTTATTTCGCGGTGTTTTTTCCCGTCAATATTATCCCTCGTTATACTTTTGTGAAAAAATCACGCGGAAAATTTTCAAGGAAATATCTAAGCCAATGTATTCAAAGATATTTTTATAGCCGTGACATAGGATTGAATTTGTTTTAGCATTCTTTCTCTTATTTGCTAAGGCAGGCATGTCAAACTCATGGGAGCATTTTTAGGTCAAGTCCACGGCTTGAGGGCCGCAGGTTGGATTTTATTTTATTTTTGCCTAGTTTGCAGTCTGGTATACTCAAGAACAGTAGATATGGCTATTTACAACAATTTAACAACAATAATTTATTAACATTAATTCATTATTCACAAATAAAATATAACTTTATCCAAATTAATGAATACATTGTTTGTAAACTATGGTAAAATTTGTCTTAAATTTACCTTTTTATTAAAGGTCTGACATCGTTTTTTCAACACAAGTTTTTCATAATCCGGACGCAATTGTCGGGTCGAAACAACTTTCGTCATTGATGATAGATGTTCATCGGTCAACCTTGATCTTTGCGGGCTTTTGTTGCTTTTAGGTAGAGAAAACAGTTGCTCACAGAGGTATGTGTTGCCAAACATAAGATACTATTTTGGCGGCAAAACTGCGCATTTCTACAAAACGGTCCGGCAAAAACGAATAAAATTCAAGCGCTCTCACCTCAATAAACTTATTTTTTAGAATTTCGTTGCACTGCAATTCAATCAGTTCCAATTGAATGCTTTTTCAGGATAGAAACTGAATGGAGAAGTAAATAAGGAAAATTAATTTTCTTGAGATTTAAAATCCCTAAATCTCCGATCAAATTCAGTCTGCAACGATTCAATTTTCACCAAATATGTTTTAAAATCCAAATTCAAACTCGATTTCTTAATTTCAGCCGCGCAGTGGAAATGAGCTAAATTATTCGCTTTCAGTTGAGATTCCCATAAGCGTAACTTATTTTTAGTTCGAAATGCTCGTACCTGATCGTACATGCTCGTAACCAGTTGTTGTTCACCCTGGTTTCAAATTAAGCTCATTTAAATGTCCCGTCATGTCAACTAGAAATGCCAAATCTTCGATCCATTCCAAGTCTTGCGGCTTAGTTGTGTGTTGTCCCTTCATATCCGAAAATAAAACTATTTCTTCTCGCTTGAGATTATATTCCTCCGGAACACTAACAGTTTGTCTACAAATTAAACACATTATTTTGTCTTTAATTTCACAGCACATATATAATAATTCCCATTTATTTTGGAATGAACGTTTCTCATCAGAAAGTTTTCGTTTCTGAGACATCAAATATGGGTACATAAAACTTGAAAATTAATAAGTTTTTTAAGTTCAAAATTGTGTTCGTTATGAGTTAAATATAACACCACGAGAAATTTCTTCTGAAGGACGTGAGGAGTTTTGCAAATCGAATCTCAGAACAGCTTCTTAGAGCGGTGACAGAAAACCTTTCTTGAACCTGTGTGCCAAAAAATAATAAAATGAAATATAACGTAATAAAAATGTCGGTACTTCCAAACGAAGGGGGAGACCGGGAATCATGACGCTAAGAGAGTAAGGACGAACTAACCAAACGCAAAGAGAAAGTTTTCCCTCGTTACTACCTATATAGTTAATGGGTTGGTCCGCGTTCCTTTTTTCGGTGACACATCAGCGATTTTGTATTCTGCATATGACTCAAGGTTAAATTCAAAGTAAAATGCAAATTTCCGGGGTTATGCGATTTACTATGCAATCTTTAGACATGTAAGCACCAAATCACCGTTCATGTGGTGAGGGGTACTTTCCTTACTAGTGTTGAACGCTCGTTCTGCATGTGCTGTCCCTAACTGGGTTGGGTTATCGGCTGTCCATATATTATTAATTTATTATTATTTATTTTATGGACACCCGCTAACCAAATCCAACTGGGGACGACACACGTATAACGAGCGTTCAACACTAGTCCTTATTCCCCTAAGTTGGCAGCATAGAACAAAATAAGATTGTTTTGGAAACAAACTCTTTTGATGTGAGCGCGAAAGTGTGAACGCGGACCACCCCATCCCCTATATATTTATGAAAGTTTGTTTGTTTATTTGTGCATCTATACATTTCCACACCATTAAAGCTAGAGTAATCAAACCTTCAACAGATACTTTCTTCACAAATAGGAAGGCCGTTGGCTACTTTTTAATCCCAAATGTTTTATATTAATTGTACAAAAAGCAAAATAACTTCGTATGCTAATGCTAAATATTTTAACACTAGAGATGGGTCAGAAAGAACGGAACAGTTCTTTTCGAAATGTTCTGATGCCTAAACTGTTCAATAAAATAACTGTTCTCATAACCTTCCTGTTGTCAAAGAACAGGTAACTCTACATCTTATACACAGTGAGAAAGTTGGGAAACGCCTACTTCCTTATCCGTAATTGGACGGCGGGGACTGATTAAACTACGCGTATTTTCCCGAGTCCTACTATTGATTTGAATCAAAATTGGTACGATTGTGGAGGGCTCCCAGAAATAATTCATACTTGGTTTTTGTTTCTCTCTGCACGTTTTATTCAAAACAGCGGCCGAGTGAATTCTTAAATACCATGTATCATCTAGAATTCCGATCGGATTTGAACCAAATTTCCCCGGGCAACGCCGGGTATTTCTGCTAGTTAACCATATACGTAGCGATGGGAAGCTTTCTCGTTGCGTTGGGCTAGTTCGTCCCTTGCCCTCTAGGGACGCTGATGCCAGATTTATCCTAATACAAAGTGTCATTAATTCGCAATATTTCTATATATGCATTGTGCGTTAAATATTTGATAATACAAGAAAAGTTTGGTTAAAAGAAGACGAATGTAAAGTTTAACTTCAGTTGATATTACAAAAAAGGTAAAGTGGAAAAATAAAGCGAAAAAGGTAGTTTAGAATTGATATTACGATGACCAGTTGAAAGATATACTAATGAACAAAAATAAAGTGACCAAAGAGGACAATTTTAATTATAAACACACCATAATGTATTACTGACTATTAAGAAGAAAATGATCAATGAATACATATACATTATGAACGGGGTATAAAACTGCATGCTCTTCACTTCACTAAAGCTGGTCCAAAATATTTCAAAGTATCTTTAATATCGTCAAAACACAACTGTTTTATACAACATAATGAAAACGAGAACACGAGAGTAAAGCCTAAATACATGGCAACAAAAGATAATTACGCGTGCTCTTATTGATTTTAAATTAGAATTCAGTTATAGAGTGAATTAGAATTTTACATTGTTAGATTAGTAATTAAATTACATTAAAGTTTTATATTCACAGATGTATCTCGCGTATAGTTTGAAATTTATTTTAATTAGAGTAGGAAATAAAGAAGAGTTAAAGCGGAATCTTCATTAACCACTCATTTTTGCGTAACTTAAGTCAGCCACTTGGACTCTTATTTCTTCATTTCTAATAAAATATGCTGCAAATATCCACAAGAACTATTAAAGGGCCGCATTGCATTCAGAGCCGGATTAAGACTTTGTAGACCCCAGGGCTAGAATTACTGTGAGGCCCACCATTGATACCTACAAAATGAAAAAGGAATTACGGAAAATTTAAATTTACTATCTTCGGGGCCCCCCCAGCTGACAGGGGCCCCTGGGCTGCAGCCCCTAAAGCCCCTGCCTTAATCCGGGCCTGATTGCACTGGATTTTAAAATCTCATCGGGGACCGCAGAATTTCGGAGACCGGGCCGCATGTTTGACATGCATGTGCCTAAGGCTTCCTTAAAGTTTGAGTTCACTGACTCGTCGCTCTTTTCTTTGTAATGCGTGGCAGAATACTAGCGAGTTAACAACATTAGTGTGATTGTTGGACCGCTTGTTTTTCCCTAAAAACATCCGAGAGGAGAATAACAGACATCTCATTTATTTACTTAGCTTGTTGAACAAAAACGGTAACTTTTTAAAAATCGCTTTGCCTAATTAGACCTGCATTAACCCTATACGAGTCCAAAAAAAGAAACACTTCAACAGCCAAAGGGTCCATATTGGTGAAATATCAATCTCCACTTCGTGGAAGTAACCCAAATTATAATCATAGGAAGAAATAAGTCGCAGATTTATCTTTTCTGTGGTCATGATGACAACGAGTCCTTTTCTGTTTTGTTAAAACGAAGAAGGGAATACCGTAATTTTCCGATTATAATACGCACCCATGTTTTCAAAGGGGGAAATGTGACAATTGTCTTTTCACCATGTAATAATACGCACCTCATTTTTAAAAATACAGATCACAGCAATTTTTCACTTGGTTATCAGCGGTATCGAGACGGTTCTCGCCTCGTTGACATGCGCGAGAGAGTTTACGATATAAACTTTGGCTATAAAAAGTACTGCTTCACAAACGTCATCGATGGTTCTGAAGACGACAACATATAGAATGAGGATTTCACCGAGGTGGATAGCGAGGATGAAGACGACGTTCGCCGCGACGCCATTTACGCAGACTATGAGAGAGAACACAAGATTGCCTACGAACTATTTGAGGACAGCGATAAAGAATTCAGAGGCTTTAATGACGACGACGGCTAGAAGTAATTAAATGATTATTATAATTTTTGGTTAAATATTTTAAAGCAATGCTATCGTAATGCAATGACAGGTATGATTTATTATTAAAGATGCGTCCGAAAATATCAGTTATTTACCGACTGGAAAAATTATATACGTACATTTGTTACCATGCATAATACTTTCCGTCGATTTTCGTGAACAAAATGAGTATTATATAAGTAAAATTACGATACATTTCAATAGAATCATACTATATCTTATGTGCTATCGCATGAATATATGGGAATCGCTTGGTCCCGTCTTCAAAAAGCAATCAAAATCTGAGGCGAAAGAAACGCCCGTCGCTTTCCAACGTCGAGGGAGAAAAAAAATCGAAGAGGTGAAAGAGAGAGAAAGAGAGAGAGAGAGACATTGGGATTCCGCTCATAACTCAGCGCCCATATGCGCAACTCAAACATTTCCACGACGACGTGGAAGTTCTACGTGACGGCGCACTCTTAATCTTTAATAAAAGCCACAGGACGTCGCGGATTGCATGCGCGGGTAGGACGCATGTATGCATATATGCGGCGGGAGGTTTAAGAACTCGTCCGAGGGAACGGATACGCGAGAATTTATATTAAGCCGTTGGATGTACATATACACGCTCGCGGTGAATTAACTCCTCATAACGCTCGATTCCATATGAAATTTGGTTTCGATTTTAACCTATTATGACGTGATATTAAAACTTTCTGCGGAAGATACACGTTAGTCAACGGATGAAATAATTGAACATGATTTCAAAGGTAATTTGATTGACTGAATGAATAAAAGAGACCGAATATACGTCGGAGCATGCCGTTTTTTTATACCAAACAGGATTATTTTTATTGCGCTACGTTATTATTGAAATTATAAATATGGGCGGTTGAGAGGAATAGCGCTGTGGAAGCGATTTTAACTCGCCGCAGGACACGAATAAACGAGGGGCGAGTGGGTTTTTCTACGCCAATACCCTCTAGAAATCGTGCCTAGGAACCTCTACCTGGACGCGACGCCATCTTCTTCGTTCCTATCTTAGCCGCTTATTATATCCTGATTAGCCGTAATTTATTTTTTAGCTCATAATTTAGCCATCGTTATAAATTAGTATTTTTTTATTTTTTGGGCATTTTATGAAAAAGGCGTGTGTGGAACGCAACATTATTCTTCCCATTTAAGATAGTATTGCAGTGCCTTTTATATTATGGTTTACTGAATAATGAAGTTTTATGAAATATTTCTTTTTATGTAAAAATAATATGCACAATTCTAGAGAACATTCATGGCGCAATAAAGAGACATTTATTAATAATAGAACTCAACTGTCGGTTATCCATCTGAAGATAAGTTATTATCAGAAGCTTGTTTCTCCTAATCAGATCTCTCTTTTACTTAATATTTTTAATCCTATATAAACAGAACACATAAATAAATAAAATAATGTTTAAACAATAGAAGTGTTATGGATAGAATTATTTATTCGGAAACTATATTATAGTGAAAGAAAGCATTAGCTGTTCAGGAAAGCACAAATAATACCACTACAATATGAGACGTGGCCATCACCAGACCTGGATTATCCATTGGGTACAATGGCCACAGTGCCCAGGGCCTACGAAAAAGTTTTAGGACAAAAATCATAGTCATAGTATCAAAGTATCATAGTCATATATTATATAGATCTATGATTACATTATTAGCCTACAAAGACTTTAATCCGACCTTGATGGGACCTATATATTGTATAGGTACAATGCAAATATTTATCAATAGATATATCTTGGGGGGTTATGAGAGTGCCCAGAGCCTACAACGACTTTAATCCGGCCATGGCCATCACAAAAATACAGCAAAATGCCAAATACTCCGAATCCGAGTACCATGGGAAAAAACCTAGAATGTAATTCTTCAAAACATCCTCTTTCACAAAGGACGAAACAAATTCAAGCTTAAAAAAGATACATTTCATAACCAACCTCAAACAAAAACCTTCCGAAAGTCACAAAAAAAAGACACAAAGCCGACCGTCGGGAAAAACTATGGGGAATAACAAAAGAAAGGGTCCCCGACGCCGAAGGGACCTTTTCGGTCGTTTGGTATTCCGGTGAGTGGTCGCGGCCGACTCAGTCCGCACCAACCCTTCTCATGGCTACTGAAACAAAGTCGAGTAGGTGCAGCAGAGTCACTCTCGCATTTTCATTCAGAATGCAGTACGTCCTCATTTCCCATTCTATCTTTTTCCCGCCCATTCTCCAAGCTTGTGGGAAAAAAATACCACGAAAGGTCCTCAAAACCACCCTTCCTAGCCGGTCACCAGGGGCACGCCCGCCTCCCTGGCTTTTTGTTTTATTTTCGCCGTCTCGAAGAGGCGCACGAATGCACGCGCTCCTTATTTGTCCCTCCGAGAAATGGTCGCAGCGCCGTCACGGCATTATTGCGGCGGTGCCGGGAACTAAGGCGGACGCTTACGCAAGAGGCGGACTTGCCCACTCCGTCCTCCTCCACACGAGAAGGAAGGGGAAAGTGACACTGGGAGGGAGAGAGTTGAAGGGAGGCTCATGCCGGGGAATGACGCATTTTTAAAATATTCGCCGCTCTGTAAGAGACGTTTTCTGTCGTTAAAGGTATGTCCGCAAAATAATGTTTCCTGCGACGAATGTTGAAAATGTTCAAAAAAATATCTAACGTAAACGTATTTTCGCAGAGTAATGACTTCAAAATCTCTATAGGATGGACACCAATGTACCGCGAGAAATTTGTTCTCAATAACATCATATAAGTAGCGATTTCCTCATCCGTAATATTTACCAAAACATTAAAAATTAAATTAATGTCTAAGGAAACGAAGGAGTTACCGCAAAAAATATCAATAAATTTCATTTGTTAACTAACTAACCTATCAGTCATAAGCTTCAATTTTAACGCTTTTGAAATAGATATTTAAAAAAATTAAGATGAATAATACCCATCACCTGAAAATTTCCTTTCTATATAATACGATTATATCCGGAATTAGTCTGATTAAAATATTTACATAATTCGTTTCAACTAAACTCTCATAGGATAGATAAGAAATCATAATCGTAAAGTCTATAATGTTTGCTACTACAGCAACTCCAAATATCAAGTGTTAAGTGACTGAGGAACTGCGTTCTGGAAACATTCTACCGAACTATTAAACGAAAACGATCTAATAAAAATATAAAATACAAGAGAAGCCTGCATTACAAATTTGAAATGTTGCCTGCATTTTTCATAATAAACACAGAAAAACTTGAATGTTTATTGAATATTATTTTTTTAAATTTCATATCTACAATACGTAAGTACTTAGCGTAAATGCCCGTCAATGTGACGGGAAAGAAAATTACGTATCCGCATCCTCCTCCCTCCCCTCCCTCTCACTCCCTCTCCCACCCTCTCGTCCGATACATCTACGTAAATGCTTCGTGTTTCTATCCTATGAGTATTGAGGCGATAATAGGAATCTCAACAATGACATCTTTTGTCAAGAAAACTCATCGATAAAAGCGCGATATTTGGTCAGAATTTGTCACATATTCGTTAAACGTGAGTAATTTCGAACGGAAGGCGTAAATCGACGATAAGAATAAGAAACCTTGTAAATTCTTCTTTAAAACAGTCTACGTACGGTGATTATAGGTCAATTTCTTCTAATTTTAATTTGCGAAAGAGTGAAAGCCTGCACGACGAAATGTCGTATTTTACGTGTTTTCTTACGGGAAACAGAAATGTTCTCCTGGAATCGAACCCGGGTCTTTTTTCGGGATTTTTTTCGTCATTGCCTTTTAATGCGTGATGCGTGCATTCTTGCCAAATTTCAAACTCGTATCTACTCGGAAATTATCTTAAATCGCGTCTAAAGAGTGGCTTCAAAAGCGTGTAGACAAGAAAACAAGAAAGAATATAATATAGATTTAGCTTGTGAATTGAAGGTTGGTATACTGTCATAGTCAAATAATTGGGGATGATTAAAGTTATAATCTCTTATTTTAAACTTATGAAAACCACTTAAAGAAATTGGTTAAAAAACAATCAATTTTCTTTTTTCTATAAAGTCATATACTAGACTGAGGAAATATTTTGACACAACCAAGTAATTGTAATATACAATGAAACTCCACTCGTCGGCCGGATTTATCGATGGCTCTTCCGCAGAAAAATACAGAAAACGTAGGCATTGATGATAATTATAAATGTACGAAACCTGCTCCGAGAATTCACAAGTGAAAAACGCTAATCCACGAATGCGAGGATCGGTCGTTCAAATTTCCACGGAAACGATTTTAAAGGCGAACAATTATTTACGACGCAAACAAAAAAAGAGCGATATCCCACCGATGAGTTCCAATAAAAAAACAAATCATAATAAAATGAGTACCACTTTTTCCGATCTCTAATGAGCCTCGTTTGTTTTTCGGGACGCAGTGAATTGGACTCGGTCAAGAGAAAAGAAACGATAAAAAAGACATCCTCCAAATCGGATCGCCATAACTCCGCCCGGGACGAAAGAGAGAGGCGTTTTAACATGGTATACCGCCAGAGGGCCGGATTAAGCGCTGCGCCGGCCAGAGAATTACGAATAAAACGGTCGAAGCGAAAAAGGGTGAAAAGAGATGATGGGAAGAGACAAAAAAAAGAGCGTAAATGGGGCGGAGGGTTAGAAAAAAAAGAGGCCTACTTATTTGCACGACGCATTCGGAGAAGAGTATCACAAGGCACCGGTCTTTGTCCCCTTTTTTTCCCGAGGCGGAGAAAAAGGGAACGAAGAACAATTAATTCGAATGGTACAATAAAAAGAACGATTTTTGCAGAAAGGGCTTGGGCGGGGCGAATCCAAAGTCACGCAATTATAAGTGGATCGATACGGAGAAAATTATAAGACCTGCAAAAAAAAAACAATTTGCGCCTCTCGTGGGAAGGACGGGATAGAAAGGGTTGAGGGCTGGGAAGGAGGCGGGAAAGGGAGCTGGAAGGAGGGCTGGAAGAGGGTGGCGGGCGGAGGAAGAAAAGGGAGCGGGAATAAGAGATGAGAGGAGTTAGTGATGTGGGTCAGTGGTCCGCAAGCGCCATTAATCCGCCCTCTCGCGCCTCGCCTTATCACCGAAACCCATCGTCTAATTCAGACCTGGAAACCAAAAACAAAGAGCCTTCCATCGCACTTAGAAATGAAAGACTTCATTATTTGCAGACTAGGTTTGGAATCACTCCGCCGTAAAATAAGAGATTTAAGGTCCATCCCGAACCAAATCTTTGCTTTGCATATCAGCCAAACGGAGCGTGAAAAATGAGTTATTTTATTTTTGGTTGCGTCATGAGACTCGCCTTCGGCGGCCATTACCACAGCTCGGACTTGTCCTTTCTAAAGAGCTATGTTTTTTAAATGTAAGTCAGCGTATCGTATGAGTGCTTTCTCTCTCTCTCTCTGATTGACGTTACAAATTCACGAATGCGATTCTCGTTATTTTCCAAATTCCAAAGTAACTACTGTTATTTGAGCATCAAAACGTAGAAAAGTTCGCAAAAAGGTTGGTATATGATACAACTGACGCAAGTACATGGAACAATTTAAAAAGATTTCTTTCCAAGTTTTCTCCGTAGAGGCGAAATCCAATTATTATTTATTTTTTGCTGTTCCCCTCTTGTGTACATTTAAAAATATAATTCATTGAAATAAATCTGTTTTTACAGCATTAAAAAATCCGCGCAATAAACATAATTTAATTATAATGTATATCTAAAAGCACAAATATTAACTTTTTGGATATAAAATATATTGAACCCAACTTGGAAATTAAGTCACACTCGTTGATTCAACACCCCTGAACTGCAGAAATTAATGCTGAGCTTACATTCAAGAGCCGTTGGAGCGCAGATGGAAAACACTTCAACCGTGACCAAACTGGGAACATGTCAGTTTAACCTGTGAGACAGTGTGTCACCTGCAAAGATGTTTGTTTTTTCGAACGTTTCGCTATCCAATCCACATGTTGCGCCACACGCGATAAACTCCCCTCTCCTACGCCACGCACACGCGATAAACTTGATTTTCCGCTTTTACGGCGATCTCGATCGAGCGTTGCCAGAAATTACGCGCTGAGAACGTTACGCAATTTCTTCGTTTTGCCTCATCTCCTGATGTCACAGCAAACGGAATGATGCATCTAGTTAAAGCATGCTATTTATGGTTATTTTGTGCATGGGATAAACTCCCAATGATTAACAGAAGAGCCTTTAAACCATGATACCAGTGGATGCGCGGCTTATATATTTTCTCAATGGAACCTACATATAAAACTCGTCACCTACAGCAGAGCGTTTCTCAAACAAAGACATTTCAAGTGGGGCGCGGTATGATATGACAGCTATCGAAACAAAATACAGAAATGGAATGAAAGTGGAGAGTGACCTGCGTCTATGTCAGTGGTTCTCAACGGGGGTGAAATGATACGCCAGGGTGACGTGACGGTTATTGAGGGGGTGACGCGAATATTTGATAAATTCACAGCGCATGATATTCTGGCTTGTAAATAAAACCAGGAGAATAAACACTTTTGCTTATTTAAAAGGCAGAATTCTATTTTTATGTGGTAGGGAAAGCCCAATGTATCCTTAAAGGTGACTAGAAGGTAATGGAACTGTAAACGGAGTGACGCATAACTGAATGAACTGAACAAAGGGTGACGCAGACAAAAAAAGTTGAGAACGACTGTTGTGTGTCTTATAAAGTTGGGACCTAATTTGAAGCACCTTTGTGAAGAAACATTAACAATGTTATTCTTTTTTTTAACTGACAATGAATTTTTCTTCTGGTTCTTAAAGAGTTGCTTTTAAATGTAACAACTCGACGGTTCCATATTATTAATTTTTAAAAATGTTTTGTGGTTCGTTGTAAAATCTGGCGCACGTTAATTTGAATTTTGTGTCTTTCTAATAATTCAATACTTCCGCTTTTCTAAAACAAAAGATGGATTTGAGAGGGAGAATCTAAAAAGGTAGACCAGCATTCATGAGGAAACAAACAGGACACTCCAGAATAGAAAGGAATGAAGAGGGAAAGAGAAGGGTTAACCTGAACGAGAAACACTTGTTGATGAAGATACCGTATTTGCAGGAAAGGAAGACGACCCCAGCTCGATAGCACCTCACACACACACACACACACACATAAAAACATCGACTCCGGGAGTGATTTCCCTTCGCACGCGAATTTAAGACGACCCTTGGTTTAAGATTTCTGAAAGCAGGAAATACCGCTTTGCTTTCGGATATTCTGAGAGTAACTGTGCAATGAATCTTTTTATAACTCGTTGCTGAACGAAATCCTCACACGTAATTTCTAAAGAGACCATCAAGTGAACCAAGGCTAACTGACGGACGGAAATTACAAAATATAAATTGTTAGATCAAATCTTTCTTAGAACTTCAAGCACTCTGATGTGAAAATCTCGCTTTAGAGCCTTTTCCTTTTAACTTTACTTAACACGACTGCGTGAAGTTAGCAGCTTTTTGCTGTGTCTATTTGGGTATCCTCAACATGACTCCATGCATAATATATCCTTCGCTACATCTAAAAAAAAAACTGTTAAATAAAGCGAAAATGAAAGTTTATTTACTAATGAATTTGTCTATATTGATCTGGGAACTACGCCAACTAAGTTGTACGAAGACGAACTTGTAACTGAAATCCACTGAAACCAGTAGACAGTTCAGTATTCTGCGAATCCTACTCTTTTTAAATCGGTCTAGTATTCCAGAAGTTTACGAACACACGAAGATGATACACTAAGCTTAGATTGGCTCAGTCAGAGTTTTGTATTTAAAAGGTAAATATCAACTCGCTCGGAGAATTTCATTTCGTCTCCTATTTGAGCAGTTAAAAATTCCCGCGTCTGTGTGAATTAAATTAATTCTTTGATATGCAGGATATTACCGTTAAAGTACTCCGAAATTGCATGCTGTTCGCTCGGCTTTACGAAATGCATTCTTTAAGTTCGAAAAAATAATAATAATTCGTCAGTCGAGACCTCTATCCAGGTTTCTTTCTTTCATATTCTCGTTACCTTTTAACCTTCAAACTAAAAGATCTCCTTTCTCTTTCTTCTCCGCCTCATCCCTCTTTCCATGATCCACTTCCTCCATCCATCACTTTCTCTTTCGAAAGCCATAGTTAACTATATAATAACATTTATACATTTGTTCATTTCCACGGATTTTTTTACCTTTCTTGCAATAAGCACTTTATCATTTTCTTCATTCACCTTTTGACAAATTTCTCATAAGCACACTTCCCTCGCCCGTCATCATTCCTAATTATACAATTTCATGATATTCCTGGTCTCCACACTAACGCTGAAACAAATAAAGGAGCCTTTGTTTATCCTGATCTTAAGTCCTTCGGACTTCACCCTATTCCGTTTCTCAAAAAATATTAATAATATAAAATTTAAAAAATAAACACCTATCTTAGGCATCACCAATAGCCATAACACGGTTATGAACCTATTCCACTTTTACGCCAAAGATTAATTTTGGGATCTATCTAATAATGTCTATCTATATAATTTATAATTTAAAATGTTGCCCTAAAGTTAAAAGCACGAAAAAAAATTTTAATGCGCTTAAATTCAGATGCACGAAATTAATTTTTTTATAACTATGAGTATGAACCCACAACTATGTCATTATAGAAGGTAACCCTTTCTGCAAGCCTTAAAATATCTAGTTTTACGGTAAGCTTCGAGGCTGTGTATTCCTTCGCTCCCAAACCTTCTCGATTCACGCAGGACACGGTGCACTTCAAGTTTTTTTCCAAATAACAGCAAACAGCACAAACACACGCTCCACCTAGCCTTCAGTTCCCGTTTCCCTCAACACGAGCGAACACTGCGGTTTCAGAAGAACACGGCCGCACGCATTCCCTATCCTCCGGCACCCGCATTCTTGTGGAATGGGTTCGATTTCAAAAAAGGAGGGTTTGGTCGGGAGGCAGGGGCGAGGGGCGGGGGCGTGAGTCGCCCATCCGCTAACAGGATCCCCCGCCCCCTTTTCCGCCCCACGACGGCCTTCCTTCTCTCTCCTGTCCGTCCGCGGTCATCGCGGGGTCTCGCATGACCGCCAAGGCACGCCACCTAGGCGACGTGGTGGGAGGAAGCACACTCCTCCTTCCTCCCTCGCCCCCCTTCCTCCTTCCCCCTCCTTCCTCCCTCCCCCCGGGTTCTCTATTTATTTCTCGGTCGGCCGAAGCACACGCTGCACGGCGGTTTGGAGAAATGCGGTCTCTTCCCACGCGCTGCATTCGGGAACATATCTTGTCGGCTCACACAGTATAGTCTCCTGAGATACATTTTCCTCAGAGTCCCAATGCGTTCATCGAGAAACTTTCCTAGCTGAATTGAGATAACATAATCAATTTCATCTGAATTTACAGACGGAATAATCATTTAAAAATCAAACTGAAAAATAAATACTTTGGTATATCTGATAACCACAACAAGGTTATGAAAAACCTCTCTGCGAATCGCACGTTAGCATAATAATCCTCCGATATTAACATTCATTAACATGAGGAAAAGTCGATATATTATATTATAGAAAAAATCTGATGTGGCCAACACATGACTTTCTCCATATTTGGGGTATAGATATTTAAATTATTATGAATAATATTACGAGGCAAAATTATTATTTCGTATCGTAGAAGAAGACACGTCCTTGCCGTAAATTACGTATATTTTGAATGTTTACAGAATTCACCGCTACATGGTGTTGGCGCTGTATACTGGTATTAAGATAAAGCGAAATATATCCGAAATGGATGGTTCTACGAAAATTAGTTTCAAACAAAACTTGGAAGAAATATTATTCTCTACAACTTTGGTCCTTACGAAGATTACCAATAACGATGTTTTTAAGGAGATAGTTAACGGAAACCGAAAAACCGGTTATTTATAAATAACTCCTAAACAATAACTCCTATAGAAAATTGTTTCAAATGAAAACTGTAGGAAATGACATTCTCTATAACTTTTGTATAGAATTGTATATACAATAATGATGTTTTAACGAAGAAATATCGCAAAAACCGAATCGGGTTTCGAATAAACCTCGACTTCCGGTTAACCGTTATTGTCCAAAAACTAATCAGTTCTTTGTGCTCATGTTAAAGTGTTATATATGAAGTTTGGTAACGATATGGCACGTACTTTTTGAGTTAGAGCGCCCACACTAACATACACACACACGTACACACACACACAGACATCATTCCGAAAATAGTCTAAACGTGTTCTAGGGACCTCAAAACATGTATTTCCGTTGAAATCTCGAAGTCGATTTTTTTCATGAATACAATACTTTCCCATTACTACGTATGGAGAAAGTAAAAAGCATTTGCCTGTTATAGATATTCTTTCTCGTCTGCTAATTTTCATGTTTATGCAATGAGTGTTAACGCAATCATTCTAATTGTAAGTCAAGAGCTGAGAACATAATTTCGAAAAGCCTATCTAGGCGGCAGTGATATGCCGCGTCTCTTAAGTGCAATTCGAGTTCTCTGTCATCGTTAAGGTATTTCCGGGTGCGAGTCGACAAGAGCTACGAATATTAGTTGCACACGCCCAATGGGGATGTATATGTCGCCATAATTTAAATCTCGCAGTCTCCGTTATTGGTGACTTTATCATATACGTGCAAGTTTGCCTTCAGTTTGCCCCAAGGAATTATTAACACCCACCGCCTGTGTAATTTAATGATGGGAGCGAGGTCGCCGTTCTTTTCATCTTCCAGGAATCGCCGCCGCATATATTGTAATCGGATCGAGGGCAGATGGAGAAACCTCCGAACCCTTCTGAGGAAACAGAGCGACTACCAAATGCGGTTTCTTTCCCTCCAAATAAGTTTTCTCCTGCGTCCGTTTGGCTTTAAGTGGTGACCGAAAGGTTCCATCGCTTCCATCAAGCGGTTTCCGCCGCATTTACTCTTTCGAAGGGTACTTTGGAGAAGGGATTCGGAGAAGAAGAGAATCTTTTTCTTTAAATCGATTACGGTCCCTCCTGAATCCGAAAGCAAATGCCTCCAAAAACGGAAACGGATGCTTCCGGTGCTGCACGCTAATCCGAGTGTGCGCCTACTATATGGGATGGAAAATGAGTGTTTTTCATAACATGGTAAATATAACAAAATAAAAATCAAGATTTTGGGGAAATCCTTTGAAAAAGTGAGCAAGCAGTTCATAGCACTTTCGACGGAGAAAAAAATGTCTTCCTTCCTTACCACGTGACTAACCAGTTGTATCATGTGGTTAATCACGTGATATTTATATCTCCGTGTAGGCGTAATTAAATGAAAACAAATGAGGAAGTTTCATGTAATACAACAGAAGAAGGGCATAATTAGAGTGATAATGGAGTGGCGGAAGATGGGTCAGATTTTGAGAGGCAACAATCCGTCGAAAGGTCGTAGAAAGGAGGATGCTGGGAAAGAGGAAAAGAGGTAGGAAGAGGAGATGAATGTTAAATTAATCATAAGAAGGGAATGGGCAGGAGAAAATGAAGAGAGGGATGAGCCGAAAACCTACCGAAAAGTGGAAAAGCTAAGGCGAAGTTAACATAATTATCGATGCATGTATTTTGAAAAACTTTTATTAAAGCAGTTCGTGTTGGGAGTAGAAAACGCTTAGAATAAAAAAAAATCGAGAAACGCCAGTTTGAGAAAAACGGGTTTTAATCGCACCTTTGCACGACAATATTTTTCACGCAAAGCACTACTGAATAATCGCCGTCTCTTATTTTTTTGACCTACTTCTGAATTTCGTCATTCGCGATAAAAACATGTATTCTTATATAAGTCGGAAATGTCCGCTGCGCTGCATATCATTTCTCTGGTCAATTTAGCTTCCGTGAGCGGAAAATTGTGCTCAGAAATAATCGACTTGAATTAGTACAGGAGAGCCTCGCTAATCCGAACCTCGGTAATCCGAAATTTCGGTTAATCCGAACAGGATGTAAAAAAATAGTACTAAGAAAAAGTTTTATTTATTCAGACGAAAATTGACGGAATACTATAACTTCCACATTTATAAATTAGTCCTTTCTTACAAAATCAGTTATTTTCTTCTGATAAAGTGTTGAATGACGTGTAGAGGCTGCAATGCCCAGCCAGCGCTTCATAAAAATCACATCTGTAGGCGTGGCATTACTGTGCTGCTCTACGTACAGCAGAGCGCATTCCAGCGCTTCCAATCCCTCAGTGTCTGAGATAACTTCCGTTGTAGATTAGTCAGTTGGCGCACTCAAATGTCTTTTTTTCCAACCAACCATTACTAGCGGTAAAGTTAGGATCACCTTCAAGTAGCGCGTTCAGTTGGAGAGCTTTCTCTTGAATGAGAGGTCCACTTAGGGGAGTTCTTTCCCTTTCTTGTGTAAACCACAAAAACAACGCATCATCAACTTTCGATGTATGATGATTGCCGAGATATTCAACACTAACAATGGCACAAAATTGTTCAAATTTAGTACTATTCTTTTTCCAGTCACTGATGGTTGCTTTTCCGACACTGAACTCTAAGGCTAGTTTGGTCGCACTTTCGCCTTTGTCAATGCGTTTGAGCAATTCCAACTTATTTTTTAACCAACACGAACTGTGCTTACGCTATTTGGACATTTCTACAAGATGGGCAAAACGGCGACAGTAATTTAAAAGACTGGGAAAAGCCCTGCACTATATTACACATCGGTACGCTAAGACTATAGAACAGTCGCAACACTCAACGTTGTAAAACGAGGCCCCGTCCTTCGGAAGGGACGTAAAGCCGTTGGTCCCCTTGGTGTTTCTCGTTAAGAGTAGGCTAATGCCGGCACCGGGTTTCACTCCTCCCTTGCTTTGTGATTTAGACTGAGAAGCCTTCTAGCGCTGGAGTCGTTTGAAGTCACAAGGTCCCCCCAATTGGTGGTGTAAAACGAGGCATGACCCTCTGCCGCCTTATTAGAGCGTTATGTGACCGCTTCCCATTGGTCCAAGACACTGCCAGGCAACGACTCTACGTAAGCAGTCCCCCCGGCCGTGTATTTTGTAAAACCCGGTTAATTCGAAAATTCACTAATCCGAACATACCCGAGTCCCAATTAGTTCGCATTAGCGAGACTCTACTGCATTTTAAAAAATCTACTTTCATAATAATAGTATAATTAAAAAATAATAACAGAGTTCTTCTTATAGCTAGAATCCAATTGATAATTTAAACCGAATAACCAATAAAAGGCTGAGATACATATCGACTGCAAATAAATACAACTGCTGACGGCGCATTTGTATCTAACATTCTATTTACGGCTATGGAAGGCATCCCAATTATTAATCATTTTTACAGTTTAACAAAATATTTTCTACGTAACACCGAAAAATAAAATTCAAACTAAATCGCGAGATATTTCGTCCAAATGCGATCATTCAAATGCGACTGCTTCCATAGCCTTGCGAAACTTTTTAACCTAACAATTACAAGTAAAAGGATCTTATCTGGCCTTGCAAATATTTGCCCTCCATTGCAACTAAACTCTGGGAAATGTTCCAACGGGAACGCCAACGCAAAGAGACATCAGAAAGGAACGTTTCCATTGAAAGGACTCCTAAAAGCCTTTTAAAGCGTAAAAAAAAACGGGTTTGGCTGTTGTTTGCAGAGGAAAAGAAAGAGGTTTAATGAGCGGGAGGAAGAAAGAGGGGGCATGAGGGGGGGGGGAAGGGGTTGAGGGGGGCGCTACGGTAATTCCACGGCGCGAGCACCCACTACGACAAGGGCACCAAACGGAACCAGGTGTTGATAATGACTTCGGGAAGTTCAAAAGAGAGTGAAACAGAAGCAGATGATAAGGAAGACCTGAGACACGTCCAAAAAGTAACACGGTTGAGCTATCGGGGATTTCCAGGCTAGACTCGTGCCTTTGGTGGACACGGCAGCATAATTTACTGTTAAGAAACGTGCTTTTATTTCGTTGTTGTCACGTTGTATTTAAGGCCAAGGAGAGGAACTCCGAGAAAAGCGTCGAATCGAGAATGCTGTGAGGATAAACGACAAGTGTACGTAGTGCTTATAAGTAGCAAATCGACGGCTAAAGAATGCATTAACAAGGTAGAAATACGAAAAAAAAATCCTCTAGGTCAATGGTTTTAAGTCAAGGGTACGCGAACCCTTCAAGCAGGGGTTGCCAACCTTTTCGATGTGGCGAGCACCAAGTTGTAACATAGAACATAAAAAGAGCGCCACTACTTTTCCGTTAGAATGGTAATATGACAATGAATAAAATCAAACCATCGTTCAACTTATTCTTAATATTCTTGAATACGTTTAGAAAGAAATCAACCGGGCAAATTAAAGAATTAGTCCTAAGAAACGAGATTTTAAGCATCGCAGGAGAGCAAAGTCAGCCTGTCAAAGAGCACAATCAGGCTTTCAAAGAGGTTGGGAACCCCTGCCTTAAAGGGTTAGTTCAGAGTTTTACAGAGGTGGGTCAAAATATTATCGACAATAATTTTTCTTCTTACTTCGGCTTTCATGCATGACTTCGGAATCAAAGACTGTGACATTACTACTATGAGCGACGTTATAATAGGTAGTACAACTGGCAAATGAAAATTTGGGTGAAAAAATCTTAAAAGAAGCCTAATTAATGATAAGTAAGTTATTGAGAGGTCGGAAGTTTATTTATTTTTACTCAATACGTCATTTCTGTCGTTTTGGAAGATGTATTAAAAATAAATTTCTCGCATTATTCTTTACATTCTTAAACTTAAGTTATTTTAATAGGAGAGCGGAATATTTCACCGGCACTTTAAAATAAATGAAGACCTAAGGCACACGACAGCAAAACAAGGTTAAAGACTTCTGCTTTACGGATCCTAGCCGAATTAATTTTCCCAAGTTAAAATATCTGATTTAATGGAATTCTGACAATATACTGAGAGTAAGTTACACAAAAAATGCTATTATGTGGAAACATATTCAATGCAAGTATGCAGCTATATTTCGTCGTCGATTTCAATGAAACAAAATGACCCCAGACCGCTACGACCAAAGTATCATTCTGAAGTACAATGTAAAAAATCCGAAATCCGAATATTTTTTCCAAAATTTTTCATTAAAAAATTCAGTGAAACTTGCAGCAAACAAAATTTCTTATGTTCGGCACCAGACTTGTTTTGCGCACCCTTAAGCTCTTGAGTCATCTCGCTTCTAAACGAGGAATAATACGGTAGTTTGCCACATAAAATAGAGAACTCGAGTATATTTTTTTCTTCGCGCACTGATTCCAAAGCACTATGCACAATTATTGATATGGCAATCAATACGAAAACTGGCGCCGTTTAACTCACCGCCATAACGTCCTAGAACGACTAAAGTTGAAACTCTACCGCGCTCTAACATTATCTTTCAGATAAAGGAGGACGTTTTTTAGTATCGATTTTTACTATGGAGGGCATAGTTTAAGCATCTAGTGTGATGCGCAAACGTTCAATAAAAGTAACTGTAATGATGGGCATAACAATAATTGAAGCTGGAAGATTAGGTAAATTGAAAGAATATTCTACTGGAAGCAAATTTCTCAAGTCGTATAATTTTTTGTTTCCGATTTTATAAAAAGTAATGCAATTATCAAGCTTTGCTGATTTAAATTTAACGGCGAATTGAAAAATACGAATCCTTAGCTAAGGTCAAGGCGATCTGAATATGAGCGCTATTACCGAACGCTACATCGCAGAAAAATCTTGGCAGTGTGCCACGAAAACACATGCCCTTGCTCTTAAAACGTTTCTAACCGAAAATGTTACCGAATGTCTGTCTCATCACCAACAGCGACAAAAGGATTAATGCCGAAAAATGTCGGAACCTGTAAATGAAGCCGGAAAATGACAAACCGATAACATGAAGTTTGTTTAAATCGATGCGCCAAAGGAAATACAGAGGGAGGGAAAGGAAAGTGAAGAGACTGGAGGGAAGAGAGGTGCGAAAGAGCAAGAGGGGAGGGAGAGAGAGAGGGGGGAGAGATAGGGGGGAGAGAGGGATGAGAGAGAGGGAGGAGAGAGGGATGAGAGAGAGGGAGGAGAGAGAGGGAGGAGAGATGGGGGAGAGAGAGGGGAGAGAGAGGGGGAGAGAGGGGGGAGAGAGGGGGGGAGAGGGGGGGAGAGAGGGGGGAGAGAGGGGGGAGAGGGGGGGAGAGGGGGAGAGAGAGGGGGGAGAGAGGGGGGAGAGAGGGGGGAGAGAGAAAATGAGACAAGGATAAAAAAACCAACGACCTTTGTGATGAATGCTCTGGAAAAATGCGAGATCAGAACGCTGGATACCGAAAAGTGGCTTAACATCTACGGTCTTAAAGACGTTCATCACATACATCAAAGCAATTTTGAAATGCATTTTTAAACCCGTTATTTTCACATTTGAGGTCTAAAAGGCGAGAGAATGAGATAGGAGGAGAGAGTTGGAATTTCCGAGGCCGTTAATGCACTGCGAACGAATTCCGATGATGATATCCGCAGATAAGCCGAAAACAGAGTATAATACCGGAAAACCGCGTCCGATCACGGCTCCCGATTGGATCCGCCGATTAAAACATTTCGACACGTGCTTGATACCGAAAGCAAAAAAGGGACACATGCCTGCAGACGCGTTTTGCTACATCAACTGAATAAACCAACGGTAAATTCCTCGTTCAACGGTTGAGTGAGCCTTTCCCTGTTTACATATAGCGTTCGTAAACTTTCATGGGAAATCATTATCTAAATGATAATTAACAAAAATAAAGATTTTACAAAACGATCTAAAACACGAGCTAGGAGTCATTAGAAAAAGAAAAACAAAAATTTCGTTAACATTATATTTGTCTTTTTTTTGTCTCTGCAAACTGCATTTATTCATTTGCCAAAATGTAGCACAAGCCTTTAATGACCGGATTACCACGTGATAATCTAATTGTAAGCAAATAAGAAGCGTGTCTTAAGCAATTAACATTCTAGCATTAACGTCTGGATGTTAAAGATGAAAGGAGAAAATCTCCAAATGAACGCATGACAGCACTTATACGTCACATACGCGCTTATTCCGATCATAAACAGTAGCACGTTAATTAAGCTAAGTTTGAGATTCTCAAAGAATATTTAAGGAATATTATGATGCTTATTCCCGCAATCACTCCTGTCTTTGCATTCAAACATGATATCCCTAACGAAACGAAGTGGTGTTGCCAAGTCTCTCCCATTCCATAATCGCTCTGATAGAGCTGGAGCTCGGTTTTCTTAAAAACTACCGTAGGAATGCTAATAAAAACTATTTTGGTATAGTTTTTCACGGGAATACGAATAATTCATAAATAAATATTGTGTGTGTGTGTGTATCATAAAATACACATCTCGATCGATTATTCTGAAATAAAATTGAGGCAGTCTTCTTTGACCTGAAATCATACCTCATGCTGAGAGGGTTGCCTTCGATCTGAGCAAAGGGAAACCTTCGCCGCGAGTATCAATTTTGCTTCAAAAACTGACCTCGGTCCTCTCTTGCAGGTATATTTCTATACTTGCCCCCACGCAGAAGGGATAAGGCCAAATTTTCTAACAAAAAACCGTCGTCAAAATATAATGATGACTCACATTTATTTTGTAAGATTTGTTAATGTCGACCAAGAGACATGGATTTGTCCATTTACGGTTTTATTCCAAATTAACTCGTATATAAGATATCTTGAAACGCTTTAATTTTAAGTAAATGCTTCACGCACGCCCATCTTTCATTGCTAACGAGTAATTACATTATTATACTTAAACACGAAATGAATAAATGGCACTTTAAACTTTTTAAACGAAATATACTTCATTAAGAAAATACGATTGGAGCCAAGCAAAAAATGCTGAGTCACACTCGACGGAATATCACTCGAAAAAGAATAATGGACACACGGCTACGATACAACGCAACCGCGAATCGGGTTTTCCCCATATCTTCGCCGCCCCCTTGCCTCCCCTTGGTCCCACTACCCCCTTGTGCCCGCCTCCCCTTGCCCCCGCCGTGCCCTACTGCATTCCCACCGTCCTCCTTGGCCCCCATCTCCACGGTTACCGAGAACACTTTCTCCGCGATACCGCACAGACAGAGAGAGAGAGAGAAAAAAAAACAAAACGCGCGCCGCATTCTCAGAATTTCGCGACTCTCTTTAACCAAGTAAGGCGAAATGAGTCGCATCGAGCGGGCGGCGGAGAAAACGAAACATAACACACGCACATACGCACGCACGCACTCAAACGATGAAATTCTTTGCGCGATAGACCGTGTGAAACGGCGTACGTGCGGAAAACGCAACCATCTCTCTCTCTCTCTCTCTGCCGAATCGGTCAAAGAGCGGCCGAGAAAGTTATGGGAGGATTTAAGCGGGGGGAGGGAGAGGGAGGGGTGGGAGGATGCGGGGAGAACCTTTGCGAACTCATTGTCCCACGACCTTTATAAGGCACTGCTATACACGCAAACCGCACGCTGATCTACATAAAATAATGTTACACCCCTCAAAAAGAAGAATCCAACAAGTATATGCTACAGCAGCCCCTTTAAATTTCTTGTCTAAATTGCGATGTAAAACATCGTGCTACTTTCGAGATAAACAAGGGAAACTGTGTGGTAACTAGGGACGTATTTGATGGTTCGTCGATTATGTTCAGTAGTTTCTTCCTAGAATCGCCTAGTAAATTTTGCAACGGTGCATAACAGCCCTTTCACGACGAAAATCATTTTTTAAGCAAGTTTTCTAACTCATAGTTTCCAAACTGCGGGAAACGTCACGGAAAAGTGAAATAATTATTTCTCAAAGACGTGTCTCTATCATAACTTGCATTTAAAACTAGACGGATCTGAATTGTCCGGTAATAAAGCGTCGGCCATCTTCCCTCCAATCTCTACTCGGTGAAAAAATTGGTCAAGGAATATAATTTCTCCTCGAGAAAAGTGCGAGTTATCCTCTGAGAAAGGTTTCTTCATTCCACTAATTGCCGAAATCCCTTCTGATGTAATTAAAACATTATTCATCTTGCGAAAAAAGGTTCTCAGACGGTGGATTTATGTAAGGATGGATGGTATTTGTTGGATGAGCGTAGCAGGAGATATTTTAAGGTAACTACCAGGCTGAAACAAGAATAGAAAAATGCAGAATGAATACTGCTTGTGCATTTATTGCTTTTAATTTCGTTGTCGAGAGGAACAGGGCATTAAAAGTGTCTCGAACAGTAGTGCAAGTGACAAGTTAGGGAAAATGATCTGCACTACAGATCTTGAGGATAATTTTTATTTTGATAAACAAAAATGAAAGTGGTTGAAATTTGTATGAAGATAGGCATATGCTGGGCATAGAATATCCTGTTTTTTTTTACAAACCTTCAAATTTTATATTCCCATTGTATTATGCGTAACTCTTCTTTTTAAGAGAATTATTGGTCATATCATCTACTTTTTGTTAATTTTCATAATTTAGAAGCGCGAAAGGAAACAAAACTGCTATAAATATGCCAAGATTAATCTCAGACTCGCACACATGATTAGTCAATTTTAACCATGCGTAAGTGGCAACATTTCTACTCGCACATATAAAAGTATAAAAGGCGAATCGATTTTCCAAGGTCTGAAATAATCACTTTCGGCCATCTTCAGTAATTACGTCTACTGAATCAGTTTAACCTTTCAAATTTCGATTATTAAAACTCTCTCCACTGCTTTCATCGCATGCTTCCCGAATAATGATATGCATCGCCTGGACTTTATGACCAAACTGTTCGTTCATTAACCAGGATATCAATCATCAATCATTTTAACACGATAAATCTCGTGTCCTGCCGTTTTAATTACAGCAAACAAACCGAAAGGAGATTGTCAAAACATCATTATTTGGAATCCCCGCGGTCCTTGGAGTAACGGACGAACGGCGCAATTTAACGGCGACCCACGCGGTCATAAACGCATCGCACACTTTACACTTACATAAAAAGCCCCGCGAACAGGAACGGCGTTATGTGACGCGAAATGACGCCTATGTTTACTCGCCCAGTGCCATAAGATTCCGAAAAAAATGTGCACGATCACGGCCGTGATTATAGCCCACGTGCTCCTCCAAAGGCTCGCATGGGAACGTCAGCGGTCCAGGTTTCAAAAAAATCCTTTTAAATGTGTTTTGTTTTTAGGGTTCTCTATATTTTTCTGTGCTGTAAACGAAATGGCGAAAAAATGTAAAAAAAATATCCACCGGTTCCCAATATGCGTACATACAAGAATTAACTTAAAATTTCAAAATGAATGTGTATTCCGTATCTGATATTCCCGGTTTGAGCAAATAAAATCAGGGAATAGTATCGCAAAAATTCCAAATATAAATAAATTAAAATATATTAACGTAATATGGAATATCTAGCGGAGGAAATAAAACAGAATGCGTTAGCGAAATATTCGGCGCTCTTAAGGATGCGAGTTCGCCAATGTTTACTTTTACGGCAACACGCTTTTACCTCATTTACCTTTAACTTTGATAAATCGAGCAAATAAAGTGCTGAATTCGCGAGAGAGTCGCGGAAGAGTTTCAGGTGTAGAGTTTCGGTTTAATTAATGCCACGACGCGGTTTGCGGAATATGACGCCGTCCGCGAAGTGAATCGTCGCGTGCATTCATTCCCAGTCACGGTCGGGGAGAAGAGTTATTTATATGACACGCGAAGGATTAAGTCGGGAGAGTGTCCTTTGTCGTAAAAATAAATCACTGCACGCGGCGGGTTATCGAAAAGGAGGTGATGAATATTGTAATTAAAAAATTAAAATTGCATAATTATTATTACACGCGCGAATTATACAGATTAGCGTTTCTTAAACTGGGGTCCGCGGACCCCCGCGGGTCCCCAGAAGTAGTCCAGGGGCCCGCGAGTAATGTTCGATAATTATTAATAACAATTAAAATAATAAAACGTGCAGCCTATTTGCATTGTAAACAAGTAACTAAACAAATAATACCCTTACAAGTGCACACAGGATTCCAAGTAGGTACATTTTACTTTTAGAGAAAATGATGCTACAGAGCGAAGTTGATTTTTCTAAACACGACAGAAAAATAAATATACAATTAGCTATAAATATTATAGATATATAGTTTGGGGATTCGCAAAAAATATTTGAATGAAAAGGGATCCTCATATTACTAAAGTTTAAGAAACGCTGATACGGATGATTACGATGACGCGTACAGTCATAAAACGATCGAGAGTCGATTACATGCTCATTTAAGATACAATGCGGTCGCCCTCATCGGTAATACACCGAAAGTTTATTCTTTTTAAAAAATGGTACTCTTTGAAGCCAACAATTGATGGGTTGCCACGGAGGACAAACAATTTATAGCTTCGAAATTAGGACAAACAATTTATGACTTCGAAATTTACCTTGATCATCTTTAGAATCGAAGCAATTACGTGGGGGCGATATTTGAGAATGATTAATTTGTGAACGTATTATAATGATAATAAAATCTGAATAACTCTCTCTTAATCGTACTTCACATCATAATTACGTAATTTAAAATTATAAAAAAGGCCATTAATAAGAATTCTCCGGCCACGAATCCAGTCGGAGTAAAACGCGTTACATATATTCATGGAGTTAAGCCTTGGCGTAGGCCATTCCCGCGGTTTGGTCGCAATTTGCAATTCGTCCGCTCCATCCGGCGAAATTTGCGGTCTTTCCGTCTCGGCAAACATTATCACCTGGGAAAATGTTTCTTTCTCTCTCTCTCCTCTCCCGCTCCCTTTTTCCGCGCGAATATTTCACGCTCAATTGCACCACACACGTCCTCCATAAGCGAGCCCTCATTATCTCGCTCGGCCCAGCACCACCAACAGCCTAAGCGCTTTACGACGGCTTTACTCGAGGGAGTCCTTGGATCGAAGGTGGCGTCGACAGAGAGAGAGAAAGAGGAAAACCATTTTGGTTATATGGCTGTAAAAGCGCATCCAAAGTCTCTCCATGGCCATGAACCTCTCTCAACTTTTCCCATAATTCAAATCGAGTAAGCCGTGAATGCGAAAACAGCCGCAAGGGCAGGGGGGTGCCCTAAGGGGGTGGAAGAGTTTTAAAACGGCAGTTAAATCGACTTCGAGTTGACCTTGGCGATCGAGTGGGAGGACAGCTATTCGCGAGATGAGCAGAAGAGAGACATGATTTATAGAGGAAGGCGAGGTCGGTGCGGAGGATAGGTTAAAAAAAAAAAACAACGGAAGATCGGAATGGGAGTCAATGAAGCCCACGCTGCGGCCTTCCCGTCCCACTTGGCGCTGCATAGCGCACTTGGACAAAAGAGGGTTGCAGAACGTAGAGGGGAAAGATGACTTGTGAGACCTTACTTGGAACCGGCACGGGAGAGAGGCTTTAAAAAGGTACTACATAGGTTTAAATTTGGAATCACGTACTGGCGATTGATTATTCCTCGAGGTTGAAATTCTTTATTTGGATCGATTGCTACTTGAAGGATATTAGGACGACGTGACGGGGTTTAGAAAGCAGTGCAGAGATTTTAAAACGCATCTGAAGTGATACTCCGAATCTGAGAACGTTATCGTTTTCAAGAGCGAACACTGGTTGAGAAGGGAGAAACACGATTCGATGACATTTCTTTTGAATACAGAATCTCTATTTCAAACGGAATTTTTTCTCAAGACGCAATAAATTTCATTCTGGAAGGCTTTTAAGAGCGGGGCGTCTCCTTTAAATTTTAACTGACATTGCTTTCGGATAAGATTCACACTAACTCTAGGGGTACCGAGTTGTTTTCATTCCCTTGGTTACAGTACCACGGGGAGTTTCAGAGATCCAATACCCAAGATATAATAAAAAGTCATAGTAATTGTCTTGGCGTACTATAAATGCAAAAATTTTCACGAAAAAACCGTTTTCACATGTATCCTCACCATGTCTGCATGCTCAGATAACACTAATAGTGCAAACTACTCTCAAATAATAACAAAATAACAACACGCACGTTTCATTCCAAGTCGTTAGGCCGGCCGCACACCGACGCGTCAAGACAGAGACGTTAGACAAGGAAAGGAACACAATGCAACACAATGTGTAAATGAAAACCGCCGCACACTGGTCTTATTGTTAGTCATGCCGCTGACGTCAGGATCATGTCTAAGACAAGCCCCAAAAGACACCGCGTGTTCCTTTTTCTGCGTCATGCTTCAGTCTTCTTTTAGCTGTCAGCGAAGGAGGAATCATGTCCGAGGAAGAAATTAATGTAAAATTAGTGCAAGGGGTGGAGAAATTTCCTATAATTTTTGATTATTCATTACCTGGGCATAGTAACAGGGATGAGCTCGAAAAAGCCTGGCGTGAAATATCTAAGGAAACCGGATTAAATGGTAATTCAAGTTTTACATGTATACTTATTATCAAAATGAATGATTTTTATGTGATGTACAGCCTCGATTATACAGAATAATTAATGTCGCCCTTTTCCGGATAATGAAATAGTCTGCGAAATCTGCTAATATAGTCTGCAAAATGCCTTGGAGAAAGTGTCATGAGTTCATTCAATAAACATGTATTTTCTTTTAAAAATGCATTACAAGTAAAAATACCTTTTACGTTAAATTGCCATTAGATATGTATTAAAAATACATTGAAAAAGTTTTTTTAAATATATTTTTTCTACCTAAATTCTTTATATTATATTAAAGTGTACTTGTTTTGCCAAGGAATAATTGCATTCGGTTTTAAAAATTAACTACACAAACGATTTCTCAGTTCTACGGCCTCAGAATTCGCTCCTCTGCAGCAAGGTTGTAAATTTTGATGAGGTGTGTGGCAACTTTGTTCGTCGTTGTCTGGGAACATCTGATAGTATGGTTGAAATTTCTCGGGATCTTTCAACAAATCACGTGCCAAAATGTATCCACCATGCTCATCACAAGACTTGTTGAAGTCGTGGACCCATTTCCTTTTCTTTCTACGTAATTTAAACCATGCGTACATTAAATTTTCATCCTCACTCGAAGAAGTCATAGTGCGAACTGGCCAAGTGACGTTCGTCTCGTTGCAGACATGGTGTCGCTCCAGTGCGCGGGGGCTTGTCTGAAGCATGACTTAAACAAAAATTGACCATGTCCTGACGCGTCGGTGTGCGGCCTACCACACACAAAATTTTATTTCGGACATCTGTTTTTCATAACGGAAAATAATTGTACAAACCTAGAATATATGAAAAGGCGATTGAAAACTATCTCCGCTTGATTATGACAAGTTTGCGCACAATTTAATTTTTATGTCAAAAATTTCGCGAATATTATTCCAGAGAAATAGAAGAAAAAGAAAGTCGTGGACCTCGGAGTCCCCCAAACCCCTTTTATTTCTAGGGTTAAGAACGCGAAATCCTTCCATATTCTCCTTCGCGAATGGACGAGAATGGTTTCTATACCGAATGCAACCTGGTTAATTTAAGGACCAAGTGAAACACGTCTTGGGGAACCTGTAATGGCGGACCGAAAATAAAAGTGATGGCTGAAACGGGAGAGCAGAGTATTAACGGTATAGAATGAGGCGCAGTCACCCGGTGTACGTGTGGGGAAAAGTAAAAGTGCGGATGATTGCGAAAAGCGGGTGCATGGATTATTATATACTGCCTGTAATATACAACAAAACTCGAGGGCATTTGAGACTCCAAGGGTGCATATTTGCCCAATAAAAAATTAATTGATTTTTTCAGTGACGGAAATTACTTAACTACGTTAACCGACCTAAAAAAATATAAAAATCCCTTGAAATCTATTTCGGGACAAGGTGTGATAATTAGTTTACTTATCAACGGAAACAAAACGCAAAATTAAGATTCAATATTAAAGCACTTGAACAGAGAAAGCAAAGTCGCTATCAGAAGAAATAAATTTCTACTTAAGAGAAAAAATACACTAAGGCTTTATGTAATAAAATGATAAAATGCTATATATGCTTTGTATGGAGTAGATACATGGACATTAGGGAAAAAACTACATGAAATACTTGGAAAGCTTCGAAATGTGGACGTGGAATGGATTTTAAAAAACGCGGAAGTATGTACTCGGAAGAAAATGAGAAAAGAAAATTCAGAACATAAATTACTCGAAGAGTAAAGAGAACTAACAGAAAATGAAGAAGCATGCGGAAAACAAGAGAATGCGGAGAACCAGGTTTAACCAATAATAATCTACGAACAGACTACATATGCCGACGATGACGGCTAAAGGTTGAAGAGATTTTGACGCGAATTCTGTCCGACGCGAACCAAGTATTATCCGAGAGAGAGACTATGGCGGAGGGATACCGTTAAAAATATCCTAGGATCCGACATCCTATTCCCTTCCGGGAGACACTCGAACAAACTCCGCATCACTTTGAAATTCGGAAGACACTGCCATAATCTCCGGGAAGCGAGACTCTACGTCGCTTTTCCCACTCAGCCATGCACCCCGGCGTGAGCTTACAGCGAAACCCCATCAGAGGGCGTGTGTTTGTGCATCACGCGCAAAATTACATCGTAGGCCCGGGGCAAAGGGGTGAATTAGTGATGAGGGCCTCACGGAGTTTTTGATTGCCCGGCGTGACAAATTATGCATGGGTTTTTAAAGTCGGCGGAGTCACTTCATGAAGCGTCAATTACCCGTAAATCATATTCCGCGCTCCGTCAGACATACTAATTTCGAGCGACAGATTAAGAGGGTTAGCGATGCGTGCGTCTACTTGACCCGGTACCGTGAAAGGCCTCGACGCGAGGGGTCCCGGGGCAGCGAAGGGGATGGAATACAGGGGAGCGGCTATGTCAAGAGGAAAAATAATCACAAATTCATAAAGACGAATTGCATGTGAACTTCCGACTGTGCATCAAAGGACGTAACGTCATTTATAATCACATAATTGGGTTTCGATCATATAATATCAGTCCTGAACGTACCCATGGAAAACTTGAAAAATAAATATTAATTTCCAAAATAATAAATAAGAGACACCTCACTATAAATTAAAACGATTCATTGTTTCAAAAATATACGACGAAAAAAATCGCGGAAATCATGAAAACACAGGTGGAATATAACAATGAAAAATGAATATTACGAACGAACAGAATTGCCTTGATGTATGAAGAGGTTGTAGCATGTCTCCTCTGAATTATCCGAATAATTTTACTCAGTGTAAAAAGTAGTGTTCCAAAATATGTGCGTAAAAATAAAAGTTAAAAATACGATAGAAAATTTAAAGAAAGTTGTTTTGGCCTAAGCGTCGGAGGAAGGAGTCTCACGCTTTCCTGAAAACTGTAACGGTACGATAGACACCATCAACCTTAAAAGAAAGCTACGGAGAGAGAGAGACAAAATAGGAGGTAAAAATTATAAACTTTTCTGTTTTTAGGAAAATATTCCAAAATGTTTATGTTAAAAAATTACAATGCACAGCAAATTCGATAAATAAATGCGCGATTGGGGACCAAATGTTTTAGACCAGAGGTTCCCAACCTTTACGTGTGCAAGGGCACATTCGACTTGAAAGCGAAGGCGGCGGACGCCAGTATATTTGCCCTAGCGAAAAAAAATGCGAGTTAAATCTTAAAATACATCATATGTAAATTCTATTAGAAGTCTTATTACATTGGTACTTTCCAGCATTCTGTGGACGCCCAACACTATTAGTCACAAGAGCTCAAAATGTTAAGGAGGACATCAGAACAAACCACGGCGTACGCCATAGCGATCCTGGGAGGGCGCCATGATGCCCGCGGGCACCGCGTTGGGAACCCGTTTTATTGTTAGACCATTCTTAACGCATGTAAATTCTAGTTATCCAGGCAATGTTTGAACTCTTAAACGTTACCAGGAAAGCTGCGTACAAACCCAATATTCGAGTATTTAATACCAAATTCATACGATATACCGCAGTAATAAAAATAAATTCTAACGGCCATCAATTTATTTCCGTGCCGTAACAGTAGTAACACGCAATTTGGTAAATTAAATCAAACAGACGTAATTCGTTTACATTTAACGAACGCTCGTTTTTCTAGGACACATAACTACTTTCAATTTAACACCAATAATTTGCAAATCACTATTAAACTTTAGTTCGCTTGTTTTTAACATATGGGAGAAAGCGGCAACAAGCATCGCAGACGATTTAAAGTCATCCACGTAGCAAACTGGAACATCGATTAGTCTATGGCCCGTCGCCATGGCAACCCGCAGAACAAATTAACGGAAACGCGCAGTAAAGAGAGAGAGTGAGAGGGAATGAAGAAGTGGGAGGTAGAGATGGAGGAAAGAGGGAGGCAGACGCGACCAAGTGCGACCATGGACGCGAAGGCGTATTAATAGTTGTCGTTGCCATGGCGAGAGGCTGACGCGGAGTGTATCAATGAAAAAGAGGGGCGGGATTGAGGCGGCGGTCAGTCGAGGGGGATGCGGAGGCGGGGCGGCCCCATTATCGAAGCGCCCTCTGATGTGTCCCTCCCTCTAACCTCCGTGGTTTACCCTGTATTTCCCTTCCCTTCGAACCGAATCGTCCGCTTCCTCCTTCCGCCCGTCGCACACTCGCTTTAACTCACGCGTGCACGCACGCACGCACACTGGAAACAACATCGATCGCTCCACGCACGAGTGTGCTTGCGGTCACGCCGTCTCTCCTGACCCATTCCATAACAAACACGTAGAGCCTCTTTACGCCCAGCGTGAGGCGGAATACACCGCATGACGCTAATGCCATACTATGTGATTACCTGTCGACAAAACCAATGCGTTCCGTTGCTATGCTTTTTTTAAAGCAACCTTTCCGTTTAATTCTCTGCAGGTGATTACAGTTTAATCTATAAGCTCCTCGTTGTTTATGATTGAATAGGTAACCTACTACACTTTACCGGATTTACGCTAAAATGCTCGAAAAGATGGAAAATTGACTTTTAGGGTTAAAAATTTTCTCTTCAATATCAGATAAAAGTGCCAAAGGCTAAAAATGAAAAAAAGTAAACGCATTCAGAATTTAATATAAATATCGCATTATAAAAAAAGTTCCACGTTAAATCATAACATACATCGGTATTTATTCATCTTTAAAAACCGTCTCTACGTGGACACAGAGAACATACGCAGGACATTCCCATCCAAACAGAATGATGATTTACATCATATTTTAATGTATATTACATTTTTCAAACATAAAAATATCCTCGGATTGTATCGTTGAAAACAATTCATCGTTTTAAAAATATAAAAATTTTCTATCGACTAACAAAATATTAACTAAACTAGGTATGCCTTGAGACACCTTTTTAGCATCGGCGACCTGCCAACGTTTTACACAATAACTGGCAAATTTCATTTTTGAAACAGGGAAGAGTGGGTGGAAAAGTTTCGTACGAAACATGCCCGAAATAGGCCGTCAATTCCATTCATTAGTGTAAATAGCGCGCGAACAATGCTTAATATGCGGTAATCGCGTCACTTTCTCAGCACACGGCGGGGATGATGACACAATGTACTTCCCATAGTGCATTGTGGGAGTCTTATCGAACTTCCGGTGGAACGGAAAAGAAAGCGAGAGACAGGGATAGAGAGATACAGAGAGGGTCTTGAGACAGACGTTGTGGGAGAAGGCGAAATTTCAAGAAGGGAGGAAGAGGGGATTTGAATGCGAAGAGGGAGGGAGGAATGATGGTGGCGATATATGTATAGGGTTGGTCTAATGGGAAATGGCGCATATGGAAATAGGGAGACGCATTTGACGCGGGAGTGCTACCGTGTGAAGAAAACAAAACGCTCGCCTCCTTATCGAGTCCTTGTTCGACCAACGCCATTCCGCGTCAGCAGCGAGATGGATGTCGATGGAGGAACCGGCGTCACGGGGCGCTTAATGCACGCGCAGCACACAATGGGAGATCCAACATCTCGGAGATGATTGCGTCATTATGATTCCCTCAACCCTCATCCACTTCCTATCTTTCAAAAAAGTATTACCTACCCCTCCCCCTTCCCACCTCCCGATGGAAACCGAACAAAAAGAAATGTATTTCACATTCCACCTCACCGGCTCCCCTTCCCAGTATATTCCTCCACCACCCCCGCCCCTATCCCAGCGAGAAGATTTGTTTTGTGAACCGGAGAGAGATAAGGTTGGGGGATGGGGAGGATGAAATGAGAGGGTTAGAGTTCTTTTTACGGTTTATGTAGCAGATCCGGGCCCATGTTTCGGAAGACTAACTGCTCTTGCGTATGACCGTCATTAGTGAGTATTAGGGTTCCTTGTTCGGACTCAGTCCCCGACAATAGCTCGGTGTAGTCTACCTTTACAGCGGGTGGTGAAATTACCGATCTATCATCGCAATATTGCAATACTTTTTGCAAATAAGACGATTGAAAGTTACATTATTGCATTTCGGTGAAAATGCTGATTATTGGCGTTTTTAACGAAATTCTACGATACATATCAACGGAGTTAGGAAACGAGCGAGGTAGAGGGTGGCGGAGAGAGTGAGAGGTACCAACATATGCGCTTCGACTTGCCTTAAGCTTCTTAGGAGGGAAATTTGAAATCGACACTGCCTTTCCGAATTACAACACGTACAGCGACTCTGTCCTTTCAGATATCTCGTTCAAATAGTCTACAGGGCCCAGAAAATATTAAACGTAAAGCAACGACGATGAAAATATGATTGTTTTCATTGTCATTGGTCTATGTTTCATGATTTTCTCGGGATTTCAAATTTTCTTCTTTGGAAGAAATAGAAGCAGCCTTCAAAATCGATTCTTTCCCTCCTTAGCGCTCTTGAAGATGAAATACGTAATTATTATTTGAATGACAATAAATTAAGATGAGGGCGATGGCATTAAAAGCAAGTCCAAATCTTACATAGAAGGGAGAGACTGTATTGAAATACATGGGGAAAGCATTATTAAAATATTTTACCTCAGCTTAGAATGAAGTGTGAAATTATTAATTTTTGATTCCTTTGCGAGTAAAAGCGAAAAAAACTGGGACCAAGTTTTACCGCATGTTATAAAAACGTGAAGTTATAGAAGCACTCGAATTTCCTCATTTCAACGCAATATGAGGGCTGTGAGGCAAAAATGCGGTAACCCACACTTATTATGCTGCTTTGAGAAAATTGATATTTAATTAGTTCAAAATTATATTTTCATCAGAAATAAACGCAAGTTACATAATATGTACTACAACAGATGACAAACAAATTTCCAAAATCTTAATTGAAGTTTTTTTCTTTTCTGTACCCAACCTATCTCCAAATAGATAAGTTTGTTGGGTACCATGTTTTTGCCTCACACCCCTCATATGGTGATCCACAGAAAACTGCATTAATATTTTCAGAGTACATCTGTGCCTTTAATGAATCAGTTGAATTATATCTGGTGCAAAACTCTAATATTTTGCGCATATGAGACTTTTTCTCATTTCATATCTCCTGAAGGTCTACTTTATCATCTTAGAAAAGGGCAACAGAAACGTTTAGCAGACCCTGCCCGTTTCCTTTCGAGAGAAGTGAAAGTGTTTCCTGAAAATTGGGCTACGTTATTGGCCGAAACTACACTACATTTTTTAATTTTAAATATTATACTTATCAGACTAACAATAAGTCTGTTATAATGAAATGAAGAATAAATTTCATATTATGATGTACGTAAGTATGCAATATTTAGTACTATACATATCTTATGTTATCAGTCAATTGCATATTCATGATATGTAATATATATTATTATTATATAAAGTCGGTTTATGAAACGACTTAAAATAACTTTCTAATTTAATTTAAGCCATTCCAAAATATAAATATGCAGTAAAGTAAAACTCGCATATAATTCGTCCTGTTCGAACCTTTTATTAGATAGCTGCCATAATGATAAATCTATTGATTCCCTCTCCATAATGACACTATTCATTCCTCCAGTTCATACGAGTCAGTGTTTCTAGTTACGTCCTCAACCAGCTGTTTTGGCAGTCTTCTTTTTCGTTAACCCTTTTCATATATCGTCTCGTTAAAGCGCTGCACGTAAAAACTACCTCTTCAATTTAATTATTCATTAACACACCATTCCAGAGCGATCGAATCAGTTCGGTTCCAGTGACGATCCTCAAGCCTGGAATATTAATTAATTCTTCTTATTTGATATACAACCGGGCGTGGTTTCATATTTCAAGACAAAACTCAGCTCCTTCAATGCAATGCGCCTCTGCTTCTACATCCGAAATGTTTTACATGAAAATGCAGAAATCAATTTTCATATGGAAGAAGAGGCAAGCAAATACCACGACAAAGATTGAGAGAAGGAAATAAGCAGTGGGAGAGACAGACAACAAGGGAGATATTGAAGGAGAGAGTGATAGGCAGAGAGAGAGAGAAAAAAAGAGAAGGAAGAAAAAAGAGAAGAAATAGGGAGAGATGCGAAAAGAAATAAAAGGACCCCCTAAAGGGACAATTGGTCCATTCGCAAGACGTGATAGGAAAAAACCTGGAGAGTTATTCAAGCGGCGATGACCCGCGTGGGCGGTGTAATTGGGTGGGTGGTTGGGGGAAGGGGGGGGGGAGGAGAAGAAGAGAAGGAAACCCGTATTAACTGACAAATGAATGGCGTAATTTGGATCGTGGCTGACAAAAGAGAAAAGAAAAAAAGAAGGGATTGTATGGGGTGGGATGAAAGGTTCTCTGATAGGAAATAGACGGAGGAGGCGCACGTCAGGGGGAGGACGGTCAATAAGGGTTCCCTCCCTCCCTCCTTCCCTCCCTCCCTCCCACATCCATTCGCTGCCGCTGGCATTTGAGAGGAAAACAAATCAAAGGAATTTCCGCGTCGTGAAGTTGGCCGCAGGACGAGGAAACGAACGCCATGCACGATGGCGGTATATTTTTTGTCGCCAAACCAGATGGAGCTAATATCAAGATTTACTGCGGCAGTTCGCCATGCAATGGAGTTCCGGAAAAATTAGCTGTGGTTTCATTTCGTGATTTACTAACTTGTAATTAAGCGAATAAAACGATAGGTATTCTTTCTCACGTGTCATTCTGCACCTAAATCGATGGATACGACATTTTTCGCTCGTTCTTAATTTTTAAAAAATAATGCAAAATAAAAATAATGCTTCGTTAAATTTTACACCAAAAATCTAAAACTCGAGTTCGATAATATTTGGCGGAAATTGAGTCATGCATTAACACTCGATATAAATATCAAAAATAAAAATCTGCAAAGTATTTTGGCAAATTCCATTCAAGTTAATGTATTACTGACAATGCACAGCGGCGGATTACCGCACAGGCTCGCCTGGGGTCTCGACACTCATGGGAACCTCAAAACAGTAAAAACTCGATTTTTTTCAATATTTCACTTAGCAAAATATTTCACAATACTTAGGTACACATCTCGTGTTTTTACTTAGGCTTGTTACAATGTAACATCCCTTGCGTCATTCGAAAACGCATCTCACAGTTTTAATTCATTTTCTGTTTATTTTTCAATATGTGCAAGTTTATATAATAAATATTAAATTTTATATTTATGAATTTCGGTAATTCAATTTATTTAACCTGCTGCATACATTTTTTCCATTCGTAAGTTGTAAAATTTTTTTGTAGATTGAGTACCCCCCCTCCCGGTCAGTTGGGGGGCCTTCCGAATATTTTGCGCCTGGAACCTTCAGATACTTTAATCCGTCACTGACAATGCAACTCAATTTCACAAGTTAACAAAATTTAATATTATTTTCAACTGTTGGATAGACACAACTATTCCCTGAGTTCGAATGTGCCGTTCGAAAACTTATCAAACGTAGCTATAAAAGTAGAACTCACAAAAAGCCTTCTTGCGACAGATTCGGTAAAAGTATCCGAGAGTATTTTTTATAAGACCAGCGGGAAAACTCAGGAAGTAAGAAATCCTTTTCAGGCAACCGTGAAAAGTTTCCTCCTTCCGAAAGTAAACAAGGAAGCGAGGTTAAGCTGCCAAGAACAAAGGGAACCTCGAATGGAGTTGAATGGCTTCGAAAAATTGGAAATCAAAGTAACACAAAAAGAACGATACATTCTGTGTTGGCAATATCCCGTAGAAGATTTCTGTCGCAGATAAACTCCGGAGAAGATTTTTCCTCCGTTCCTTATGATTCTCTCGAAATTTTCGTTCCAATAATGCCGCCGAGACAAAAAGCAAACGGAGATTTCGCGGAACGAGGGAAAAAGGAAATTGGTTTTCTGGGGTTTATTGAAGTTCGGAGTTTGCCGCTTCGCTGGCGATTTTCGAAGAGAAAGAAAAATCGATTGGAAAGAAGCGGACTTGGCGGAAAGACGTTACAGAGCAAATATTTATCGCGGTATTAACTAAACTTGTAGACAAATTAACTAGATTATGGCCGTGGGATGAGTTTCTCCCGATGCTAAAGTCGCGGGTTCGAATCCAGATCTGCGCATATATGCGTGTGATTGCAAAGTCCTTTGTAAAAGGCTGAAAACTCAACAAAAAACATCAAAATTCGTTGGTAAATATCTTTTTAATTAAATATTTTTCCAGCACGCATCAGTTAGCCCAGTTTTATATTTTTCCCCAAATGCTAACCTTTTCATCAACCAATGACGCTATTTATTCCATGCATACCTGAAATTTGATTCATCTTATTGATTTTTCAAACCCTTGTTTATTCAATCTTTGTTAACAAATTATATCGGGAGTAATTAGACACATTAATAATGGGGATTGGAGTGAGAATATGAGGAGAAAGGCATTGGGCGGTACAGATTGGGTCGGGTGAGCCAATAAACCTACCGAAGCGTAGAATAAATGGATGACAGATGTAATTCCGTCACGATCAACTACGTGCAGCACCACCGGCGGCATACGATCCAGGGGTATTTATGTATTTGTATTTATCACGCGGAGAGAGCTACACACACACACATATATATATATATATATATTTGAAGGAAGAGTGAGAGGGAGAGAGAAGTGAGAGTGAGGGAGAGAGAAGTGAGAGAAAGGGAGAGATGGAGAAAGAATGAAAGGTGTTTTAATTTCAATTTAATACTTAATTCATTCATACCGTGACTTTCAGCGCGCAATTACACTAGTAAATCAATAATGGCCATTTACAATTTGCATCAATTCTGACACCCCACGGATAAAAATGAGGCATTTTCCTACGATTGTATCTATGAGACATTCTTGAAACGAAACTACCTTAAGGCGCCTTCAAACTACGGGTATAAAATATTTTGTCCAAGTGAACATCTATCCGCAACACTAAGGAAGCGGTTATCAATCTACTATAGGTAGCGTGCGCCAAAGGTGTGACGTGAGAGATTAAAAATATTTCGCATGAGAGCACTATTGTAATGCATTCGATTACACACACACGCTAACATTGGTGTAGTGTGGAAATTTTTTTTTTTTGAGAAGCGCTGTACTAGTTTAGCGGCTCCATACCCAGTGCGGCGAGACATTGTCTCCCCCATACTCCCCCCCTTGCTCTCCCTCCCCCTTACTCCCCCTTGATCTCCCTCCCTGCCTATCCCTCTCTCTCACCACCCTGCCTCCCTCTCACCCTCGATCTCCTCAAAGGTCCACTCGAAGGATGGGACGTGGAGGAATGAGGAAGGGCGAAATTAAATGCGAGAGGAGTGGAGAGGAAGGGAAGAGGGCGGAGTGGGAGGAGAGCGCCATCTTTGGAGGAGGAGAGGAATGAGAAGTGGGGGAGGGAGAAAGCGCAACGTCGAGGAGTTAGTTGTCCGTCATGCACGACTAAAGGATTCCTAAAAGAGAATACTACAGAAAGAGAAGAAAAGCTCCATTTGGTCCGGTCGGATGCAAAATAACAAGGGTTGAAAATGCATCCCCGAGGGGGGAGGAGGAATATATTTGGGGAGAGACGTTTAAAGCTAGCGAGAATGCAAATGGCGTCGTGCGCGGAAGTAATTTCGAAACAACATATGTTTTGTCAAAGTGGAGCAACTACTAGTATGCTAAAAACTTTCAATCGTTTCCCAAGCAAATGGCTTGTTAAGGATGATTACTTAAATTAAAAAAAAAACAAATTTCGTTGCAGAAGGTACTTGAAGGGTCGAGACAACGGCGAAAGATATATGTATTCCGCGGCTTAATCCGTTAATTGACAGGAATGAAAATCTCGCTATCCTTTCGGACGAAAGGCATCACAAATTATCTACGAGAGACATTTTCATTAGAAAATATGGGTAAGGAGTAGTAGGACGGTAGGTAGTATCTTAATTTAAAAGCGAATGAAATGCGTCTTTTTGGAGCCGAGTCGAAGTAACAGCAGCCGCCACGCTAAACAAATAAAAAATCAGGAAAATGAAGTCAAACGCAGGATAAACTGAACCAACTAAACTAATAAATAAGCCAAGCTAATATATGAAAAGTACCATCACTGAACAGAAAAAAAATGCCTTATTTATGGTAAGGGTAAAATGGTCGCTCTGTAATGGAAGATTAATAATTATCGAATTAAAAAATAAATAAATTTCAATCACGGTTAATTACGTTCTAATCGACAGATGGCTCCAGCAATTACTGATGTCATTCCGTAATGAATTCCGCGCAGTAATTCTCTCTCACATGGCTCGTGTTTGTGCAAACACATGCTCGTATATAACACAAACGTAAAAAAGCAATTGCTTCATCGCCTTGTGCTAAATAATGTTAGTTAAAATCTTTTTAAAAAATAATTATTCAACCTTCCTGAATGCTCTTCAATATTATTTTAGAAATTTCTACACATTAAAAAAATAAAGCATTACGACTAAAGCCCGCAATGCCCTCTTACGTGTTTAAAGAATGTGCGCTTTAATTTTTCAACCGTTAGATACTGCCAGTCACCAAAGGGGCAGGTGGCGCGTCCAAGATTGAGATAGTGGGGAGTGCAGGTCCCAGAATGCGCTCAGGACTCCAGCCAGCGATCGCGGAGATGCTAGAGAGACACTTGCAGACAAAAGCGCTTTTTTTTGCAAAACCTCCAAGAAGTCGACGACGAAACAGGAGAGGCGGAAGAAATTGGCGAAGGTGAAGAGATTGAACAGAAATGGAACACGGAAGTGGATAATAAAGAAGAAAAATTCCAAGGGAATTTTCAATTTATGTCGAAGGCGAGTCTGGAAGAAAACTCTCCTCTGGAGACGGCGCTACATGAAAGACGTCATCAATTAAGATTCTCGTGGCGGCATCGAGAATAAATCTCTCTCTCTCTTTCTTTCTCTCTTCGTTTCTCGAGACATGACGGCTGTCCGGGCAAATGGACTTTATAAGGCGGAGAACGAGGGAGTTTAAGAGGAGCACACGTGATAGCCGTCTGACGAGAATGGAAAACAACTTTGCCGGAAGCGAGCTGGCAAGGATTCCTGCATCTTCAAACGTCCTCCCGGGGTTCGAATCCAGACGCGAAGAGTCGACGTCTGCGAAAGGCGAATTACGAAATCCGCCTTCGAATCTATCAAACGATCGCAACGTTCGATTCTGAGCGGCAAATCTCGCAAATAAGACACTTTAACACAAATTAAAAATTTTCGTGAAAACTTCAACGGCAAATTCAGGAATTATGAAAGTATTTGAGATTATAATATCGTTAAATTGCTGCTATGTCAATTCGAGATAACTAGGGTTTGAAAAAAAAGGAAGTTTTCAACTGATTTTGAACTGAAACCTATTTTATGGAGTATGCGTGGTTTTTCGGCATCAAAAATTGCACAGCAATTAATAAATAAAAAATTTATATTACAAATAGAAACTAAAAATGGATCAAATTCGACTTTTTAATGCGCTGCAGCGAGTTTTAGCTCCCAATATTAGTAGCGCGGCTAAAGGTGGGACGGCGAGATGGTCGCCCCGGGCAAAGCCCTGATGAGGGCTTATGATAGGGCAGCTAGTATACGCATCCCTTCTTAAATACGTTAATATCGAATGCAGTCGACCAAACATGCTTGCGACGAAAAAATATCCAACTATACACATCCACGCAAACACACAGAAACACCCATTTATATCGATGAATCAAAGTTAACATGAAAGTTGTTCAATAAATCAGACTCTGTGAGCGAGGAATTTCCATAATTCAAGCACTGACAGTGAACATTCTGTTCCTATATCGTAATAAACAGCGAAGTAATAAACAGTAAAAGTCTATCTCGCTTACATCATCAACCCTTATGTAACCTACTCTATATATTATCATCTTGATGGGATAACGTAACATTAAACACTAAGGTATCAGCTAGACATATCTTAGAATTAATATAAAAAGATTTCCTGTTTAATCTCCCAGGCACGAAAACTTCTTCGTTAGTTTTATAGGATTACAGAAACTAACACCGTAGATGCAACAACAGGAATCCTACCTCATCAAACATAAATCTAAAGTAATCGCTTAAAACATCTCAGCGAACATCGCAAATGTCTCGTGTTTTATCCTTCTGTGCCATTGATTCGATTAGCGAACTGTGTGTTCCAGATATATAAGTACTGTTGGCAACCGTGCTAGAAGCTATTGTAGCGATGGCATAACTGTCATAAACAAACTCCACGAAAAATATCATAATTCCTGTTTCATAGGTACGACAAAACTGATATGATTATCAAAGCTGACCTTTGAAATAACCCTTACCAATCGCGCGACGAGAAAAAATAATATTTTTAATAATTACGGTGAACGTCAGACATCGAAGAGAGTGGCATAATGAAGCATCTGGCAAATCAGCACCCTCTTGTAACGTATTTGTCGTAATTTAAATTTCAGGAGTCTCTTACGTTTTCCACTGAGCCAATGATGCACTTCCCACGAGTGCAAGAGGCATAATAACATTACTAATCAGGATAAGATTTGATCAAGAAAGGAGTGACCGCGGGTTATATCGTTCGATTTATTCGTTTTAATAAGAAGAGAGATGAAATGCGAGGGAAATGGAAGAAAGTCGAACGCAGGAGAGACAGACAGACAAACGACTTTATTTAGGGCGAAATTGAGACTACGTAGTCCCTTCTTACATTTAACCCTACTTTACGAATTACAAATGACAATAAAAATAATAACATATAAACAAACAAGAGGGAGCATCTTGCCGGCTGCATCGCGTCACGGAGGACAAAAAGGAATGAATGGTTCCCTCGAAAGGGGTTATTCCAATCACGGAGCGCGTCCCGCTGAATCTATCGGCTATGAGGAAACGACGTCACTCGCAGAGAATAGATTAAAGGATCGATTCACCGCCTAGAGATAGATTTGAGATACGACCTACAGTTCAACTCTAACTGCAAGCGGAGTGGTTGAATTATTTAAAATTATTTATTGGTTTTATTTATTTAATACATAACCTGCGAGTTTTCTGCAGTCATCGGTGTTCAGAAAAAGCGAAGGCGAAGAGGATAAATATATTCCAATGTTAATTAAAACACGAGTTTAGAGATATTATGGTGATAAGATTTTTGAGGTATTATAGAAACATTTTGCACTAATAATAATTATTATTATTATCATCATTATTATCGTTGGCGAGATATTGTTTTAAATCAAATTTTTAATATTGATCTTGCATCCGATCCACGAATATTTTCCACAGAATGAAACATTTGGATTTTTAAGCGATCTACATTACAAAACATGGACATATTGGACCCTCGATTTCAAAGGGTTTCATGTTCGCTGTTTCACTTATTCGCGCAGAAATTATTGTATCACTCGCGGAAGGTGAATTTCGCTCTCACGCAGGAAAGGACTTGAGGGGCCTACATGATGCTACATCAGGGGGGGAGAGGAAAAACTACGAAAATGCTAAGAGCTCACATCGGAAGTTGCCTGATATAATGTGAAGCATCTTACTAGTGAAGATCGATAATTAATAATATGTAAGCGCCATAAACTCACTAGAATTATCGGGATTAAGTTCAACCAACAAATATGAAATTATCTGTATTATATTTCACGGCTCGCTCCCGTAATGGCATCGCGGGCTGCATAAAAAGCACTCGCGGGCCATAATACGCCCACCCCTCTGCTATACTTAAAGTGTCTTTGTCTCCCTCACGTTTCTAACATGAGTAATCTGCTGTAGTTTCCACAAACTTTTTTGCATTTAAAATAATGTGATGAAACTACGGCACCAGAAAGAAAAGGAAGCTGAACGAATGCTGAGAAAAATGACAAGAGCGAAAAAATCTCATTCCACCAACATTTCTTTCCTCTTAAGCTTTTAATACCAATATGTATTAGCGCTTTGTACGTTCGCGCCGTTTTCTAGGAAAGTAAATAATGGCAGGAGTACTGTACTATGTTCATCATTATTTAACTTTATCTATTGTACACATACATTTTCTCAGAATTAAGTAAAATTTATAAAATTCATTTTGACACAAGATTATCGCCTGCCATCGAAGGAAATTACAAAATTTAATTATGTTGAAACTAAACGGAGGTATTTTTCGTTCATAATGAATAATCGAATAAATTATTTATTAAAATTCACTGCAGGCAATGACGCGAAATAAGACGGATCCGAAATTCCGTAATCCAGGTAAAAAAAGATCAAAGGATTAAAAATAAAGCGAACGAGAACGTTCAATTGAAGCGCCGCAGAGAAGAGCACGTCGCGCAGGAGAGGAATGTGACGCCAGAGGTGGCGCCGCCCTCTGAACGACGGCGATCATCCCAATCAGCGACGCAGGTCAGAGGTCGCTAAGGCAGCCATTCTTTGAACGACGAATAATCGACGGCGAGTGATCGAGACCACGTAAACATAACACGAGAGAGAGAGGAAAATCTCACGACTCCGATTGTCTTTTTTTTTAAGGAATGCGCTCTCGAGTGCAGAAAAAGTAAAAAAAAATCGCAAAAAACCGAATTGCGAAAAAAATGCGAGTGGCCTTCGACCGCCAAAAGAAACCGCGAGTGAATGGGAACGATGTCGGTGCGCGGGTTTCGAGAGAACGGAGACTACGGAGTGAGAGTTTGGAAATACTCGTCAGAAGGTTTAAAGGGCGGCGAAAGAAATCCCAACGGCGAAATTAGACATCTGGCGGTAAAAAGAGGAAACGGCCGAGATGTAGAGATATTTTGGTAACACCTGAAGGAGAAGTTTTTTTGGTAATAAGTCAAGGTAAACAAAGAAAAGAGAACCGGTTATTGCGGTAAATGTATGGAGACGCTAAATGGTTCAGCAGTAAACGGTTCGGGAGAATTAATAGCAAGAAAGAGAGAAAAACTTTCTCGGAAATGTGAGATGCGTGATTATTTAATGAAATGTTTAAAAACACGCGACGTACACTTAAGATTTCTTTTACCGGAAGAAAACTATCTTTTTCCCGCTTATCAATGTTCCGCATTCAATATCTTCACTTTCGATTCATACCGCTGCGAAATCCTCGTTCCGGCAACACATTAAAAACTACACAATACCCTGGAAACCACCTTATTAGTGGATGGAAGAGGGAATTATTATTAGGCGCGTTTCGCTTCCAGCGTGAGCGCCTATTATCGTCGGTCTGTCCGTCCGTCCTTCCGTCCGTCCGTCCGCATGTTCGTTCTCGGCTTCTACAGAACGGATTTTCATGAGATTTGATATTAAGGGCTTACAATCAAATATAATAAGAAAATCGCAAAAATGAATCACGTACGCCAATCAGGGGTACCACTTTACTGATGACAAAAAATTAAATTTTCGTCGTATCTCGTAAAGTATTGCTCATATCAAAATACTTTTCAAATAAAACTTTTAGAACTAGTAAAGAAGACATTTTCCTATATATTTTTATCGTAGGAGTAGTCGTTATCGAGAAAATAAAACAAGAATGTCTTAATTCGAGTTGAACTTTGAAAATTTCTTGCATGGTTACTTCATCATTGTTGCTAACATAAGCAATCTCACAAAAATGCGTTTAATTTCCTTGCGTGTGCATGCGATATTTTTAAATAGGAAGAAAATGGATTATTTGTGACGAAGAAAAGAACTTTAAAACGCTCTTTCCCTTACGTACACGTACATCATTTCTTTCAAATATTCCACTGCACGAAACGCGCCCATTTGTGATACGCTGTACACTTTTCTAACTTATTATAGCATTATCGTAGCATTTTAAAATAGGTTATAAAAATGATAAAAAAAGAGAATCGCTACCACAATATCTGCATAGGAGATGACGTGCATATGACAGGATCCAGAGTCCTTTCCCTCGGAGGAAGATCTGTCTCCAAGGAGACAACGTCGCATGCTGCGAACGGCTAAGGAATGCGCCTTTGGAGCACGCGATGCCATGCCAACGAGTGGAACGCGGAAACTCGTCGAATGGGACGAGCGACGCTGAAACAGGTGACATAAGAGTCGCGCTAATTATCCTCCGATCGCATGTTCGCCGATCCTTCTTGCGATTAAGAGGAGCGTGACTTGGGGAAAATCCCAACGGAGATGGTGGCGCTGGGCACGCACTCGCACCGACGGCGGTTTCTATATAGCAACGAGACAATGCTTTCTAACTCCAAACTCCTTTCCAACCGAAATCGAGTCGCTGTAACGAAATCATAAATAACGGTACCTTCGTAGGTTTTACTTACTCTTAGACACTTGTTCGGCGATTAAGGGTTATCTTTTAAGACAAGCATTCAATCTGTGCAATCCGTGATAATTAAATAAAGGTAATTTTATATTTAAAAATAAAATGCGGTCGTCAACCTTTTGTGATATAGTTTTAGCGATTTGAAATCAATTAGACTTTATTTTCGCTTTTATGGTAGCGCAATCTCATGAGTGTGTACACCAGTGGTCCTCAACCTTTTACCTCCATTGGGCACTTAAAAAAGTCTGGGATATGGAGTCGGGCACAAGAATAAAAAAATTGTTAGAAATCATGAGAAATGACGTTGTGAGTTATATAATTTAACATATTTAACAACTAATATTTTTGATTAATGCTTGAAACAATTAAACTTTGTGAAAAGAAAACAAACTGATTTAAATACTTTTTATCCACCAGAGGAGGGAGAGAAGCTGGAGTTGAGGAAGTCGGATGGAAAGAAACGGGCCATATCTTGTCATAGGCGACAGGATGTCCGAGCGCTGTTCTGGTAGTAACGATTGTTTTCTTGAAACAAATGAGTTATTGCTATAGTTCGCTACGGCATTAACGTTTTCGGCAGCATTGCAAACAAAAATATTAGTAACAAAATTTTCAAGACTAGCATCATTGGATAAGGGATTACGAACATCTTGTGTGCAGAGGAAAGCGGGCACCTAGAAATGGTTCGGCGGGCACCACGTTGAGAACCTCTGGTGTGCATCTATCCCAAATCCATTTACGCCAAAGCACTCGCAACTACAAATGCGTCCTGCTAAATAAAAATGTTACACTCGTCTTAAGGGGTAAAATTCGTGCCTTTATAAAATTGTAAGTAAAGGTATGTAGCCATTACGAGAGCATATCTACATAAACTTCACATTTTACCTGCCTACTTATAATCCAATTCGCGTCTATTTAAACCTTTATAAGGCAATGGCAATGCCACTGCCACCAGAGAAGACGAAATATCGCGGCCTTATTGTCACTATAAAACAGAACCATTAAATTCCTGAATCCTGCATAAAAGGAATAATCCAGTAAAATCCCGTTTTTCGACACATCTCTATAAGAGAAATATCATTTTGCGAAATGAACTTTGCTGATAATATATTCCTAAATAAAATTCTGATGATGATGCGACAACTACAACTCTGTGAATCGTTCTACAGCTACTTGTAGCAGTTTCATCAAAACAATTAGTATGCCATCTCTTTATATACGTAGAATGGTAAACCTGAGTTTTTCATTTATTGTTAAAATAAATTTCTTAGGATTAATTACCAATCTATGCTTCCGAGAAAATCGATTTTATAGAATAAATTGGTCCAAGCCCGTTCAGTAAAAACGAGGTTTTATTGAAACTGAAAATTTATATTCTAGGTATTTCATAAGTACCTCCTACGTAAGGAGAGCCAAAGAGGCTTCTCCAAGGTGACTATGGAATTGCCACTGACTCATTTGAGAGAGATAACCCCACGCTGCATCTTCATCCGACAAGAGCACAGCAACGGAAAACATGCAAAGAGTTCAAAATGGAACAAGTGACGAAATCGAAGCGTGTATTTTCTCCTCGAGCCAAGAGTAAGCGCCACGATGTCGGGGCGGAGCGGATTATAATTAATAAACGCGTTGCGTCGAGCGCACTCTGACAACCGGTTCTCCCGTTCTATTTAAATTGCACGTTTGAAAATGCCCGTTGTTTTAAACTCGTCATAAGGCACGGAGGGGGGAGTGGACCTCGCTTCCACGCGCCCTTGACATTTGAATTTTCCTTCGCCATCCCGAATTTTTAAGACGGCGTTTATCTCCCAAAGTAATCGCCCCACACCGATTCGAATACTTAATTGACTAGTTATAGCGGCGATTTCACCCTAATGTCGTCATTTCGACGTTTAAAATTTTTAAACAATCGGGCGCGATGGAATTTTGAACTATTTTCCGCGAATTTGAGAGTATTTGCTTGATATCTAAATAAATCATCGACCGACCCCGATATTGTATCAACGACGAATTAAACCCTCCGATTGGACTAAAAGCTCATTTTAAAATCTACCGAAAAAAACCGAAGCGGAAATGGTGAGCTCCAACTTTTGGTAAATATTAAAAATGTCCTCAATTTCGTAAAAAAGAAGCAATAAAACTGCATTCCAAATATCCGACCACGCTTTGAAACCACAGAGCTAACGATCCATTGTTATTCCGGTTCTCTTCAGGGTTAAAAGAAAGCGGAGTAACTGGGACAAATCTTTCAACACCTCCCGATGAAATGATTGATTGAATTGAATTCCGCCATCTCGGTTTCATGTTTTCATAGGAGGGCGAAATACACACACACACATATATCATCATCATCATCATCATCAGCCTTTTTCAGTCCACTGACGGACGAAGGCCTCCCCCAGACTCTTCCAGTTTTCCCTGTCAACTGCCTCCCTCCTCCAAGTTTGCCCAAAGAACTTAACAAGCTCTCTGTCCCACCTGTCTTTCGGTCTTCTTTTTGGTCTCTTGATGTTTCTTGGAATCCATTCGATGACACTGGACGTCCAACGCTGGTCATTTCTTCTAGCAATGTGGCCCGCCCACTGCCATTTTAACACCTTCACTCTTCTAATCACGTCACAGACTCCCGTCTTCTTTCTTACCCAGTCGTTCCTCTTGCGGTCTCTTCGGGTGATCCCTAACATGCATCTCTCCATGCCCCTCTGTGTTGTTTGCAGGCGCTGTATCATTCTGGCATTCATGGTCCATGTTTCACAACCATATGTCAGAACAGGCAGAACACATTGGTCATACAGTCTCCTTTTTAGGAAGACTGGAATATTTGATTTAAAGATGTTCGCATTCTTGCCAAAAGCACTCCATGCCATCTTCACTCTCCGGTTGATTTCTCCAAGAAGCGAACCATCAGTAGTGATGAGTTGACCTAAGTAAACATAGCTGGTTACTTCTCCAAGTTCTGCTCCGTTGATATGTATCTTCTCAGAATTTGTGAAGGAGTTGTACATAACCTTTGTTTTATTAAGATTCATCTTAAGTCCAGCTTCTCGGCTTGCTTGCTCAAGCTCTTCAGTTCTTCTAAGGAGCTCTTCTGGGCTTCCTGCGAACAGTATGATATCATCTGCAAAGCGCAGGTGACTCAGATATTCTCCATTTACCTTTATGCCTTTTTCCTCCCAGTCTAGCCTTTTGAATACTTCCTCTAGAGCTGCTGTAAATAACTTAGGGGACATAGTATCTCCTTGTCTCACTCCCTTTTCGGCCTTAAAGGCACTCGTCTCTTCATGCAGCTGGACAGATGTTGTCGCATTTTCGTAGATATTCTTGATCAAGGTTATGTACGTTTCTTCTACTCCTTGTTTCTTTAGTGCACGTAACACCGACGAAGTTCGGACAGAGTCGAATGCTTTCTCGTAGTCGATAAAGCACATACATAGAGGTAATTCATACTCGTTGGTCCGACTGATTACCTCTCTCACGACTTGGATGTGGTCCATCGTGCTATACCCACTGCGAAATCCAGCTTGCTCTCTGGGTTGGGCAGAATCAAGATGGTTTTGAAGGCGCATAGTGAGTATTTTGGTGAATATTTTGTAGACTGTTGGGAGTAGGCTGATCGGTCTGTAGTTATTCAAGTCTTCTTTGGAACCTTTCTTGTGCAGAAGGATAATACATGCGTGGTTCCATGTTTCTGGTATCTTTTTCTTCCTCAGACAGGAATTAAAAATCTTAGCGAGAATTGTTTCCGTATGATTCCCCATTGCTTTGAATACTTCCGCTGTGATACCATCCATTCCAGATGCTTTTCCATTCTTCATACTTCTGATTGCGTGTCTCACCTCTTCCGGAAGGATACCTGGGACCTCTTCGGTGGGCATGTTTGCATCATCATTTACTTCATCATTTCCTAGAGGATCCTCATACAGCTTGGTGTAAAATTCTTGTACCCGTTTCAGGATCAGTTTCCTACTATGGGTTATGGAGCCGTCTTCTAGCATCAAGGCCACCAGCTGTCTCTTTCCGATCGAGAGATGTTGCTTCATTTTCTTGTAACTTCTATTGTTTTCTATGGTTTTCTCGATTAGTTCATAATTATATTTTTTCACATCTTCCTTGATGCACTTCCTTATAGTTTTGTTTAGTTCTGCAAAATGGATCATTTCTTTAGGATCATTAGAAATTAACATTTTCCTTCTTTTTTCCATCAGCAGTCTTGTTTTTTCAGTCAACTTTTTCTCTGGTTTTGTTTTAACTGTTCCGCCTATTTCTTCAGCAGTTTCCTTGAGTATCTCTATAAATTGGGATTCAACTTCTTGGTCTTCCAGTGCACTGAATCGATTTTTCAGTTGGAGCTGAAATTCTTCTTTTCGTTCTTTTAGCACCTGCGTGTTGATAATAGACTTAGGCTTCTTCTTTATAAGCTTCTGTCTTTGAGTTAAATTTTATTCTGCATCTTACCAAGCGATGGTCGCTTCCAGTTTTAAACTGGTTGAGGACGGAACAGTCTTCAGCCAATTGCTTCTTATTGACTAGTATGTAGTCAATTTCGTTTTTGGTACCATTGGGTCCTTTCCAGGTCCATTTTCTATTGGGATTCTTTTTGAAGAAAGTGTTCATTATATATAGACTAGTACATTCAGCAAAGTCTACAAGGCGGTCCCCTCGTTCATTTCTGTCTCCATAGCCCCATTTTCCAACTGCGCTGTCGTCTTCCTTTTGTTCTCCTACCTTGGCATTGAAATCACCCATGACCACTTTTAGATGGCAGCTTCCTTTGTCGTGCAGTTCTCCAACTTCTTGGTAAAAATCTTCCACTTCCTCATCCGAATATGATGACGTTGGCGCATAAACTTGGACTATTTGAAGTTGATATCTTTTATTTATTTGAAGCACTAGTCTAGCTGCCCGCTCGGATGAACTTTCCATTTCCACGATATTATTCTTCAATTTTTTGTTGATGATGAATCCAACACCTCCTGTTCTTCCTGTGTCAGTTCCCCTGTAATAAAAAATATCTCCACTCTTCAACTCCAATAGGCCTTCACCTTTTCTTCTCACCTCACTAAGTCCTAAAATGTCCCACTTGATCTTCTCCAGTTGTTCTTGGAGCTCTTGAAGTTTATCTTCACTGGACAAAGTCCGGCAGTTAAAGGTAGTTAGGTTGAGGTTAAAGGAATTGGGTAAGGATGAGAAAGAGTGGCAGTGGGCGTTTAACCTCCGGGGATTCTTAGCACCCTCTGCCTTCCTGCCTTGTTCCTGACCACTGCCACGGTCAGAGGCAATCCAGCCTCCGGAGAATGAGGGCCGTTTTTTATGGGTGTACATGTCATGGGGGGATTGTGGGCCTTAAAACACCACGCTGGCCCAGAGCGGGTTGGTGAGTACCTCTTTCACTTTGGCCGGAGATATTGCAGAAAGACTTCACAGCATGGTTGAACCTACCGGTGTCCGAGGACACCACTGTTCTTCGCCCTTTAGCCTCCGTTTACACCCTTCCGCCGACTTTGAGGCAGTGAACTGAGGCAGTTGGAAGGGACACACATATATATATATATATATATATATATATACGCACACAGACATGTTTACAAAGCATCCGACTTACTTTTTATGTATCAATAACGCCCTCGTCGCGAAATTAAGTCTTATACAAAAGTGTGTGTGTGTGTGTGGGTGCGTGTATACGCCATATTATTTAAAATTGCCGAAAGCCCATTAATGGCGCGTGAATCATCATTGGCCGGAACGAAAGAAACATCCCGACGTCTGTCTTTACATGTCTTGAGGGTGGTGAGTGAGTTCAGGGACGTCGGGAGAGAGTTGCCGAACACGGAGATCCACCTTTTTTTCCCCGTCAGCCCCCGCGCGCTGCACGGAGTGGAGCGGAGGCTTTCACTTCTTTTATATAGGAGTGATCGCGCGCGTGTTAGGGAGAGATGCACGTCTCCTGACAGATCAAACCCCCTCGCCCCTAAATGACGACAACTCCTCCGCAGACGAAGCCTCTTAGGAGCGACATAGTACGTGGGCAAGACAAAGCACTTTTAATCCCTCGTAAGACGCTTTAGGAAAAAGAGCGAGGCTTTTTCTTAATGTGCAGCGAAGAAAAGGGTCGATTGTTGCGAAAGCTTTTTCGCTCGGAATGAATCGAAACCTTTATTCGATAAACTTACGCAGTATGGTTGATGTCGAAACACGCGATGATGTAGAAAATCTTTTCATTCCAAGGTACGGATTGGAACGCGATTAAACAAACGGATTAAGCGCGAAGATCATTGTTTGAGAAGTAAATTGAATGTCGTCCTTTCTTTTCCTTTCTGTCAAAACTTTCAAGATATCTTTGTAATTGCCGGTAACTTATGGAGTCAAGATAACATTTCATCATTGTCTGAAGGTTTTCCTCCACTCAACAAGCGCCATAATAATTACCTACATCTCGGTCGCTTGCTTTCAATCGTTTCGTAAAAACAGGAGATATTCAAACAAATCATCCCAACAGCCATTACTAAAAACCTAAAAGTCACTTCTATACTCATTATGAATGCCGCGGCATTTAAAATGACACCGCTGCGCTAAGTAAATAACTCGGGGCATTCATTAGAAAAATTAATTTCATAACCTGTATCGGTTGCGACGAAAAGCGATTCTTGAGCATTAAATTTTACCCTCCATCCACAATTTATGACAACTTTACGAATGTTTATATAGACAGTAAGACAATATCACAAAAACCCCATTGCTTAATTAGATAGTAATTTTTTACGAACTGCTTTCATTCCGCACGATCTATTTTCCCGTGCAAATATTAAATTTTAGAATTAGCGAAAAAAGTATTTCGAATAATAACAAATATTGATATATGGGGAATGGTTAGACATTCGGCGAACGCATAGACATCTTTATTCGATTTCGTAACTAAGCAGTGATGTGACAAAAAGACGGTTTCTTCTGTGCAGAATTCTAATCGCGTGGTTTTGCAAATACACGGCAAGAGGGCGCAATTGAGGGGCGAAGAGTGTAAAATGAAGAAAGGCGCCGGTAAAGAGCAAAGGAGCGGAAATAAGTGCCGAAGGCGGGTTCAAAGGAAATGGAGGAGAACCAATCGATTGCGCTGGAGACAAAGGCCGTCTTTCAAAGAGAAACGTTACGCGGATCCAGAGTTGCGCGGTTTTTTCCCCGAAATTATAAGGATATAATCACGCTACGTAATAAAAACTAAACGATCAGACGATTTTTAACATTGAGTGTCCTCTAAAAAAGTAGCGCTATAAAAAAGTTCGCACGAAGAAATAACATCCGAATTAAATCCGCTTTCGAAGCTTAAGAAACACTTTCACGACGACTGATATTAAAATTAATATGTCCAATTATCAATGAAGAAATTATCACTAAAGAAAGAAAGGAGAGCTTTCTCGAGAAAAACAAAGTTTAATTCCAAGCTCTAAGAAAAACTATCTTCCCTACTTGAAGAAAGTTTGACTGCGTATGAAGAGTGAACATTCACGAAATTAATCCTGTATAATATAGGTACGCGATCTGCGTTTGAGATGTGGGGTGATAATTTAGCCCAAATAAATAGGAGATAACGTCGTGAAAGACATGTAATGTTTAAAAACTTAAAAATTATCCCATGTCGAAAATGATTTCCGAATAAATTCTTTCGCATGCACATAACTTTTTAAATAATTATTCCTGTGCGACCGGAAGAGACGAGTCACATAGTGCAAAAAAATCTGATAAAATGATTTACATTATACAATTTCTTAATTTGCTTTATTTTTATGACATTAAGAAATTCTGCCAACAATTCAGAAGCTCAGTTTATTGACAAAATTATGAAATCGTTTCCGGGGAAGATGTTAAGATGTGTTGCATATAAAATAAAATACCACAACAAAAAAACACGGCTACAAAAGTAAAACATTTGCAGTAAATTAAAACAATTATAAAAATAAACTGAAGGATGAAATATCGAACTCGATAAATCTTGGCTGTGAAAAAAAGACGAAGGGGATCCATGAAACCGCAGCGTTTATACGAAAGCTTGGTTCATATCGAATTAAATTACACTGTCTCCTAAACAAATTCATCCATTATACGTGATTGCAAACACGTGTGATACCAAGTATAATCATGCATCAATCACAGGGACGTCACCACGTGGTGTTAACCGGCCAAGGACGGTCAATTTTCCCCACTTATTCCGCCAATATAAATGTTTTCAACTCGAACTAACATTCCTTAAAACCACGAAAGTCCACAAATTAAAACTTAAAATTTCCGGTTTGATTATTTCTAAACAAATTATTATTTATTTTTCATGAAGTTGACGCGACTCTTTTCGCTCTATTAAATCAACAATAATAACTAATCGTAAATCGAAAAAAATTTTTTAAGAGCTTTATCATTCTATATCATTATAACGTTTCCTTCGATTAAAAAAAAAACTCGATTGCTTCTCTCGCAAGTCGCGCGGACTGAATTTCAACTTAAACATCGCAATTTAAAAGTGTTTTTTTCTATCGGCATGCGAATTTATATTCTACGCTTATATGTGTGTGTGTGTGTGTATAGCTATCGTTTCTTTGTTTTTCTCTCATCCGCCTCTTACGAGTTTATATCGCAGGCCGCGGCCAGACGAGTCTTTCGCACTATCTGTAAAGGGGTTCAACGCTCGTAGAGAACGCGGGATATAGGGCTTACGGTTTCAGAAACCGTGTGAATGAAGGGATAGACGTGCGCGCCATCTGGACGAAAGGTTTATTTTAAAAAAAAAACGAATGTTATGGAATGAAGTAAACGAGAAAGGCACGCCGTTGTGTGTGTGTGCGTGTGTGCACATGTAAAACTGAAAGAGACTACGAAATATCCCTCAGATAATCGCTCTTAAACTTACGCATTGCGTTCAATTCGATCGCGTTTCTTTATCTAGGATTTTTATACAAAATAACCAATATTTTTCTACGGTATACAATTGAGATTTCGGTTTCTAATGTTTATATGACGCAAAAATGTTTCCTCTTCTCACTGAAAACTTTGGTTCTTGTGTGGATTCAATCAACCGAACGCCAAAAGATTAAAAAAAGGCGCGAATTTATCACAACACGGCTAAAAATAGCACCGTCATCAATCGAAAACGTAAAGCAGGTATCGCCACGAGAGCTACATTTTCATTCGAAACATTAACAGATGAATTTAATCATTTCAACGTTCATAGAAGGCTGAAATGATGAAATTCATCAATGAAAACTACCCGATATTCCTCTCCTTAATTGAAAATTCAATGATAATAACCTTCTGAATATAATACGTACACTCTGTGCCGTAAACAGGATATGGCAAAGATGGCACTTGCCATAGGCGCCGCTTGCAAAAGGCGCCATAGGTTCCCGTAAAAAGTGCGTAAAATTAATTTTCCCACAAATAAGTCCTATTTTAACACTCAAACTCTGATTTTTTTATAATGAAATCGCTATTGCTGTTTATTAAAATGCGGAAAAAATGACATCCTGCTAAACAAGGTGTTTTGTTAAACTTTGCCATAGGCGCCATAACGCCAAGGCACGCCTCTGCGCACACTAGATAAATAGTAAACGGAAGAAGAAAAATAAATCGTTCCGACCAAAGAAATAAATAACTCGACGTACGTGAAATGTTTACGAATAATAGGCTAACTCTATGCTACCTTAATAAATCTCTCTCGAAAATAAAAAAAAGTGGGCGACAGAATCCAATTTTCGAGGACATTACGCAATGTTTTTAAAAACTGGCAACACACAAAAGATTCGGTGTGAGTTAGAGAGATGAATAGTAAATTGAATAGAGAGGGGATAGGCGACTGGTCGCCGGATACACAGCGCGCGCGCGGGACGAGGGAAAGCGAGCGAGATATTTATTGCACAAGTCCACGCAGGCCCACTCAAAGTCTCGAGAGATTGGAAGAAAAGAGGGATTTGTTGGATAAAGAGTGAGTGAGGGAGAGAGGGAGGGAGGGAGGGAGGGAGAGAGGGAGGGCGGGAGAGAGAGAGAGAGAGTGAGGGAGAGAGGGAGGGGGAGAGAGGGAGGGGGAGAGAGGGAGGGGGAGAGAGGGAGGGGAGAGAGGGAGGGGAGAGACGGAGGGGGAGAGTGAGGGATGGAACGACGGAACAAGCTCTCATGAGAAAACTAACGGCCTTCCTTTTTTCTAAAAAAAAATATGATTGTGGGATTTCGCTGGAAATGTGTTGATCGACGGTATTTAATTATAATTTTTCCTAGCGGTGAGATTTGGAGAGCGGTTCCGAAAGGAAGGAAGGAAGGGTTTCGTGCCATAGTGTGCGAGTGAATCGGGAAGCGACGTAATACCCTTTTTTCCTTCCCTATCGGAGACCTCCCACCCACGCTAAAAAGTTCCGCGTTGGGTCTTCGGAAGAAACAAGCGAGGAATGTCGACGGAGTGGAGGAGAAGGGAAAAGAAATCTTACGGTAAAATTAAAGTTTCACGAGTGCCGGAGGAGGAGGAGGAGCATCAGAGGAGGCCATGTTTATACTCGATGGGATCGTTACGAAATTATCGGAGCGCGTTTGCTTCGCTTTCACCGTGCGACCCGGAGGCGGAGGTTCATTCAGAGCTGAACAAATGTACGATATTGGCGGCTGCCATCGTTTCCTATCATCGGCAAGAAAAACTGTAATCGTTTAGTTGTTCAAGACACTAACGCCACACTTAAAGAAAATTAACCGTTCAAATAAGAAATATTATATGGAGTTCCAACTTTCTTATAGTTTCGTAAGAAAATCTACACAAGCATGCAGCGTCTTCGCATAGTTTTTTTTACAGTAATTAATAAGAATGCAATATACATAGATACGGATTTATTGAATTAACTTCTGCATCCATTATTATTAGGTATTTACTTCCTTATTGCATTCAATAAGAAAAACAGTGGGCGTTAAAAAAATCAGCGATGGGACCAAAACAAGGCGATGTTTTTAAAATCGATAACAGCTATTTTATTCATAAGAAAACAAAAATACTAGCATAGTATAGATGCAATACTTTTAACGAAATTTTCTTTAAAATCGAAATAAGAAAGAATTGAAATTTAATGAGTCTAACAATTAAACACAACATAAGAATCTTGGGCAGCTTTCCATTATTGTAAACAAATCGCACTATTCCCCGCGATTGCCCAAAAATTGAATTAGACCTATTCACGACAAAAAAAACTTTCAGCAAAAAAAAAACGCAGTGACCGAAAACAAGTTCGCGGTGATTAGGTGAGATATAATTTATTCTAATTTCGACGCTTGTAGTTGGCGGTACAAAAATACGCCGCGCGATTTTGACCAACAAATTCAATTCTAATAATAAAACGAACAATGAATAATAGAATGTACTACACAATTACTCCATTTTAATTTTGAGACATGGAGACTCCGTTTTACCAGACAAATAAAAATTTATCCTATTCATAGGACAAATATTAATATCAAATCAATGACTATTCCAATCTGCTTGAAATAGAAATTTCATATATGAGCAACTGTCTAATATTGTTCACAATATTACACTTTTTGTTGGAAAACACTGGTTTCACTGGTCTATTTTCCTCAGAACACTAACTAACATCTCGCCCATAAATATGAAGTACCATAAAATCGACTTCCTTATATCTACTCATTCACGTATGCTACATCTTCTTTAAGCCCTTTGGTAATACATACACACATGCAGTGTTTACAATACATCGTTATTAGCTAGTCTTTCTGTGGCCTTAAACAGTATGCAAGGGATTTTCTGGTGAAAATGCTCGTTTCTTCGAAGGGAGGAGAGCGAGAGAGAAAGAGAGAGAGCGAGAGAGAGAGCGAGAGATATGTATCTGGCGTTCCTATGGCAACAGAACCTTCAAGCATCCTTGCGACATAGAGTCAGAGCGAGCATCCGAGGGAAACGGGAGAATTTTAGTGAGCGCGGAATGTTTTATTCACGCGACCAAAAAAGACAAAAGTGAAAACGTTCGCGTTTGCTCGTGGGAGACAAAGGAAAATAGAGCCGCCGGCACGCACGCACGAACACACGCCCACGCACCCCTCTGCGTTCGATAAAAAGAGGGAAAACAAGTGCACGGCGCCGGGCGATGCGATAAAATACAGGGGAATATACAAGCGATTGTTTAATGTGTTTGAGAGAACGCCATGTCAATTGAACGATAAAGTTCAACCAACTAAGCATAAACTGCCAATTATTTGGACGAAATAATTATGCCAATTTTTCTTTCCTAAAGGAGTTTCATAGTAGAGTGAAATATCTCACGATTTCTTGGAATCAAACTCTAATGACATTCCAATTATAAAAATAATAAACCGTAGTTAAAATGCGCATATCATTCACTCGACTGAATCATCATCACAAGACTTTTCAAGCGGCGAAAAAGTTATCGAAATCAAAAACTAATTTTAGGTATAAATAAGGTAATAAAAAATCGGTACAATTTTATTTAATAACTACATGAAATTTAATGAAAATCGTATGAACCGTCTTTTAGAAAATCCAATTGTTGTTAAAGCTGCCTAGAATAGACTAGCCTTATATTCATTTTTTTGAGAAATATGAACTATGTAGTATTATTGCAGACGTAAACTCAAGTAGCTGTGAAAAATTTTATCAAAATCGTTGAAGCCGTTTTTTAGAAAATCCAATAGTTGTTAAAGTTCCTAGAATAACCTGCCCTTAATTATTGTGCAATGTCAACTATTTCTTCATAGCTTCTATTTTGCATGATAAAATGCCTAAGAACGAGATTTCATTCATTTTCGCTCTCTAGAGCCGCGAACAGACAGACAGACGGCATTGCAAAAACCACTTTTTCGGACTCGGGTACACCTAAAACGTACATTTCCATCAAAACCACGAGGTCGAATTTTTTCGCGATTACAATACTTTCTTTATACCTATACTTTGTATATGAGAAAGTATTGTATGCAGATAGTAACAGAATCGGCGACTGCATAACAAAATATCAACGAAATATTGAGGATATTATCGTTCCAGGAGAAAAAGAAAAAAAATACGTCTCGAAATAAAATATTGACCGGAATAAATATCGTCGAGGCATGAAGTTACGTCACTCCGTGACAGCCTTAGACAACGGTGAACATTTCCATGCCTTTGGCCTAAGGAAGATGCGAAGTTTTTCTTCGAGATTCAGTCGGCGTTTAAAACTTTCCTTTGCAGCCAGCGCGGTGCCATTCGCAGGCATCCACCAGAGTCGATCACCGGAGGATCGTGTTGGCTCCTCGCTCCAGAAGCCAAACCAGAAAATCTCGATTTGCGAGAGGGGAAAAAGGGGGGGGGGGAGGAGGGAGGGGAAGGGGGGGGAGGAGGGAGAATTGGCCCTATTGGGCGCGGAAAGAGAATCGTCTCTTTCGATGGAAAGAACTCTTGTCGCCGTTTCGTTTCGGAAATACACTTCCATAAATAATACCACGCGTCGACGCGAGTTTTCACTTTCGTACGTAACGGAGGAAAGCGATATCAGAAAGCCACGCCAACTATCGGATGAGAGAATAAAACCAGTTTTGTTTCTACGTCGAAAATTATTGTAGTCGCGTAGGGGAACGTGATGTTAAAGTCGTTTTAAATGGCCACATAATTTTGAAATCCGAAATATCGACTTCGTTGTCACTGAACTCGTGAGACTCGCTAGACTTGATATTCAGAATAAAATCAAAATTTTTAATGAGGCATAAGTCATTCGACCTTTGTAATAGTTTTAAAAACCGTCTCAATATATTTTAAATTAACGTTTTGGAAGGAAAATTCTACAATACATCTCATTCATGGCAAAAGATCGTTCGTCTTAGCCTAGAGATTATGAAATATCCAGAGATATTTGATTTTTATATTAAGGCACTTCTTCATTAAACTTCCTCCATACTCGTACAAATTCAGAGAAAAACAATGAGATTGCAAATCAAAAGTTTTCATGACGTCCTTCTGTTTTGAAAGAATTAATAAGTCAAATTTAACAAGAAATAAAATTAATACGTAGTTGTGACAAGAGTAAATTGTAAAAGAATTTCAGCAAAAAATACTGAGAATAACAGAATTCGCGTATATGTGACTCAGATTAACCATTTACAGTGCTTTTTTTCCGAGACGCACCGGAACTCTGTTCCGGAAGTTGCTTTCATGCAAAATATAAAAGTTTAGCGTTATTCGATTCGCACTTTTGTTTAAACAACGAAACGATCGATGTTTATGGATAGCAACGTAAATAGATATTGAATATTATTCAAGAAGCGTTTTTCGTCTATTGAGTACTGGATTCTTACATTTTTTGTAAGTAAAATCATTATATTCTACATTATAAAGTTTATTAACGTAAATAAGCTCACATATCTGGTGTACATTTACCAGTCAGTGTTCAGTCATGGACAACTGTACGTTGATTTTTCAAGACATAAAAGTAAATATCTCAGCGAGGCATAATTACACAAGAAATGAAGCTGGATTTGGCGAAAGTAATATGATAGGAAATAAAATTATCGTTATATTTGAGTGCAAGAGGCTCGGAAACGGACTGTTACAAGCAAATATGACTAATTGTTAAGAAAAGCTAATTGTAATTTAAAAAGTATCTAATATATATTTTAAAGAGTTTGTATGTTGTGCTGTAGTAGCTTCACTAAATCCGTTGAAATTCAACGGGAAATTCTGCAGTTTTAAATAAAAGCACTGATCATATAAAACCCTATAATACACCAGGTAACAAACGAATCGACTTTAAATACATTCGCGTCTTTCGAGAACCCTTAAATAATAAGCATTCATAAAAATATCAACAAAAATCGAAATGAAATATTTTTGGATGAGATGACGACGTTTGTTGACGTTTTACTAACGGTAAAAACAAACTCGTTAACCCGAAGCAATAGGAACCCCAAAAAACGCTTAAACCGAAGTATGCACGTACACGCGAGAGGCCGGTTTTTTTTTTTGCCCTCCCGCAAAAACGGTCCAGAGGCCGGATGGTCAGAGGCGGTCGGTCACACGATGCACACAGGGATGTTGAGGGGGGAGATGGGCTCTCACCTAGTTACCACGACAACCGTAGCCACGGACCGGTAAGGGGCTAATGACCCCGACAAACACACACACACACATAAGGACGTGTTAAGGGTTATAAGGTGACTCCAAACCCTGTCATCCGATAGTTTGGATTCCTCGTTTGCTTTCGTAGGAGCAAAACCTTTTTTGGGTTAAAGTGATAAGGTGACGTTAAGCGGCGAGAGATTTTCAACGCGAAATAAATTTAGCAAAGGCAAAAATGGAAGTGAAAGGTAATCTTTTTTTATTCTAAACGTGGAAGCGCGAAAGGAAAGCAGGTATGTGTGAGAATAAATCACGATGCGCTGCTATTTCTCGAGTTTTAAGCCGATTTCGCGATGCTGTCTTAAATGTAAATATTTACCACGTTTTGGAGAGAATAAAAACTACGTTTCTGCAAAATGTTTCCATAAGAGTTATCTAAACATTAAATGCCGAGCCTTTTGGATAAAAACGTAAGCACTGCGTTGCATTAATACCCAACGTGATCCAAAAGCTCCAGTTAAATACTATTTGGTTTTTTCCAATAGACAGAAGTGTATAATTAAATAATATTCTTGGCCATTATACTTAATATCTTGAGATTTTGCATTTCGCTCAAAAAATTCCGAATAACACAATTACCAAACTAATCAAAGATTAGGAAATATAGTATTTCTCTCTCTTTCTTTTCTTTTAAAAGGTTAATCAGATATCTACTAATTGCAAGTGAAATACCGCTTGTTATGCAAAAGCCAATATTTCAAACACCGCCTCTATTTCCACATATCTAATCTTTTTAATTGGATTCGTTGCTAAGGGGCAATTTGTTGATTGCGAAAGAATTTGAAGCGACGATATTTTCTGATAAATTGGAAAATAACTTTTTTCACTGATTCCCAGTGTTTGCACACGCATGCAGAAATAAGCACTCAAACTCACGCGTAAAAAAAAACAGACATTCGCGCGTAAATGCTGTACTGTATAAATCTGTATCAAATCACAAATGGCCATCGCGGGAGTTTATTTATAAGGGGCCGTTAATTTTATTGCGTGAAATATATGATTTGAATATAACGAGAATGGCTGTACCATTGTCATATTTATTAAATTCTTTCTGTTCTCAGGATCGACATTGAAAACGGGTTAATAATCCCTTTCAGCCTGTTTCATCGAGGCGTATTCTTTTAAATACTCTAACCATCGTAATTTGCGAGCACTTAAAAGTGTTAATGAAAACATATTTTTCTCATATAATGCCGCGTCTCTGTTTGTAGTGAACAAAACATTCTATGAAAAATTCAGGAATAGTTCTCGCGTCAACATCATTAAACATCTCAGCTATTTAATTCCTCAGAACTCGAAATGATGAAAAGAGCAAAGGTTTAACATCACAGGAATGTTAAATAATGAAAAGGACAAAGAAGAAAAACACCGGAGCGAAGCCCTCTCCTAAAATTTTCCCGAGCAATTTCCCCATGTTATATTTAAAGTCGACCCGCTTTTTCTTTTTAAATAACAACAACAACTCTCCAGCCGGCCCTTTTTCTCTGTGGTTTTGTTTCCACACCGCTCTAAAAAAAAAAAAAAGCAGGGCAGCTTTAAGACGTAAGAAGATAAGAACGGTGAAGCCATTTTCAAAAGAGGTTGACATCGACTTTGTACGTAGGCGAAGTAGATACGGAAGCCGGAGAAGAAAAACGATCGATATGTGTCAAGGAGAGGGACAAATTGAAGGATGGAAAACAAAAAGCGATCGCGACTAAAAAAGAAGAAAAACGCCGCTCGATGAAATCAACTTGAATGCACCCGTCGCTGAAGATGCCTCTTCTACGCGAGTAGACAAAGATTCATTGACATCCGAAGCCATAACTCTGTTAAAATGAACAGATAAAAAATCTCTCGACATCAAACTTCTAAGGTAAAGCAAAACATGCTCCAATTTAAATGCTGGAAATGCCATTTACAGGCCAATTTACCTTATCCGCCGAACAAACAAACAATGTAGAATCTACTTTATCAGTCGCCAAGGGATTTAGGCTTACCTCGATCGATGCCAGGATCCTGAAATAAAAGGAAAACCCACATTAAATAAAATCCACATTAAATAAAAACCAAATTAAAGAAATATTAGATTAAATAAAAAACAACATAGTATTTATGTACACAAAATAAATTCTATCTCACATAAGAAGGTCATCATTAACGAATCCACACAATGAAATCTGAGTTATTAGAATCTCATTTAGTTTCACCTGAAATGACATGTAAAGCAAGGTGCCGCTCTTTTCAACGTAAAATACAGTCGAATAATTGTTCTTGTTTTCCTTCGTGGCTACGAAAGTTTATTTTTTAGGATCAACGGTTGGTGAAACACCACTGATGAGGGCTAATTTGCCCATGAATGTTCCATGGTTACAGAATTTACCTAGAACGTCTATTTGGTGTAACGCATGAAATGAAAGCGATAATTAATCTGAATTTTTAGATGAAATACCATTAACGAAAAAAATCAATGTATACAAACATTCCGTTGCAAACGGAAATACGCACTTTTTACGATGAAAAATGAAGGAAATATTTCACAATAAAGGTTTCAGGTAAAAATTCCATTTCCTTTTTAGCCTCATAATGTTTTCAGGTAAATGCCAACCATCAGTGAATTTTATTAATGGACTTGGAAAAACGACCTTAAAAAAAGATGAATGCCATCTGTTGGCCTTGAGCAGAACCAATCGAATGAAAGCACATTCATTATGGAGGGGATCTCTCTTTTGGATTTCCTTCCTCTGTTCCGATTGTTAAGCGCTATCACGTGACCGAGGAGTCGCTAGAGAAGACTTGATGCCGAGTGGAATAGACATAACTGTACACGTTTGAGGGACGTGATCGACGCTCTCATCACGCAATGAGACACGAAAACATCTAGCGTGCGTGACTGCCGTCTCAAGGAAAAACGTGGATACCTCTCTTCCTTCGGTTAAGCGTCTACGTGATGGGAGAAGAACTCCGGCGAAAATAAAAGAAAAACCACAATCGAGTTTTTTTTAATTTTTTGATCGAATTTTATCTCTTGTGACTTTTTTATTCGAAATTCTGTTATTCGAACTTTCGGTAGCTTGAAGGAGATGCTTTTACATTCACATTCACGTAAGATAACCCGAGTTCCACAACTGTATGCTTCTAAAGTTCGTTAAGTTATTTTCATACCGTTAATCTCGAGTTGTAATTTCAATCGTAAATGCGAAAGCGGACATTTTAGAAATTATACAATAATTCGGACCGAATACAAATAGGGCTTTACTGCTTTACTTACTTTACTTAATTTACAAACTTGCGAGAATTGGTATTTCGTTTTATTGTCACTAAAATACTAAAACTTGAGTTAGTGTTAAAATCTTCCGGCCTCCAATACTGAATTATGGCTACTACTTCAATGTTTTCAATGCGGAAGAATGAGCAAAATGAAAAAAATATATGTAACAGGAATGTATAAATAACAGTCACTTATTTCACTTCGCAATATATTGAACAGAAATTCAACCGTCTGAATTCGATTTAAATCTACATTTTTCTCAGATTAATAAAAAATAAATACTTTTAACCAGCGCTAGGAGTAACTACTAAAATAACAAAATATTATCAAAAGTTCACATCTAATTTTTTTAAATTCTATTATATTATCATACAAAAAAACTAATTTAATATTAACAACGCCTAAGATAATTATCAACGAAGCGGACTCACCCATTAACCTCCTAATTCAAAGCAATAATTTCGGAAGCGATTAAAAATTTTAAAATATACCCTCAAACGAGTTTCGGAAAGAAAGGAAACAATTCGTACGAGGAAATATTTTTTAGGTCTTTCACTTATTAGAGTTACCCCGCGTAAAAATCATCGTAAACAACTCCAGCTTTAAAAAAAAATAAAAACACTGGTTACGAGCAAAAAAAAGTGAAACGTCGTAAGTCATCGCGGAGTGAAAAAAATTCAAATATACGATTTTTAAAACAAAAACATAAAGGAATTAACGGTCGCGCGCAACAGTCGAGTCAAGCGAAGTGTGACGCGACCGTTACTAAAGAACGAGTTCGTTTTGATGAGGAGATTATTTATCAAAGAGAGAGAGAGAGAGACAGAGAAGGTGAGGTTTTGAGTTTGCGGAGAAAGAGGAAGTGAAAGAGAGATTCGTCTGCAAATTCAGGAGGTGGAAGGCGGGAGTGGGACAGGAAGGAAGGGATTTTAGAGTGGTGGGAGTGAACTGAAGGGAGAAGCAAGCGGCGCCAAAATACGACGGATGTATCGCACGAGAAGCTGTTATTGACATGTTCGAGTGGAGGAGTTCCTTTATTCCAAGAGACCTTAGATACTCATACCAAGAGACTAACCAATATGGCGTATATGACAAAATTTTAGCGTTTTAATAAAGAACAACAGTGTTTTTAATGCATATAAATTAACGTTTGAGTATGAAAATAAAACTTATTTGTGGGTAAGTGAACTTTGGGAACTTTTTTCGGGAGCGTTTGGCGCCTTTAGCAAGCGGCGACTATGCCAAATGCCACCTTCGCCGTACCCTAGTTACGGCACTGCTTAACGTGATCTACTAGAAATAAATTATCAAAGATCAATTATTTACCTATATAGACGTATTTTTTTATTTGCAACTAGCAGAAATTCCCGGCGTTGCCCGGGAAATTTTGTTTCAAATCCGATCGTGTTGAATACAACGGGCAGAGATTTTCCTGAATTTCCTGATTTTCCTGAATTTCCTGATTTTCCTGAATTTCCTTATTTTCCTGAATTTCCTGATTTTCTTGAATTTCCTGAATTTGCTGATTTTCCTGAATCTCCTGAATTTGCCGATTTACCTGATTTTCCTGAATTTCCTGATTTTCCTGATTTACCTGAATTTCCTGATTTTTCCTGAATTTCCTGAATTTCCAGATTTTCCTGAATTTCCTGATTTTCCTGAATTACCTGATTTTCCTGATTTACCTGAATTTCCAGATTTTCCTGATTTTCCTGAATTTCCTGATTTTCCTGAATTTCCTGAGTTTCCTGAATTTACTGATTTTCCTGTATTTACTGATTTTCCTACATCTTTTATTTCAAACAATTTAATAAGAAAAACCAGGAAAATCAGGAAATTGAGAAATTTACGTAAATCAGGAAAATCATAAAAATCAGGTAAATAAGGAAATTCTGGAAATTCAGAAACATCAGGAAAATCGGAGAAATCAGAAACATTAGGAAAATCAGGAAATCAATCAACCGTTAGCTTGAAATCAGCGATTTCTCTTACGGGTGCCCCCCTCTCCATATCCCCCCTCCCCTTGGTCTGATTTTGCTCATCTACAAACTTGATTTTGTACTTGTGTTGAAAGTGGCAAATATCAAATTTGAACTTCCTAAGTTAATTCACTCGAGAGTCATCTTCGAAAAACCAAATCGGTGACACCCCCAAACTCCCACTTAATATTTTTTTGAGATACACCGCATAGCCTATATTTTAAGCTGGACCAGTCTAAAGATACGCTGTAAGTTTTATAAAAATTCGACCAGCCGTTTTTGCGTGATGCGTAACAAACAAACAAACAGACAGACAACAATTGTGCAAACCGGTTCAAATGTCTTCTTGTGATGCAAAACACACAAAAAAAGTAAAACCCCGACAAAAAAACAAATGTACAGACAGAGGTTACAATTTTATTTATATAGATAATTTAGGCCCTATGTATAGTACGCGTTATTTTATTAAATTCATTGCACATTATTAATTTGGGTTGATGCGTAGGATTAGTTAGATTACTCGTTCAGGAACCAGAAAGTGAAAGTAACTTGTAAACGAAGTCGAGGACAATAACAAAACCATCTGGTTTTGTTTTGGTCTCGGTTGCTAAACACCAGAGCCACACGCTTTGTTTGATTAAAGAAACAAATAGAGACAGTGTCTTTCACATAACCCGAGCCTGATCTCATATTGCTTCCGCCATTTGTCGTCTGGACCATCTTTGCTCCTTATACAGAAGTTATTTCTGAAAGATACAGATATTGCGATGGGCAGCATACAATCAGAGCCATAAGCCAGAGATCTAAGGTTCAGAGAACTAACTAAAACGAGTCAATTATCGACCTCTGCGTTTTCTTCTAATATTAATAGCTGAATACTTATTTCGAGGCAATTGCTATTGAAAATAATTGTGATATTTATATATTTACGAGAAAAAGGCGCCTATCCAAAAAAAATGAATTCAAGATATCCTTATCTGACTATTTTCAAGGTATTTTTCCGTTCAAACAGCACGCCAATGGTTTCACTTTTGCGACCGACACACGCTTGCTCAAGCTGAACCTACGGACGAACAGGAACGATCTACAACGACGACATTTTAAGGATACATAAATGCCCAGGATTATGCCAACTGCTTAAAAGGAACGCTTTTTGCGTTTTGAAAATTCTACTCGAGTTTCGCATTGGAACGAGAATGTTTTTCCTCTTAAACGCCCGTTTTTTTTAAATAAAAGTTCATTTCGCAAATGTCGTCCAGGGCGAGAAACGTTTTGTAACTCGGTCCATTCACTCGGGGAGAAATTTTTTTCCCGCAATGACTTTCATAACGAAGCGATGTCTTCTTTTTTTTTATCCCCTTCGTAAACGTTCTTACCTCGGAACCGTTAAGAGACGAGCGATTCCGAGCTAAAACAGAAAAGAATCGTCTGAAACGAATGAATGGAAGTCAGTGGACGATGAAGGAAGGCTTAGAGGAGGGAAGTAGTGCCGAAGGGGATTGAGTGGGATGGGCAGGGGAAGTACATATAAGCAAGGGGAAAGAGGGGAAAGGAGGGGGAGAGGATGAAAGGGGAGAGAGGATGGGAGGAAGAGAGGAGGAGCGTGTGACGTAACGGGGGGGATAAAAACACCGCGTGCGAAATTCGCTCGTGTCTGTGCGTGGAAACGCGATGGAAGCGAAAATGGGAGAATGCGAGTTGATTAGGGTTGAGGAGGGGAGAATGAAAGGGGGAGAGAATGAAAGGGAGGGGAGGGGGGAGGACGCGAGAGGGGAGGAGATGCACGTTGGGAGGGGGAGGGAGAGAGATGAGAATCTCGTGGGAAAAAAGTCTCCATATTCCCTCTCTTTTTTCCCATAACCTCGCGCAACCCAACTGTCCTCCCTCCCCCCTCCACCTCCCTCTCTCCCCCTCCACCGCCCTACTCCCTCCGACTGTCTACCGTCGTAACCTCTCCCCCTCCCTCCCTCTCCTCCCCCTCCACCGGCGCAGTCAGCTGTTTCGCCACCGTTCTGCGGAGGAATTGAGGGGAAACACGAAAGATACGACTACTATTAGAAGGCAAAAAAAAGAGGGCTTCGTTTAATGAGCGAGCTCAAAAAGCAAGGCTTCGCATTGTGGCAAAGCGGAACACGGCTTCTCTACGCTCTCCGCCGTTTCCTTTTTTTTATATATATATATATATTGCGCTCCCAGTTTTTTGTTTTCGGTTTTACTGTTTTGTTTCACTGCTCGATTTAATTTCGATTTCCGTATTCATAAACGATGATGTGGTCTGCAGACATTACGGTAAAATGAAAAAAAATCTGTAAAATATTTTCTTAATAATAAAACACAAAGACGATACATTTATTGTCTCTACGAAACAAAATTTACATCTCTTGAATCAATGCAAACACGGAGCAAAAATAAGCAGCGAACTGATGAATCCACAATTTAACACTCGATTCATAAAGAAGGTTGTTTAATTTTTAAGTTGGCAGAGATCTCGAAGGAAAGAAAATCACTTCTACATTCGTATTTTTTTTAAGCAAACGACTTTACATGGAATTTTTTTGAAAAACTGCTACTCTATCACTACCTGATTACTAAATTTTCAATCGATATTTGTGATACAAATAGGGTAAAGCTGTTCTAACACGATCTTATCGAGACTTGGAAACATCGCATAACATCAAAGAATCGTTGATGAATTAGGTAGCTCAGACATGTTAACAATGAGAGCGTCTATTTATAAAAAAATAGCAGTTTATCAGGTTCGGATGCCGTAATAGAATTATCCTTGGCTTTTCCTAACCTTTTCATGGCTACTGGAGACACCAGGTTGATCGATTGGATTCCAGCCATAAGGAGAGATAATTTATCTTTAAATTCACAAAATATTCGTGTGAGAAAATATTTTATTTCGATGCATCTTTTCTTCGCACTTTCGCCTGGGGAAGGTCGTAGAATATATTCACTCACCGGATATATTTTAAACATTAATTTCGATCAACAAATAAATCTTGTTAGGTAATGGGAACTTTCATCAAATATGCTTAATCAATGGAAACGAATTGTATGTTGGGAAGTGATACTGTAAAAATGATCCGAAAAATCATAATAATGGGAACTCGTGTATGACAATCACGTCATATAATTAACTTTTACTTATTTCCGGTTGAGATTAGTAAAATTTAATTGTTTTCCACGTGTTCCCATTCATACTACGGAACTTCAAAAGGCACTAGTCCCTTCAATGAATCATATTCCACAAATTATTATGATTAAATATCATCCGTTCCTGTGAATATTTTATAAACTCATAGTTAACGCTCATAATATCCTTATAAAAATTAATAATTAAATTAATTTTTATAAGGATATTATGAGCGTTAGCTATGAATTTATAAAATATTCACAGGAAGAGATGATATTTACTAATATTTACCAGTTCAAATTTAATTACATTAATTATTTCAGTGATATAGTATATGCGCGTAATGTATAAAATTAAGGAGAGAAGACTATAATTTTAAACTTCAAAGAGTATTTGATAATTCATAGTATTTTCCCCAATCCGAAACACAAGGAAACCGACTAAGCAAGCGCTGCTCCATATCCTTCTTGTTCTTCTCTTTTTCTAACGGTCATCAGTCAATCCGATGAGCCTAAATGAATGGCTGTTAAAGTTTAGACTGCTCTTGTACAGCAACTGTTATGGTTAGTGAGGCGATGAAACAAGAAGCTCTTTGTTCCCAGAGAAAATACAGTTGGAATGATTTTTTTCATCTTCCGAGCAAATGTGTGTCAGTAGGGTCTCGTAACCATATTATCAAGTATTTAAGCATCATAAATGGATTCGCGTTGTAACTGATTGTGAGATGTTCCTACGAGAGATGCACCACAATTTACTGGAAACGACCTTGACATATAAAATTCGTTTTCCGAAAGGCTTTCGATGAAGTTTCTTTATTCCTTCCTCAACCGGAATTTTTTTGAACGGGATGCTGCTTATTTGGAGAAAAAAACTTTCTTCGTTAAAAAAGTGTCGACTTCGATTCTGTTTTACAAAATCGTCACCCAACGGTAACACGACGTCAAGGACGAAAAACAAAAGAGGAATAAAAAAGGTCCACTCTTCGTCCCCTCGCACGGCGGCGCCGGCGGTTTCGAAACAATGGCCGACGCCGTACTCCGCGGGACACAGACACGTCCGAGTAACGGCTCTGAATTAAAACAACAAGCGAGGGAAGAAATGCGTCCCGCTCGTTATAAACGGAGAGTGGACCGTTTTCGCTCCCTCGCCGAAACAAGGAAATGCCGTTCGCAGAGATACCGATCTAGGAAGAAAAAAAATGACGCGCGGGACCGCGTCGGGGAAATACCCCCAATTCCCATCAAAGTCCCACAGGTAGATATGAGGGGCGGGCGGGGGGGAAAAGGAAGGAGGGTGTTTCCGCAAGGCATATTAATTTTCCACGATCCCGCGCGAACCGAGGGAATACATACATATGTATGTACGCGGGAGAAATAACGTCGGAACGGAACAACGCGATAACCAGCACGCAACAATGCCGTTTGCTTTCCACGACGCAATCGCTCGATTGCATAAGCGGAGTCTTTCGTACATGTGTCCTAAGGGTCATTAAAGCGCGTCAAATGCACCGACGATTCGAAACCCTTTGGGATTAGGGGAATCCCGGCCGACACGTCGGAGCTTTAAACCGCCGTCGTTTCGGACGTTTAAATTCCCTTTCTATCGTTAATTCGTCCTAGATACCGTCGTCCATAGAACGTGAGATTGGTGAAATAGCGTTTGTGTCTATCCGTATAAAACGACGAATTATCGTTGATGACTTCGGGTTTAGGTGACAAAAAAAATCTTAGCTTACCAAATACTTCAGATGAAGAAATCTGGATCAAATGTTCGGGATGTAAGAATGCTAAAAAAATAACTAAAATCAGTTTACTAAAAGGTCCAGCATAAAAAATGTCGACATAACACGGACAGCGTGGAACGAAGTTTATTATTGATTGAAGGGAAACCACCAATTATAAATCTCCTCTCTCTCTCTGTCTGTATAAAATTGACACGAAACATTTTAAAACTACAAATAATAATTGAAGGTACATAGTTTAAAATGTGAAGTTAAACCCTTCTATTTTTACATCCAGCCGAGGCTTTCAATTAAGATTTCTTCGAACGACCTCTTTTCATTTTTACCGCCTCTAACATTTAAGTTTTCGTATCTACAGGAAAATTTACATCACTACAAGAGCAATAAAACCACCATTGAAATACCTTAACCATACTCCCCCTCCTCCCTCCTAACCCTCCCTGACACTCCCCCTTTCTCTCTCTCTCTCCAAAACACGCCTCTCCCACCTGTTCACCTTGGACCTTCCTGATATCCTCTCATTCCATATCTCATCTCCTTCCCCTTCTGTTTCACTCCTGCTAATGTACGCAGCCCCCTCCCCCTTTCTCCCCCTTCCATTCCCCTTTCTCCCCCGCCCCTCCCGAATCATCATCCACTCTCCTCATCCAAACCTCGACAATTATATTCAAAACACATAAATCTAATTAATCACTCACGCTCCCACGGAAAGAGAATCTTCCACAGATCCTGCTCTCCCGTATGCGGTGCTGAAATCGCTTCCTAAGAGCGTTTTATGCGAGCTGAATCGTTCGGTTGTTTGGAGTCATTCCAAGGCACGTCGGGAGAAAAAAAAATCAAAACGATGGAGTTTCTTGAATTCGCAATGGACCTCCCCATTGGATTTACTAGGTGGCGAGTATAAAAAAAATCGCAAATTCGATTTCTTCGAAACTATTTATCTGAAATAGAATCTAGGGCAGTCCGATTTTGAATACGCCCAAGGGGTACAAGAAATCGGAAGTTTAATTTTGCTATTGAAAAGAATAGCCTCGAGCCGAAATGTATGTTTAAGTATTATTACGAGAGGGTGATATATTCAAAAAAACCTGAACAATGTCATAATTTGATAAACACACTAAAATAGTAATTTAATTTCATGTAATTTTATTATCTTTGGTAAAATAATTTTAACGTTAATATTTATCCGTTTTTGACAATCGAAATTTATTTCTCAAACGCGTTTGATACGCATAAATGGAGTAGCTACAATGATGTCGGCATTTAAATAGCCTTTTGAGTTTGCTTTCAAGAAAGTAAATGGTCGGGGCGAACTCTGAAGGAGGGAGAGAGGGAGGGAAGGAGGGAGGGAAGGAGAGGAGGAGGAGGAGGTAAAAGGAAGGGAGGATCAGAGAGGAGACGTATTTTCCTGGAACATGCGATAGAACGAAGGCCGCTCATTTTATCTAATTACGAATATTAAACTGCCGTTCATTCATAAGAAATTATTCCGAGCTCCACAATTAAGGGAATATGCCCGAGGCATAGAAGCGATTGCCCTTTCTTTTTCAGGCTCTCGGCTGCTATTACTATTTACATCGAATATGTAAACTGAATATAACGACGATCCATCCATTGTTCCGCTACTTTCGTCCGTGAATGACGTCACAGGTGGCGAGATAGCGTGATCCGCTTTTGCATGGCGAACCTGTGCAAATAATTCATACTATGAATACAAAAAAGAAACACAAACACGATCTCGCGCGGGTTTCATTGTTTTTTATTTGATAAATGGATCAGAGAATGTGATTTTCGCCATTAGAAACCCCATTCGTGGCAGTGACATATTTTCAAATGTGCGTTCTCTCTTGAAAATTCTCGATTTAAACAGAAATATCAAATTCTCATCGCATCTTCGCCACTGTTTACGGAGGCCGTCGAATTTCACCGGAGGTGCAGGGCCATCGTGCGCTCTGTCAGTGTACAATGTCCACCATTTTTGGTTGCGATCACGTATTAATTAAATTAGCTATTATCACGTATGAGAGAATTCCTCATCAGGAGGGGAATAAAAATACGATTACATAAATGCCATATTCGGTGCACAATACCATATCCAATTAAGAAGGTAAATATTTATCTACGAGAATCCGGCGAAATGGAAATGGCACGCGGAATTACTGGAAAAATTATCAAAGTATAATTGATAATAAGCTACATTCCATGCAAATGCATTAAGATTTAAAAGTGTTTTATGCATATATAAATTAAGGCATTTAAAATGCCGAACGAGGTATGAATATAATCATTTAGGAAAGATTAAAAAATATAATCCGGCACGCAACTGATCCCAGAAACTGGAAAATTGTATTTCCATTACTTGAAATTTAATTTCGGCAAAATTAACTTTATACATGTAACTAAATCATTTAAAGATATGGTCGTAGTATAAAGGTATTTTTAAGCATTGGGTTTCCTTAAAACATATGAAAATATACTTATTCCGGAAACAGTTCGGAGATAGGAACCTTGGCGATTTTCACCACTTAGTATTCTACCCACATAAAATATGCACGGAAATTCTCGCATTAGCATGCGAAAACCACTTTTGCTAAGAATTATGGCATGCTAATCAATAGCAATAAAAGGACTTTCCGTGTTTAAACTTCTGCGAGCGAGGTTGAGAAGTTATAACTATAACATTAAACGAATGTATTATGCCAAACGCCCGAGTGTAAACCATTCAAGCTCACTAATGGATAGAAGCTAAAAATCATAAATAAAGCAGGTAATAAAATCAGCTGGTTGAATCTGCATTAGATAAAAGCTCTTACCGACTCTTTGGACGAGAAAAGGCTTTCTTAATTTAGAATAAAGTGGATAAAGTTGACGAAGTGGGGATTCTGTTCTTTTTTCCATGAAAATATCAGACAAATTTAACGAAATTTGTTGGAGCAGTGGAGGCAAGAAAAATATCCTAAACGAAACTTTCCTCTCTTAGGACTTTTCACTTACAGAAATGATTATATATTTTGTCATAAAGATCTTGTGACTTTTTACTTTCTCATACGAAGTATCGAGAAAGTATTGTTTTCGCGAAAAAATTCGACCTCGAGATTTTTACGGAAATATACGTTTTAGGTGTCGCTGAATCCGAAAAAGTGGTTTCCGCAATGCCGTCTGTCTGTTACTGGCTCTGGAGCCTAGACGGTACGGCGAAAATGAATGAAATCTCGTACTTAGGCATTTTATCATACCGACCAGAGTATACATAGAAATGGTCCACATTGCTCAATAATTAAGAGTACGCATTTTTAACAACAATCCGATTTTCTTAAAAACGGCTCCAACGATTTTGATCAAATTTCGTACAGTTACTTGAGTATACATCTATAATAATACTACGTATTTCATTTTTCTCGATGAATGAATATAAGGCTAGTTTATTCTTGGGCAACTTTAACAAAAATTGGATTTTCTAAAAACAGGCTCATACGATTCTCATTTTCTAAAGATAAATAAACGACGCATTAGTGCTATATGAGTAAGTTTGTACAATGTATGTTGTACCGATTTTTTATTCCGCAATGCAAAGGGAAATCCTTAGCGCCCACCCGGATTAAATATCCGTTCATTCAACTCACGAATTAACATCACGTTTCTGCGTCTAACAAATTGGGTTCGATATAATTCAAGGAAATTTATTCTCTTAGAGTTTAAATGTTGACATGGCTTAAAATAGAGAAAGACAAGTACGGATCCTTTTTAGTTCCAAAGGATATCGTTAAATCTCTCGATGTTTATTATATTCGCAGAGGACGTCTGGAGAGGAACTTGGGGGCCGTCGTATCTGGACAAAAATAGCCACCGCTCACCCGAAGGGTGAAGACGGGAGAATCCTAAAAAGGACCGCAAAATCCATCGTGGAAACCATTTTAAACAATTTCGTCACGCCCTCCAATCGGAATCCACTTTTGTTTTATTTCGCTCGCGTCCGTCCTTCCCGGCAGACGATACATTCTCGCGGGAAAAAAATAAAACAGATTTTAGAATTCTCCTCACAGAAAAAAGCGATGCACCTACACAGGTAGAGTGTTTTTGATGAGGGAAGGCAGGAGGGAGGGAGAGAGGGAGGGAGGGAGGGAAGGAGGGAGAGAGGGAAGGAGGGAGAGAGGGAGGGAGGAAGAGAGGGAGGGAGGGAGGGAGGGAGGGAGGGAGGGAGAGAGAGTGAGGTAGAGGGCGTTCATATAAGCCAGTTAAAAATGATGAGCGAGTCGGGCGTAAGAAAAACCATCCATCGTCCTCAACTCCACCAATTACTTAAATGCCAAAAAAAAGTGTGCTATTTTGTGCTCCACGAAAAAAAAATATTACGAAAGAGTGACCGCGAAACGATTCTTATTGTGACTTCAAACGACTCCAGCGCTAGAAGGCTTCTCACAATCAGTCTAAATCAAAAAGCAAGGGAGGAGAGAAACCCGGTGCCGGCATTAACCTACTCTTAACGAGAAACACCAAGGGGGCCAACGGCTTTACGTCCCTTCCGAAGGATGGAGCGCTGATTTGTGTGTTCTCCTCTTAACCACGCAAATGGGGGGCCGGGCAACCCGGTTCGCACCGAGTTTGCTAAGCGTAGCAGGCCGGCGCCCGCACCACTACGCCACGGCTCCTCCCTCATCGCGAAACGATGTAATTCTTTCACGAATCGTAATGGCAGTAGCTCCATTACGCGCAGACGAAAAGGCCATTGTAGACGACGACCTTGCAGGACGACTCTTTAAAAAAGAGGTTTTTTTCCGCGACTCGTAAAAACCTGTGCCGGGGAAAAATAAAGAGGAATAATAGGCTCAAACTCGCTATTGCGTCAAGAGATAATTGGGTGTTTTTAGGAGCAAAGATGGTGTCGACTGCGCACGTGTTATTAGCAGATGCCAGACGGCGCGGTTTCATAAAATTACTCCCTCCTCTCTAAATCCAATGACACATTTTTGTGGAATAGAGAATTTCGTCGTGGGCAGGAGGAACGCGAAAAGGAGAAATTGAGCAACAGGATCAGGAGAAAGGAACTCTCTTTAAGGAGAAACATTTTGATTTTTTCCAGGGAAAATCAATTTTTTTTTGGAAAAAATATTCCAGCATTTAAGAAAACAAATTTTACGTTAAATGTTTGAGGATAACAGGCGGTAAAATTTTCAAAATGAATTAATATTAGCGTTTGTAGAGTGAAAAAACAACGCGAACCAAAAATTATTTCTTCGCCTGAAGTAGAAATATAAAACATTCATTGGGATTATATGTTATTCAAAATAAAATGTGAATACTCCTTGAGGATGAACATCTTATATAATGAGGTTCTTGTCTTTCCCTTGCGCTTTTAACTGGCGAATAACTCGAGAATGGACCGATCGATTGTGGCCATTCGTTCGGCGCGTGTTCGGTTTCACGCCTAAAAGTAGATTTGGACGATCGCCCAGTGCGATAGAGTACCGAGTTCGATCCCAGTCTCGTTTCATTCCCCAGTTTGAATAACACCGGATTCGGTGCATCGTATTTTTCGTTTGCATTTCGAAATTTATTACAATCATCGTGGAAACTCGGGATTTCAATCACAGTGCGTCTAAAAGAATGATCATTCACGTTCTAGCGTCAATTTTCGTGTCCGATTCGAATTCGCAGGGCCGGCGGCCCGAGATAACGGCAAACCGGGCGGCTGCCCGGGGTGCCAAAATCTTAGAGGCGCTATTCCGACCAATTATCTATGCATTACTTATAAGTGAATAAATATTGGATACCGATTTATATTGCCGAACAGGCTTGGAACGTTTATGGCATTCATCCTTTTTTTATCTATAATCTTTACAGAACGATGAATAAATTAACAAGTACTTCGTAATTATCTCAACAGACATTTACGGAGGTGGAGAAAATGAAAAAAGAAAATATTTTTAAAAATTAGAAAGGTTAATCAAATCGGTATTAAAATCTGACTACACCACTGAACTCTTTATTCCGATTAAAATGTCACCTTCCTCTTGTTTCTACGTGCTGTAGTTGCTGAGCTATAAAAACATACATACCTACAAACACTTTTCTTGATAGATATCTATAGATAGATAGATATTCTTAAGATACGAAATTTGCCTCTAATCTCTGCTGGACTACACTCTCCCTCGCTCTTCCACCTCCTTCCCTCCTCCCCCTCCCTCTCTCTCTCCTCCACTCTCTCTTTCTCTCCTTTTCTCCTTCACTTCAAAACCTAACAAATCTCCAAAAACGGGAATTGAGAACAACACTAAAAGTAAAAGGAAACCTTAGAAAACATAAAATACCGGTTTCAGTGAGTCATTCACGTATTGACGCTCTCCGGACACACGTTGCCACGTTTCGCAGCAATTTTTGCCGAATACGTATGTTTTTCATTTATGGACTCAAGTATAACGAGAATAAACCGCGGATACGAAAGTATAATTATAGAACGCAATGAATCTACGTCCACATACGTATAGTAATTCGAGAGAACACAACGCCTATTGAAAAACTAAAACCTTAGTAACGTAAATGCTTTTTGCAACGAATTCTGGCTATATCGAGAAGTTCTTTATATAATGAGAATAATCAGCGTCGGATTTATGGTCCGTTGGGCCCCTGCGCGCAGCTCTTTTTTGGGGACCCTATTTGTTCACCTAAGTAAACGTGACTATGGCCGAAAATGTGACGGAGTTAAATGCGCAAAAATGAGTGAATAACACGGCTTATCTTTTTTTACTATATTATTAAATAGTACTTTTTGTTTTTAATTAATAATTTACGTATATATGGAGGTAAAAAGAAAACACTTCTCTTCATCCGAAAACGAACTTTATTTAAAGGATCAAAGTGAATGAAAATTCAAAGATTTTCGTAAAATATTCATAGATATTCATTAAATTTAAACGTTTTTTCTTCGATATTTCTTGCGCACAAATTCGTCGATTAACTTGACATAATTTACACCTTGCAATGCAGAACTTTCGATCTCTAAAACTGCTGAACTTGTTAAACGCTCTTGAGAAATAGCAGAACATACGTAATTTTAAACTCTTTTAAGAGTGTAGAACGAACTAGTTGCATTTGATATGGGAATTGTCAAAAAATTTAAGAATTGTGTTTACTTTTGGAAATGTAGCACTTAAAACATCAACAACGAGCTTCCAAAGTGCAGTGAGAGACTTTGATGATATGAAGTCCTCACAGTTGACGAAATATAGGAAGTGTCGCAATTCATTTTCAAAAACAACAGAGTCATTGTCCACTAATTTTTGGATGCTGTCGTTTTTCTTCGTCTCATAATCATTCTTTACAAAAAAAACCCTGGAATAAATCCGAAATTTATTTCGTAGACTCTTTTGATATTCTAGGACACAACTTGGTGCTCGCTTGACGTTCTAAGATGCAACTTGGTGCTCGCCAAATCGAAAAGGGAACTCCTGAACTAGAGCTTCGCAGTATGCTCGCCGTTGAAGACGCCTTCGCCCTCAACTCATCACGACTCCGCCACGTGCGGCGGCAAACGACCAGAATAACAGATTTACGAAAAAAAAACAATAAAAGAACGATGAAAAAAGAACGAGTCACTTAAAAGGCGTGAAACCTATTTCCTTCCCCCCAACTCCCTATCGCCCTTCCTCGTTTGGGCGAAGGACGCGATATGAAAGAGGCGCTCCGAAAACTCTTTTTGCGCGCCGAAAAGGTGCGAAGGCGTGTGATGTTCTCGAAACGCGTGACGAATTGCGTAAAACACCGCCTCGATCCTTTAAAAAAAAAACACTCTCTCTCTCCAATCGCCGATTTGTCGGGCAATTTCGATTGCGGAGAAAATTTACCCTCGTGGCTGCAGTTAAATATTGCGGAAAAAAAACAAAGGTCGGTCGGTGAAAATAAAAAAAAAACACGCTAAGTACATAATGCAATACCAAAGAAAAGATTCGGGAAAGGATTTCGGCGAACTCGTCGCCGCTCCCAAGTCCTTGAGTGATTTCGGTGCACGACAGCCTCCCTCCAGGGCACAGGCTTCGGCGAAAATCTCGAAAACATTCGGAGACAATAGCATTTGTCATGATACAATTATCGAGTCGACGAGTAAAACCAACGATAATTCACGAACCATCCCGAGCGATAAAACCGCAAATAGTAGCAGCGAACGGGAACAGACGCGATTGATTTCGAAACGTGTTTGCATGACAAAACGGAGAGTATGCAAAAAAAATAACACGAGAAAAATGGTTTCGCAAACCATAGCGCCAAAACAAAAAAGTTGGAAACAATGGGATTGAAAGGGCGCAAAATGTCCCTCTCTTTCTTTCTCCCCCCCAATCAAGATTGTTGCGCCATCTAGAAAGAAGGAGCAAGCGATCCGTGAGAAACTATATTACGATCTACTTTTTTCCGCTCTAGGAAGACTATTCCCACGAGATCAATCCTCTCTCAACATGGCCACTGGAACGTTAAATAAGGAGGGAGAAGACAATGTGATTAGAGTAGAAGAGAGAAAGGAGAAGAAATAGGGAGGGAGAAGAAATAGGGAGGGGGAAGAAATAGGGAGGGGGAATAAAGAGGGAGGGGGAATAAAGAGGGAGGGGGAGGAAACAGGGAGGGGGAAGAGGTTAGGTGTTGGGAGTGGTGGGAGATAACCAAGGTGAAAAAAGAGGAAAAAGTGACATGGGGAAAAATGTAGAGAAACGGAAAATGTAGAAAAGAGAAAGAAATTAAAGAAGAAAGAGCTTTTAGAGAAACAAAATGTAATGAGACAGACAGACAGACAGACAAACGACTTTATTAAGGGCGAAATTGAGACTACGAAATAGTCCCTTCTTACATTTAACCCTACGTCAATGGTTACAAAGAAGGGTAGAAAAAATAATAATAATGATTATATAAGTGCACCTACAATCAATGCGAGGGGTAGACGGAGACACAGACAGACAAACGACTTTATTGAGGGCGAAATTGAGACTATATAGTCCCTTGTTACATTTAACCCTAAGAGATATCGAGAGCTATATGAAAACAAGGAAAGAATATGAATGGAAAATTCGGAAGGAAAAACATTACATGGAGAGCGGTTGTGTTCATATAATTTACTATAGCAATACAATGCATCGTTAACATGCTGTAGTCAATTCACAGGGGTGCCTCCATTATTTATCTCCGTAGAGTTTTATCCCTGGCTACATTACGCATAAGCGGTACGCACCTCGTCTCGACAGATGTCCATTCTTTTGTAATATCGAAACGAAAATTGCGGATGAAGGTTAAAGGAGTACATACATGAATAACAGTTCGAAGGATTCCAACTGATGATAAACCGTTCCGATAAATTCAAGAAGACGGGTCATTAATCGGAGAAAATGCATCAAAATGAACAAAAAATATTTCCTCCGTACATAAAACATCGACCGATGGAGTGTAGCGATAAGTAATCGTGCTAAATCAAGCGAGCGAATTCGAGGAGAGAAAGCGAATGTGAAAGAAATTAAGTGGGGACCCAGGAGGACATTATGTTCCTCGATTCGATTTGGGAGGGTCATAAAGATGGGAATAAAGGAGGTAGGAGAATGAGAGATGGTGGGAGGAGAGGAGGGGAAAGAGGGGAGGGGGAGAGGGGAAATAGGGGAGGGGAAAGAGGAGAAGGGGAGGGAGGAGGCTGGGATCCGCGGGCAGTTTAATTTCCTGATTAAGAGGAAGGGGGATGAAGGGGGTCCTTGGGACCTTCTTCCTTCTGGGGTCCTTTCCGAACCTTCCAAAACCAATTAACGAATTATATATCGTAAAGGAGAGGGAAGAGGGTGCGAAGCAAAAAATAAACGGATCTGTAGGGACGCGATAAATGATTGGTTTTTGGCAGCCATTTTTAACGGTCGATTTCATCCACTCGAGTCTCTCCGCTTTCCTCCGAGTTTGAGGAAATTAATTGAATTGCGGTGTTATTATAAAATTTTGCCCTATAAAAATAACTGATTTTGGGTGAGGTCGGAATATGCGAGTTTTAAGAAATAGATTTCGATGATAGCCCTTACTTCGACGAGTTCGCTTTTACATCTCGCATCAGTGAGTTTAAGAGAGATCACCCGACACACTTTTACGCGTAGAATAAGTCACGATAGTAAATTTACATGATTCTCACAGAATTTTACCCTCCCCCTTGGTCACGAAGGGTGCCAACCTTTATGCGAGTACATTTTTGCATAAATATTTTCTCTTCCGTATACTCTGTTTTAAATTGAGGTGAAAATAAGCAATTCAAACGCTTGATATTTTTAATACTGTGAGATCCACAGATTTTTAGCTATAAACGATTCATTATTTAAGCAATGTTCATCTGAAGGTCTATCATCCATTGTATCACTTTCCCATCATCAAATGTATTTCGAAGAACGATTTTCTTTAATGTCGCAAACTAGAATTACTCTTTTTGGTGAAGTATAATCCCTGATTTTAAAACAATAATTATATTTGGAAATAGAAGCATTCCTATCCAGAAATCTTGTATATCTAAGTTCGTATTCTACAAATGCGTTCTTCAGTTATAAAATTTGCTTTTTTCAATATTTTTTCACTCAGAAACATATTATTTTATAATTTACCTTTCTCTCTGAAAGAGAACTTAAAAAAATGATCGATTGCACGCAGAGGTCGTGACCTCTTCAGGGTTCGCGACATATTTTCGTAGATTACGACAGAACTGCTTTGTTTATATTCACTTTTTGTGTAGGCACTACCGACAGCTATGTTGTTTTACCTTTATTTCATTTTCTCCAGATTGAAAATAGTTTTAAAAAGAACACTCGTATTATTTTATTCAACATAGAAACGTGGAGTTTCGCTCGTTGTCGGTTAAATCGGAGGTCTCCACAAAAAATAAAAGATTGCGCATCACTTCTGTACGTCATATCGGTGTGCAATAACCATTTAGAAAGAAGTCTCAGTTCTCCGAAAATTTTACGCAACACTCCTCGCTTTCGATGAAGAAGCAGCGATTTCATTATTCCAAGTCATTCATTTCCGTAACTACAAGTAATCCGGCTCTAACGGCTGATTCGCGCGCGGTTATCAGAATTTCGCAATTTCCGCTCTAATCGAGGCTTGGCTACGATATCTTAGGTTTTTACCTCTCTTAAGGCATATAACGCCATCTGCAAATTAGTTGACTAATTACTCTGAAACCACGAAATAAGAGTTTTCCGCGTGACACGCCGTCATAATGGATGACGGCATAACCGGAAAGTTATGGCTACTCAGGCGAGATTTATTTGCATCTCGGCGGCGAAATGCGCGGGTTAATCTCCCTTCTCTCCGTGTGCACGAGGTCTTTCTTTAAAAATTACGTATCGCGGGAGGGAATCCAACCCATGGGCAGTCACGCAACCTGCCGTGACGTAATTAACCCACTCGAATCCGAAATACACAGTTTATAAAGTTGGGAATTTTCTTTTTCAACAACGGTGGCGAAGAGGGAAGTGAACCTTAAAAGGCAAAAGTCCGATCTCGATCGCGTAATGATCGCTCTTTCGAATCTCGCCTTTCCACCGGAAGCACTTACTCGTAAAAAAACAATAAAATTCCGCGATGGCGATCGTATTAATGAAAAAACAAAACGTCGCATGATAGATAATATATACAGTTTAACTTGTTGATGAATGAAATCGGACAAAGATCGACATGACAACGGATATATTCGTTCTCCAGCGTATTAATAAATGATTACTTGATTGGGTTATTAAAAAATGAACATAATTGCACCTTGTGTGCTCGCATTTTTTTTTGGGCCAACAGTTGAAGACCGCGTGCTGCAGCGGCGAAAAAATCATGAGAATATATCGGAAGGCTTACGTAAACAAGATACCTTATGCAAGTTCGTTTCCGGGTCTGCCCTTGGTCGCAGGCAATTATTTCAGACGGAGAGAGAGAGAGAAGGTCGCAGGAATCGTTCGAAGAGCGAAACGGAGGACGTCTTGGGAAAGGGAATTTGACATTGAGACTAGTGCAAGGTTGTTGCAGTGCCAATAAGTGTGTTAGGTAAGACATTTCCGCCGCACACCAGCATGTAGGAATGTGGCCGAATTCCACGTCCGTAGAGCAGCAAATAGTAACATCCAGATCGATGACTTTTCCATTTCACCCACTACTTTATCTAAATTAAAGAATTCGATAGTGCGCTCGCTCCTTAGTGAAATGCGAGAAGGAAATGCATTTCTTTCATTGTGCATCTACGACGTCTAATCTTGATAATGCTGTCCCTCAAAGAATAACCAAGGTAACAACAACGTAAGGAGGGCCGTTCCTAGGTAAGGGAGATCCGGGCGACTGCCCGGGGCGCCACAGTCTTTGGGGCGCTACCTCGATCAACCATCTATGCATTACCTGCAAATGAATGAACATCAGATACTAATTTATATCGCGCAACAGGCTGGAATCCTGATAGCATTCCTTTATTTTTTCATTATCAACAATTTTTCAGAGAGATGGCTAAATTAACATGCACTTTGAAATTGTCTCGACAAACATTTACGAATGGGGGGGGGGGGGGGGGCGCTGGAGTGCTATCTCGCCCGGGGCGACTGAACGTAAGTACGATTTCAGCATACCTCAACCAAAGCGTTTTTTTCTCGTCAATTTCATCTTCAACAAATGTCCCACTTTGTTTTCGAATAAAATATAAATTCAAAACATATCTCCTTCCCAAATTCAATCAAAAACATTTTCCAGTCCCTCGCGTTGAGATCATGAGCTTATTTATAACGCTCAGCCGAGAGATGAAATCAAAATAAAATACGTAATGGATATTCTTGCCCCCTCTTCCCACCACAAAAAAGGAATATCAATCATAAACACACTCGTAAAAACAAAGCGATTCGAATATCTGGCGACATCAATCTCACGCCTGAGTAAGGGCGAAATTTACATCGGACGCTTTATATAAATGAGCCATCCGCCCCTCTGGCACTTGGGGGGGGGGGGCAACGCAGAGGCCTCTCCTTAATGGGTCACGTGATCCAAGCCGACGGACTTTTAAAAGGCAAATGAGGGAGGAGGAATGGGTTGTTCGGTAAAAAGGGAAATGGAGGCGGTCTTCTTCCAAGGAATGCCTCAGTCGGCAAGGCGGAGGAGTCGGATGCGCCCCATCGGGACCGCCAAAGAAAACAACGCAGGGCGCACATCTGCCCCCTTCCCCTCTCTGCCCCCGCCGTCAGAGGGCGTCCGACACGCACCCTCGCCGACTGCCACCACCCCGCCCACGCCACACCCGACACATTCCAAACTGGAGCGATGAGATAAACACTATCCCCGAAAAAGGGGAAAGGAGGGGGAGCGGTCCTCTGTCGGACGAGGAGATAACTGAACGACGGATGAGGGACGAAATAGATTGAAGCAGGAGTTGCAGTGGAGCGCATTCGATTCAATTCTTCATCTGTTGCGGAACTTATTATGGCCTCGGAAAAATTTGTGCGTGAAGAAAGCGCCGAATGGAAGGCGGAATAGTTCGAGTGATGACACTCTTTAGGTGCCATAGGAGATCCGCGGTTTGCTTCTCTGGCGTAGAAAGGCTTAAAGAGTTGTACAGAAAGTATTTTTCATGCTCCTCAAAAGACGATACACGTGGAAAAGATGTTTCAAACGAGACTGAAAATATAATCCAAAAATAAATCTTACGAATGAAACGATGAGCTCATTTCGAGAATAATACCCAGTGAAAAAAGCTTTAACGAGCTTCGTATGGGAAAATGTCTAAATTATATTAATCTTAAGGTATACGAGATCAGTCATTCCCAACGGGGGCGGAATGGAATTTTTGGGGGCGCTAGACACCAAGGGAACGGCATTTGGGAATTTTAAAAAGTGTTATGTATCAAAAGATCAGGGTCTAGATAAGACTATGGAAGCTCAAAAGTGTTAATTGGATATTATAATAATACCAACTATAGAATTGTAGTGTATGGTATTACTGTTATGTAAAAGTGTAGCGTATGGGACGTGGCGTATCTAACGGATATTTTCGAAAAGCTTAATGAAGTCAACGCGAAGCTTCAAGGAAACAAAATGAATGTAATCAAATCAAAAGGAATCATTATGGCTTTCATTAGCAAATTGACTTCGCTTAAAAATAACCTTGGCCGTCGAGAGATATGCCAGTTTCCATCATTGCAGTAATTGAAAAATGGATAGTGAATTAGAAATTTATTGTGCTCATCTTGATTCGCTTAAGAACGATACGTTGATAAGGTTTAAGGAACTGAAAGAACTTGTAGTACCTACATGACTGGGTTATTAATCCATTTGTGGCCGATGTGGAAAGTGTGCATCAAAGTTTGCAGGAGGAATTCATCGATCTTCAAAATGACTTTGAGGCTAGGGCACGGTTCAACCAAAATGGTTACGAAGAGTTCTGGATAAAACAACGAGTAAAATTATTCATACTACCATTTCCAACTTCTTATTTGGTAGAAGAGGGTTTCAGTGCTGTAGTTCGGCTGCTAACTAAGCAAAGAAATCGATTGAATGTAAATGAGAGAGGTGATTTAAGAATGAATTTATCAAACATACTGCCTGACATACGTAGATTAGCTGAGTCACATCAAGCTCAGGGTTCCCATTGATATTGTTGTATTAAAATTTGTTGTATTAAACATGCTTGAAATATATCTATAACATATGATTTATTTTTACTTGTTCTACTTATAAACATTTGTTTTACTCGCATAAAACATATATTAGCATGATATATGATTTTTGTTTAGTTTTTAGGTATGCGGGGTTGTATATATAAAGGGGCGGGGCGGTAGCTAATATTTTTCGGCAAAAGGGGGCGTTGTACTGAAAAAGGTTGGGAACCACTGGTTTAGATGGAGGGGAGAACAATGCCACCAAAAGTATCTGAACTACGATATGACTGGAGACTATCGTACGGGCTTGTGCATCTAGTCGTCGAAGAAATCCATTGCATTATCCGTCCACATCAATACAGAAACAAATATTCGACGTACATGAACAAAAAACAAATATAACGAAATACAACGGGTTTTTGTCTTTTTTTTTTAAGAATCGTGGCTCAACTCTCGTGAGATATAAACTAGAGAGAGATTTTCTTTCACGCTGAAAATAAAATTAGAAGATATTACAGTTAACTAAAGAAAAATGAAGAAAAATTAGTATTTTCCAAATTTACGTTACCTTTTAAATAAATAGCGATTATATAGTATGGAAGTATTCATTTAGTCAGACCTCGTATTTCAAATGTTTTACGTTACAGAATACAAACGGAAATTATTAAATTCGAACGAGGAGGCGCTAGTGACAGTAGGGCTAAATCACAGCGTACCAGAAAATACATAGAAATAGTTGCTGGAAAAGAGAAATACTGCGGATCATTTTTCCCAGGTGCGATACGACAGGGAAATGTCAATATTATATCAGGAATGCGTTAAACTCAATTTTCAATAAAACGAATGTAACTTTAATTTAAAACAATAACAAAGAAACGATTACTCAACTGATCACGTGACAATCCTCGTTTTTCTTCCTTCTCCCGTTTTAGCGGCCGATGGTCAGTCGTGTTTTTTTTCTCAATACCGAAGCATTTATTTATTCAACGTGGAGAGGTTGTATTGTCACCGCGATTGCGATTACAAAGCGCATAAATAATTTATGTATTCTTTTCTCGTTTGAGAATGCAAAATACATTCATCACTTATTACGAGAATTTATTTTAAAACATTTTTTACTTTATACGGAAAATTCCTCTCATTTATAAACGCTGAAACTAATACTTATAGCATCTTGTTACGTCACCGGAAGCGGAAGCTTCGTACGCAGCTACATTACGTTTTTAATATACAAGACAAACTACTATTCTCTTTACAGTGCTGCTTGCAATTTTGTTGTAACGGTAAAAACAGGAAAAAAGACTAAAAAACAATAATTTTTACAGGTAACATTAATTATTTAATAAAAATTATTGAAAGAGCCATATAGGATTTTAGGAAGACGTACACTTTCACTTTCGACGAAATTATGCGCCACGCGGTGAAGGATGTCGGAAACAAGTGAACACGCGGAAGAGAGAGGAAAGACGAACAGGTGCCGACACGAGTCGACGGAACACGCTTTCGACGTGGGCGTGGGAGTTCCGTGACTCGTCCGTTGCGCGAAGAAACGTAAACACGCGCCCGCAAGAGAGAGAGAGAGAGAATCAACCGTTTGGATTGGATCGGAGGTGAGCAGAAAAACAATGGAATGTGTATGTGCGGACAAACAAAGAGAAGTCGAATATATAGGTCAACGCGATAAAACAAAACAACTTGCGCGATAAAGTCGTTAGAGTGGTTTTTACTGTCGCCTGAAAACAAACGAAGGTACAAACTGGGCGACGCAGTTCCGGTACGTTTTGCATTAAAAACAATTCTAAAGATTTAGCGAATTTGAACTGTGCGTAGGCGTTTGGAGATTTCTTCCGGTTTGAACATAAAAGTTATTAAGAGATAAACATTCAAGTTCGCAAGCCAAATCAGTAGACCCTCGAGATTCGCGGTTTTGACGTCAGAATTTCAGATCATTCGCGAGGGGTTCCTATGTGTACATACCGATTGAGGTCATATAAATTAGACAATTCGCGATGTAATGCGTAAGTTGTTGCCTTCAACACCTAAGCAGCGGAGTTTCTTTACTTAGTGACTATTCTTTCGTTTACATTTTATTACGCATTTGATATGAATCTGAGTTTTGAGCTGCTGCAAATCTCGGCAATGCATGGAAGCAGTTCTAGGAAGGTGATTCAATAGAGTTTTTCTTTTATTACTTTTATCATAATCACCCTGATTAAAATGCCAAATTCTATTATTTATTTCTATAACGAACAAGTTATACGCTTGATGTTAGCAGTGATGGACCTGTTTCTCCATAGGATCGGTGCAACTAACTCCAATTTCTCACAACCTTTTGGTTTTAACGTTCGCAGTCCTCAGCTACTGTTAAGGGCCTATTATATTTTTGTTGGAGATTTCTACGATCTCTTCCGTATATTTATTATGCAACTCTGTGTATTTAAGAAGAAGGCACAGTTATCGAACCGCTAAAATCGGAGCATAAAGATTTTGAGAAAAGTTGGTGGAGCAACACATTTACGCAGATGTTCGTTTATTACCGTATATTGTCAAATTAATTCTCAAAATTAACGAAGGTATTAATATGTCTTTTGATCAACATTAAAAATAATTTCCAAAAAAATTAAAACACCATCTATATCTTAAACGATTTATCAGCGTTTGGTCGCTTTCAAGAAAGACCCGCTGACCCAGAGGCGCTCACCACGCTGCCAATTAAGAGCAAAGAGCAAACACGGCGGAGAAACTGCCATTAGGGTTAGAGATTCCACATGGCTTTGACTCATTCCACCAAATGAACTTTCCCGATGACCCCTTTTAAGGAAAACTGCGGAAAAAATAACCAGTTCCCTTGTGAGCATGGAGCAGAAGAGTCCCCGAGTCAAAGGTCACATAGCCACACTTCCTAAGAGCTTTAAAGTACATATTTCACTACCGTGTTCCTGAAGATTCTTTAAAAATCGTCACATCTTGAAGGTTCGACGTTACATACGAGACGTGGTCCGTCGAAGTAACAAATAAGCGAAAGTTTTTCTTTGAAATGCTCGTTGATCAACTGTCCAATTCTGAAACTATTTCAATAACCAAGATTCGAACGGTTTGGAGACGAGAATGGACACAATTTCACTGTTACGTCGAAAGGCCGAGGTTCGAGTACCTCTTTAAATAACAAACTACTTATCAAATGTAATAGAAAATGTCATTCGAGTAGCTTCTTAAGTTAGTTAAAATAATTTAAAAAAGGTAACGTACGATTTTTTATTCCAATTCCTATTACTTATCCACGATGCTAGCAAATTATTCTTAATTTTAAACAATTAATTGTGAGCATTTATTTTGTGCTCCTTAATAAAAACCTTTCAAGCACGATGAATTAATAAATCACACTCTCGGATGTTCTCTTTCCCAGAATACCTCTCCGCACAAACTTCCCAAACAACCGATTTTTAAAAAATCCCCGAGATGGCTACGAAAAGACGGCGGAAAACGAAAGCTTTATAAAAAATTCCCCCGCCAACCGCGGACGTCACGAAGCACAGACCGCCTCAACCCCCGCGTCACCCACCCTCCGCCCCCACGCCCTCCCTCGTAGGGGGGGTGACGGGCGAACTGAATCTCCGGGGCGGATCTTCCCCGTCCCCCGACACGGACGCTCGCTGACCTCAAACACGCACCATCTGACGACAAAGGACTGTGCCGTGAGCGTGGGCAGAAAGAAGGAGAGGGCGGATGCGTCAGGCGACACCGTTCTATTGCTTAAAGACAGGCAAAAGTAGGAGAGAGAGAGAGAGAGAGGGAGGTCGTCTGGAGAGGAGGAAAAGAAAAGAGGAAGGGATCCATCGTATCCTTAACGACCGATTGTTGCTCGTGTCCGTCAAGAGGTTGCGCGGAAACCGCGCTGCGCGAACGGACCAAAAAAGGAACTCGAAGAGTAACACGAGAAGAGTCGCCGCCATATGTTTGGGCTGCACCACTCTTCTCTCGCGTTCGCCATTCCTGTCACGAACGAAATGGAAGTCGGGTACTTTGCCGCAGGGCTTCGCAAATAATTCATATTTAACTATAGGTTTATAACTGTGGATAAATTACGCTGGAAATCATTGAATGCAACCGAAATCTCAAATGAAAAAATCGTTGAAAACACGCATAAGAATCCCTTATTTCCTGTATTCTAATATTGTAGATAATAATTTGCAAGGAATTAGCTGAATTTTCTGCAACTAAATCTGACAAAAAATGCTTTTTCTGAGGATAATATTTACATTATCAGTTTCTACCTTGATAAAGGATGAGAAAAATTATTTCCATGTCAAAGAACAAATTGCTATCGTCGACCTGATCAATTCACTCGCTCGTTGAAAAAAATACTTCGATCGAAAAATGTAGAAAAATCCCGTGGATCACACCGAAAACATAAATAACGGCAGAGGTTAAAAATACGCCAAGACGAATGATTTCTAACTAAAAAGTAAAAATGTGAGAAGCAAAGCCTTTTAAATGACTTGTGAATCCACGAAGAGGCGGAGACCGTGAGAAACACACCAGAAGAGGACGCTTTCCAATTGACGAGAGCGCGGACTGAGAAACGCCTAATGGGGAATCGCCCACGCCCAAAAAGCGTTCAAGGAGACGGGCTGTAAATCAAACGAGAGAGGAACACTTCCAAAGAAAGAGATGGGGATGGAGAAAAGAAGCGAAGAGAGAGAGAGAGAGAGAAAGAAAGAAAGAAAGAAAGAGGGGTCACGAACACAAGTAGCCGCCGAAAACAATGCAGATTACGCCACCTTCAAAGGAAGTCGGAAAGCAATTACTGCGAAAAAATGGGGGGAAAATTGGGGAGCGGTATCCCGCTTATGGAAAATAAACAGAAAATGAAAGAGGATCACTCGGGATGCGGACTGCGTAGGCGAATGAAAAGGGGATAATGGGATGTGAGGTGGGGGAATGGGGAGGGGGGGAGGGAGTAGGGAATGAGGGAGGGGAAGGAGACGGCGGGGAGAGAGGGGCGGTAATGGGGATTCAGGCGGTTCCTTAAAAAACAATGGTCCCTCTTATGTTCTCCTCCCCCCCCTTCCCCCCTCCATCCCTTTCCTTCCTCGCCTAAATCCCTCCTTCCATAACATACCTCTCCTCCTCCTCTCACGTATTCCCCTCTTGGGAGAGCAGAGCCATCTTTGGGGCGGGATGCGATTTAGCGAAGGGATGGGGTGGGGTTGCACGCATGTATTATCGCCTCGTGTTGGCTAATAAGAACCGCCCCCGAGACTGAAAGTTGAATTGGGAACGCAGATTCTGCCCTTTTCTGTTCGTCCCTTTAACCTTAAAATGGTTCGACTTAAAGCGATGCAAAAAACGAAGCGTTTCGCAAGTATGAGATGACAAAATTTCGGTTCTTTAATACAAACACATTTGCTTCATTGCAGTGATTGTTGTTGGCGAATGGAGTGCGGTTTTTAATGCTCTGTAACAGTCAAGTTATAATAGGAATTGTCGCAAATCAATAGCGAAACAAGTTGGTTCTAGTCGCGTGAGATTTGCAATGCGCGAACACCAATTGGAATTGATTGATTAGTGGCATAGTTCTTGACAACAACTGTTTAATTCAAGGTTTCAACATATAAACATTAACAAAAACCTCCTTCCTTAATATCTAGCTATTGTATCAATTTTATGCCGATAACAAAGTTACTCTTATTGAACTTGAATACGTTTAGAAAAAGAAATCAACCGAATACAAATTAAATAATTGGTCCTAAGAATTGGAATGTTAAGCACCGCAGAAGAGCAGTCAGGCTGTCAAAGAGCACCAACAGGCTTCCAAAGAGCACAGCGTTAGATTATTACTGTTTGCCTTACATCTTCGAAGCATCATCACCTTTTGGTTAGGGTTCTGGGAAAGAGCGGATCCAGGCTTCATCCATGGAGGGATTAATCAGGAATGAAAAAATTAACTATTTGAAAATATCGTAATTCACGTACATTTTAATACAGAAAAAAGAAATGCGTAATATACAACTTATTGTACAGCAAAATGAATGTAGTAAAACGGTCAAGTTCTCGCCTGACGTGCTCATCAGGTTTAGTGGTTAATTTTTTCTAGTGTTCAGAAATCTTTAGGGGGGGGGGGGGGATAATTCCCCCCTTCACCTCCCCTTGTATCCAGTCTTGGTTATGGGAAATTTTAAACATTAGGGTTTTGCGGCTTCAAGTAGTTTGAAAACCTCTACTTTGAGCCAAAATATTGGTATTTACAGAAAAATTTACCAAGGCATTAACAAATTGTTTGAAATCGAATCAACCGCTATATACAAACTGTGCTAACTCTTCTTCTACATTTAAACAGCAATAACTTGAATCAATGCCTAAACACAACGAACGAGTTATAAAAGACGCGAGGAGGAAACAGAGATACTCGTAATTCATTCACGAGCGGCGCTTTAAAAAAACGAACGCTGAAATGACAGCAAAATCAGTATAGGAGCTAACGAAGCCTTAGTTTGGCCGAAACGAAAAGTGAAGATCCCTTGAGAAGGAGAGTTAAAATTTATATCCCAATAAATTTCCTCTGGAGAAATATTTCTATCTTCTCACGAAGATTAGAACGGAAGAGGAAGGAAAATCATTAAGGAATTAAAAGCAAGGAAGGAGGCGAAAAGCGGCGGAATATCGCCTTATCGTTCATTACTATAATATTTCCTACTCGGATAGTGGAAGAGTAATGAAGTGGGTGTGGATCGTGAAGGAAAGAGAGATAGAGTGAGGGGGATAGAGAGAGAGATAGAGAGAGAGGGAGAGAGAGAGAGAGAGAGAGATAGAGAGAGAGAGATAGAGAGAGAGAGAGGGAGAGATAGGGAGGGAGGGATGGAGAGATAAAGGGAGGGAGGGAGAGATAGAGAGGGAGAGAGAGAGAGATAGAGAGGGGGGATAGAGAGAGGGACAAATAGGGAGGGAAGGAGACAGAGAGAGAGGGAGAGAGGAGGTGGGTGAGTCCAGGCATTCCTCTTCCTCCCCTTCCACTTAACTCTCTCAAAGGCTTCCACCAGAAAGAACCGCCTTTTCTACGCGGTCGTTCTAAGCTCCCTTCCTTCCCTTCTGCCCACGCGTCACTCGAAATGGCGTGCGAGTGTGCCGAGAAGGAATATAGGGAGAGGGGGAAGTGAGTGGGTGGTTGGGTTGGGTTAAGGGGTGCCGCTGCAGATAACGAGGCAAGAGGGATATAAGTTTACTGGATGTAAAATGACACCGAGGAGAACAGCTGTTGGCTAACAGTGCCGCCATTCGCCTTGAATTTCCGGAGGATAGTCGGCGATTAAAAAAAAATAATAAATATTCTCCCGCGCAAAATATTCCCCGAGAACGAGAGAATTATGGTCCCCGCTCTCCTTGATGAATCATCGTCGCCTTTTCGGTTCCTTTTGATACCTCAATCAACACAGAATCGTAATTACGCGCAATAAAAAAATTCTCGTTTGATTTGACGGCGGGAAACGAAGCGAATGTTTTGAACCTTGGAATTTTTAATCTCGAAAAAATTTTATCGAACATTAAAAAAAAATTGGCTTAACGCTCGAATGATCTCTTTGGTAAGTGCGCGAGACGGACAAGACCGCGACCACGTGGTCGTACGAGCAACAGTGGATCGAGGGGGAATTTTCAGAGGGAAGAGAAAGGAAGGATGAGGGGGGGAAGGTAGGAGGAGGGGGAGAAGGGGAGGAAAGGCGGGGAGGGGAGGGGGGGAGGAAGGCGCAGCGCGGGATCACACACTATCGCATTCCCACCGCTAAAACGAAAGCATAACTGCGAGACAGAGATATGTAATATAATACGTTTCCTCGGCACAAGTTTAGCTGTTTCCGCTAACACAAAATTTATCCAGTTTCTACACGCACGATGGTAACTTCGTGGACCCAGAGAGAAATCTGTCGGCTAGGAGATAGATATCGGATTTATAGAGCCGGTTTTCCTCAAATAATGATTTTGATCAATCTCCTTAAAGTGAAAAAGTAGAAATATTCGCCGGAGTCTTCCCGGCAACAGCGTGAATATAAATTGAACGGTCACAACGGGTTAATTAACGCTGTCCCAAAACATAACCAAGCAGTGAGTGATGCACACGACACGAGTGATGATTTCAGCGGATTTTCGTCGCGAAATTCATTTTCATATGCGATAGGCGACGTGGCGTAAAGTACGAAATATTGCTCGCTAACAGACAGTTACACGTTCATACATTACCATCGCATTCCTTGGATAATCTGTACATACGGAATGCTTTTCCTTATTTAAACCTTGAAAGTGTAGAATTTTAAATGAATTTATTTAAGTTATTAATATTATTATGTTAACTACTACTGTGTAAAGTTAAAATATCCCAAATACAATAAATTACAATTATGAAGAGACCTAAAAATGAGCTTAGCATCAAGAGATTCAGAGAGAAGCCATTACACGTCAAATATGCTCATTTGGGATTATTTTCAGTGGGTCAGTCGGCGGTTTTCGAGAGAGAGAGAGACAAACAAGCGACGAGCGAAATTCCTCGTTATGACGTCCGAGATATGATTGCCACTGTTCGATTCCGCCCGTTAAAATCTCCAAGTGGTCGGAAAGCCTAAGATAATGACTATCATCGGAGGCTGAGACGCCTCCTCAAACACCGCTGCCTCAATCCCTCGACCCGGCTCCTCTTTCTTAATGACCACGTTACAGGCGATAGTTTTCCACGGATAACTACTCGAGACTCCGTTCGACGCAGCCACACGTCGGTATTTCTCGCCAGCGAATTCCTTTTTCTTTTCGTCGAAGCAACGGCCTTGAGGAGAAGAATGAGATGGAAAGTGCCTTTTACGCGAAATATAACTTGGAGCCAGATGGTCGAGTGGGAAAATCAATCAAGGAACGAGTGAAAAAAAGGCTAAGCCCAAAATTTTCCGTAGACAGATTAACACGACTTGATTTATGTGCGGATACTCCACTGCAAATTTCATATAATCTCCGGGTTGTGTTCTTTCGTTGCCTCGGCGATCACTGTTATGGAAAAATCGTAATTATCCATTTCGAGTGATTATTTCCGGTCGAATTTAAAAGAGAAGGGAAACTCGATTAAACATATTCTTGGCAGGAAAATCCAAACTGCGAATTAAGAAAAGACATGCAACATTTTAAGCAAAAAGAAATTTGAATCTTGCCCTAAAATGTACGACTAAATTATTTCGCTTATGTATATGAGGTTTAATATCAGCAGTTTTGTGCCTTTTTTTATCAAATCAAAGTCTAGCTGGAAGTTTTCAAAGGAAAATAGGTTTCAAAAAAGCGAATTCATTTCTTAAAACTTTTTTAACGCCTCAGAACATAAAATCTTTCTGAAAATTCAAAAATGTTAATTGATAGGTAAGAAAAACTCGAGGGTTTTCCACTATATTCTAAAATAATATACAAGCCGGATTCAGGAGTCTTGCTCAATGTATCATATTTTCAAACTGAAACAATATATGAAAAGTTATACCTCAAAACATGATGACAGACTGGCTTAGTAAAAAACCTAAAAAATCGACGTTTATTAGATACTCGAACAAAAATATTAAAAATGGTTAACAGCAATGTCATAAGTAAATAATGGTGCCCAAAACAGGTTCGCATCGAAAAAAAACAAATTAATTTCGGTAAGCGTTAACACGGGTAATACGACCATTCTCCATTTAACTATTTTATTTTCTGGAAGCTTTTGAATACGCGCGATTCTGAACAACTATAGCATAAATCTGCTCATCGTAGTGACTGTACGTTTTTTATCGCAGGTTTAGATGTTTCATTTTCAAGCTTAAGCTTTATTGGTCGATGGCGGAGGCTGTGCAGCTGCCGCAATGTGAACAAATCAACTGATATGTTTGTCGCAATAAATTCAATCGATCGAGAGAGATAAGGATGCAGTAAGGTCAAATACGAGCGAGATGAGGAGAGAGGGCAATTAAGCGAATTATACACGCAGCACGCATTATTTACTTTTATAATGTTTCATACATCTTAAACGAGTAAAACCCAAAAAAATATTTGAAAAGCACAACGATGAAAATTATATTTTCATTCAAAACTCTGAATGTATCCATGCTTAAGGAAATACAAATAATGGCAAAAGATATACACCTTTATCGATTTATAAATATATACTACTTTGTACAGACGAGTTGGATTGAAAGGGCTCTCTCCCGAATTTAGACGAAGGAATCTCCAAGTCTCAAAAGAATTAAGTTGTATGGTAGACAAATATGCAGAAGTTTTCTGACATAAAAGTTTGCGGGTTTAAGAAAAAGCGACCGTACCCACGTCCTCTTAAGTCAACATTTACTTTGTTGAGAAATACATCCTAAAACATGAAATATGCCTCCTTTTCTCGTCGATTGATTGCTGCGAGATGCAATAAAAAGACGGGAAACGAGATTCAGATCACCATGAATGAATGAATGATGTTCTCGATGTTACACTTTTAGACTTTTGCGACATCGTCCGATTCACACGTGTTCGTGCGTGACATCTAGCCATTTCCGGAAGCAAATGAGAGAATAAGAAAATATTTCACAACTCCTCCCTTCAACCAACGCAAGTTTCCGTTCAGAACTGCCAACGAATAAAAAAAAAACACCAAGCTTTATGCAAGATGGCTCTTCTCTGAAAATATATCATTCGGAGACGTTGTTATCGAAAAAAAAACCGACGAACCTCAATCGGGAGAGCGATTTCTCGCGGACGAAACGAAAGAGTGGAGAAGGAACGGTGGTTAGAGAACGGAAGAGGATGAAAACCCAGAGGGGAAAAAAGGGAATGTCCGCCGCCTTCCTCCCACAATGACATAGAGGGCAATAAATTGGGAGAGAGAGAGAGCGAGAAATAGAGGCGGCTCCAATGCGGCCACGTCTCGAGTTTCAAGTTTATTGGATCGGACCCTGAGGGGCGCTGTAAAGCATCTTGAATAGGCCGTCAAAAAAAAAAAAAAGAGGCCGAGGGAGAGAGGAAGAGAGAAAAGGCATTCTATAACAGTAATGCTGCAAGTTAAGATGGGGCGGAGAAGGGAAGGACATGGCAAAAAATGGTACGGTAAGAGCAGTTTTTTGTAATAACAGTGGCGTCATATAGCTACTGTGACATCCATTACGTCGCTCATATAGACCTGTCATGCACAGAGATTAAGAGAGAATGTTCGTGCACTCAAAGGTAAATTATATAATAGTGATGCATTCTAAAAATGTCTCTAACCAGCTGCCAGCATATAACTGGAAACAAAAGACAAATGACGTTGCCACTTCACCAGAAACGGAGAAATAAGGGAGATTTATTAAAATGCATCATCATTAATCTGAGTCCAGATTTCCGTGAAGTTTCCGAAACAATTTTCAAACAACAAATAAAAATCATTTTTTTCTTCGATTCTCATGGCACTGGAGACGAAATAGTTTCCCTTCACGGTTTTTAAAAAAGTGATCCATATTATAACACGACAAGGTTCGATTAAGGAAAACTTCATCACGCTAATCGTACCGTTGTCGCGACATTTGCTCCATTCGTTAAAAATTCTGCGTTTTATCAGCGAAGCGCGTCATTTAAAAAAAAAATCTTTAAATTAACTCGATCCTTTTGAAGTCGGCCGAGAAACTGTACTTAACACCCGCACCAATGACGCAACGAGAGGCATAAAAATGCCGTTACGACAGAAAATAATCGCACACGCAAGCGCGCGAGGTATCAAAGTTATACAGCTGAGAAAGCGCATGAGATGGAGACATGCATATCAGAGGCCGCACTCGGCTCGAAACTTTCACTTTCGAGTCTTCACACTCTACGGCCATCGCCTCCCTCCCTCCCTCTCTCTCCTCTCCTCTCTCCCGGCGCACCTCAATCCATCTCTCCCACTCACTATACCTCCCACCCTCCCCTTCCCTCTCTCCCTCCCCCTTTCGTCCTGCCGCGGCACCTCCGTCTACCCCACAACAGCCATCATCCCTTATTTGGAATTCCGACTCTGGACCGGTCAGCCCAGCCAACTTCCCCTTCTCTCCCTCCCTCCCTCCCTCTCTCTCCCTCCCTCTCCTCCTTCCCTCTTTTCTCCCTCAGACTAATGCACGTGAACCATCTCACTCGCTCGCTCTTTCCGATCAAATCCCGAGTACCAGAGGAAGGATGGCTGTTGCATATTTGTGGATATCGAGAGGGAAGAGAATTTTTGCACGCACCACGTGAATAAGTCGCAAAAAATGAGACGAGGCGTAACAGAATATCACGACTTTTTCTCAAAAATTTTGATTATCATTAATCATGTCTAAGAACCTGGTGAGCGAATTTAAAATTGCTCTCATTGGCAATTCTTTTAATTTATATTCGGAAAGATATCTTGGTAATTTTGCGCATAAAAATCCAAGTGGACATATAAAAGAACAAAACAAAAGGATAGCTGGGTATAAGAATTGACTTCAGACGGTAAATGGATTTACAGCTACAACAATTACGTACGTATAATGTAAATAAACTCAAAATATTGCAAATAAACCCATTTTTAAATTTAAAAGCCACTATCGCAAATTAACTTGACCATTACATACCGACCTGGATTGTTATGGAATAAATGGAAATTTTCAAGCTTGCAACCTCTTCGGAGTCACATTGCGGAATTAAAACGAAAAAAACTCAACAGTGCATCGCCTCTATTTATTTTATCGACGAAAAATATGCTAATATATTTAATATAGAAATACGAGTGTCTGTCTGTCAGTCTATGCATTCGGACACCGCGAGAGACAGCGCAACCAAAATATGCTTCGATGCAGAAAAGTCATACGATCAATCTCAACACAAATTAATACCTTTCCAAACAGCGTTTCCCAGTAACCGTCAGACAACATGTCGATGAAATCGATTTCGCTTTTCCTTTCATCGCAGCTAGCAGCATCCACCTCTTGTCAGAATCGATATTTGGATCAGACAATCGACGAATTGAAAATCGCCGCACTCCGTGCAATCTCCCACCTGTCTCCATCCGAGCAAGCAATCGTAAAAGGGAGAGAGAATCATTCCGCTCGGATGGACAGCCGAAAAGCAACGACGAGGAATCAAAAGCGCGAAGCGGAAGTCGAGCGACCAACCCCAAAGGAAAATCCCCAGGGGAAACGACGAATTGTCGCCACTTCCGCGTCGTCTCCTCTCTCTCCCTCCCTTCACTTGTTCTTCGTCCCCTTTCTCCGCCACCATCTCTTATGGCTCTCGTAATTCGGAATGTAGCCAGAAAGGAATTCTTCTCAGAGTTCATAGGAGCTTTATTCAACCCGCCGCATTGTTCCCCGTCTCCAAGGAAACGAGCCTCCACCTAACCGGTCTGCTGAGTATTGAGTGGCCGCAAGGGTTGGGACCCCACCCACTTGCAAAAGGGTATCGCAGGATCTCGCATAACGCCGCGCATGCGTAAGAGACGGCGATGCTCTTCTTTTTCTTGCTTCGTCCTGTTTGCGGTCTCTCTTGGAACCCTATGGAGGATTTCTTTCCTCTTTGCCACTTTCCTGCTCTTCTCTAGACTCCTCCATTGCCCTTTCGATCTCTCAACCCGCTCAATGCGATGCCACACTAAACCTATCCTTTCTCACAGTGGGGATTCCATTCCGTCTTTGAACACTTTGAATCGCAACTAGCCGAATAAATGCGATGTTAGAATATTTTACTACATAGTTATTAAAAAGGCTATATATACATTTGACATTCCATCAAATCGACCCATGAAAGCAGAGCCGGGACTAGGTATTTGGGCGCCCGAGGCAAAAACGTGAATCGCGACCCCAGCCCAAACCCTGTGTAAAAAATGTTAATTATAATTACTGTCTTCCCGTCGCCGCTAATGTCACTTTATCACGTCATTTCAATTAATTTTATGGTTGCAAATATGTTTATTTAAAATACGTATACATATAATCACAATTTCGGCGCACCCTAAAATAATTATGCGCCCGGGGCAGGAGCCCCACTCGCCCCACCCTAGTCCCGGCCCTGCATGAAAGACAAAGACATTCTCTGCTTATTTCATTCCCTTTTCGCTCAAGAAACAGATCCAAATGAATAAATTAAATAGTCTTTAATTTTCCAAAAAAACGTTAATAGTTTATGATAGTTTTACGTATGCATAATTAATAATATGCTTAATAGAGCATCGGGAAATTACTACGCGATAAAACATAGTTACTAAACACAAAAGATGTATCATCCGCTACGGAAGCCTTAATTTGCTGGAATTTCATAATACAAAACAAAACAAAACCTATGTAAAATTGCAATTTGTTAATAAAGTGGAACTTTTACAGTAATTTTGTTACCATTTGTTTAGTTCGCAAGAAATAAGAAAGTACTGTAACCTAGGAATGAAATGATCAACTAACCTTCGCTTCGTTGAGTACTCGTGCTACAGTACAATATGCGTGAGACTATGGGAAAATAAAGCTTAGGAATCGGTTGGATTTTGTTGCAAAGGAAAATCGCCTTAATCGATTCTCCCAGTAAAGTACGATGCGGAGGCGTGAACATGCTCTCTAGACTTAGTTAGTTAGCAGGGCGGTGAAAATGATAGAAATGATACTTATCGTCCAACATCGCTTTAAACGCCATTTCGCCGCGGATGTTTTCAGAGATAGAGGGAGCATTCCAGACACAAGCATCCGCGCCACTCATTTGACTCGCTTAAACGCTCTCCCCTCAATCTCTCTCTTCTCCTTCCTATTAGAGGACTTTCGATGATGCATGGCGCGGTTAAGGGCGAGGCGGGGGAGGGCGTGGAGGAGGGCGAGGACGCCGAGGGCAACGCGCCAAGCGGGCCTTCAGTGAAAACGCTCCGAAAATTATGAATGAGAGTCCGACAGAATAATCATGACACCACATGGCGAAGACGCGAGAGCTGAGAAAGCCTTTCCGAGACTACGCCTATTTTTTTTTATTAAAGAACGATTTCGTTTCACTGCAAAGTCATCGGGAGATTGTATTCATTTCTGTTAAACAGATACTTTATTTTGGAGAGTGATAAAAAATGTCGACAGGGTTTACTGTCTGGCATCGTGCGGTGACAAGGAAATGCCTCATTTTTTTCAGTCAATGTTTTTCTATTCATTTTTTCTCACGCGCACAAACAGCCTCATGTTTGGAGGAAGCATTGTGTGCATACATTACGACATGCATAATGGCGTGAGGGATGCATAAGTTAAAGGCAGTTTTCCACGAATCCCTTTTTTGTAGCACCATACTGCCATTTCACAAACAATCAATGCTTATTTTTTTCGACATACTATACATATGGCGATTTGATGGTTAATTTCACCCTTCATAGTTTCAAAATAAAAAAATGGACGCCTCCGAATCGAAATAATTGGAAAATTTTCCGTCGGTCGAAATCGCATGCAATTTCAACTTTTCAAGGATCTAATTTAGATTTCGGAGATAATTATCGTATCGCACGTCCTAATCCGTAACGCGCTCTCAAAGAAGCATGACTTACGATCTTTTTAGGCCAAGGACCGGGCCGATTCGACGCAATAAAAAACCCGTGCTCCGATGAAACGAGGCTGACCTAATCTAACAGAATAGCGTGCAATCGCATCGGCTACCCTGCACCTGATACGCACGGAGATTAAAACAACCCAAATCTTTTTCGAGTGCAGCGAACACGCCGAGCGTAACGCAGATCCGGAGCAGATTGCTTTTAATTCGGTCAGAAGCGAAGAAGAAGAAAACGACAGCATATCTGAAGCGATCCTGGTCGAACTTGTTATGGCAACAGATATCCAGGTTACATTTGATTCGGATTTCTCGCGAATATAGAAATTGCCGAGGTATCGTTCACTCGATGGAGATGCTAAGCTCCATCATTTCATGTAACATTCGTTACTTTTGGCATTCCTGCCGCTACAGCGAAAACGTAACCAAACAACCTGTTGTGTTAATGGGACAGTTGTAATACTGAAGATAGCATGGCGTGCGATGAGGTTAATCCTCTCGTAAGAACTTTCAAATATCCAATCATCCATATTGAAACCTTCGAATGACTGTTCATTACGATTTGAACGCACAATAATCTTTAATTTTGTGACCAAATCTTATCGATCATATCAAATACGTTTATTTTGTGACTACAGAATGTTCATTCCACAAAGCTGAGCCTAAATGTAACACAGTTTACATATTTCGTATTCATATCAAAGGAGTAAAGTGATTTTGTAAATAATTAACACTAATTAACTGTTTTAAGGACGAATTATATTCGCTACAGTGACCTTTAAATATATTTTTGTTTTGTCACAAAAAGTGAGCTTGGATGAAAGTAGAAAATCAACTTGTGTGACTGACGAAATTGTTTTTCCTTCCATTTTTCGAGATTATATGCTGTAAAGAGAGAGAGTCGAAATACACGCTCATTCCGTTGGCATTGTTGGCAGCTCAAAGGATGTTCGCATTTTTATTTATAATTTATAACAGTTCAAAATTTTACGAGCGGTAAAAGTTAAGCACCGAAAACTAAAGAAAGAATTCTATCTGATGAGTAATTTCAACGACGCTCAAGTTTCATAAATTTAAATTATCTTCCCACTCAAAACTTCAATATCGGTTCTAATATATATAAGCAGCGTGACTCTTCAAAACCGTGCAAAAAAATTCTCTCATATTGATGAAAGTAATTGGACCGATGGATTCCTTGATATACGAGGAAGATGGAGCTTGAAGAGGAAAAGGAAATTTTATTATTTCCTTATGATTCGATAGACAGTTAAAGGAACGACGCCTAATCCATTAACTGGCCTGGAAATCCTTTATCTCCTTCATTTATCCTTTTCATCGAAAAGATACGCCTTCTTTCGTTATGTTCTGTTTGAAATCTCTTTCTGAGCGTTAACCAAAATGACGATCTCGGGCTTTCCATTCGACGATAATCGGCTTTCAAAAGATGAATTATATTCAGAGCTTAACTTCTCCATAAAAATTTCGCGATTAACTCTTTTTTTATATAAGGATTATTTTTATTTGATCCTCGCCCATAACTTTCTAAATAATTACGTGCCTATTACATACTGAAAGAATAAACGACCTATCGAAATGGGTTTTGTAAGAAATAACATTTCATTGCTTATAATATATGGCGCTTTGAAAAGAGGAAATTTAAGAAACATTCCGCTTTAAATATTTATTTTTAGGTCATGCTTTTCTCCAAAATTATTTAAATCCATATTAATAGATTAATTATTTCGTTTATAAGTCGATCGCATTTTTATTTTATTCGTAGCACAAACAAATTTGCGCGTTGATACGTAACTGATCGAATAAATGGAAACATAATGTCGACAAAACGCGTGCAATTGTCCTTGAAAAGAACAATACAGGGCCCAACAGTCAAGTCTCATGTCAAATTTAAAAGAATCGGCACAAAAATGTATCTATTTTTATTTATTTTTAACGGAATCCAATTACACGAAGAGAGGAATATTCTTTGAAATTAAAAGAATAAAAGTCGTTTTTTTTTAAAAAAAGCATGAAATGTTTGCTTTCGACTCCCCCGTCCTAAGGAAAAGAATAAAAATGAATCCACCACCACCCAGCCTCTTTCGATTGTATCGCAAAGAGGAGCATTTCCATCAAAACAACTTTTTTCTTCTTCCCCCCGTGGCTGCTTTTCTTTATTTTCGCCCCATCCGAACACAAAAAGACCCTTCCGCTCTCCTTAGCAATTTGCAATATTCTTTATCCCGAACTTCACATCCTTCTCTCTCTCTCTCCCCCCCCCCTCTTTCCCCCTCCATCAACCCCTTTCCCCTCTCACCACACACACTCTGACCACGTAGACAGAGGCTGGCAACAGCTCCTATCCCACCCTATTTATCTCCAAACCTACTCACCCCTCTCCTCTCTCTCTCTCTTTCCGCTCCTGTCACTTGCCCATCCCAAAGGCATCCTCCTATCCGCTCCACTCGCTTTTTCTGCCGACTATCCCAGAAACCACTTCCCTCGATTTTCTTTCCATCGCCTCCTAATTTCCTAAGACGGGATTTTATTTTCCATTTTGTTTGTTTGTCCTTCATCTCTCATTGCACGACATTGTTCGTCCTTTTTAACCGCATCCTCCCCTGTCCACCTCTTCGTCACTCACTCCGCCCGCTTCTGCTACTCCACTCTTTTCCTCTTTCCCTATTCGTTCCTCGCCATCCTTCCAGTAGACAAACAATACAAACAGTAAATATTTCCAACTGTACCTATCCCATCCATTTCCCTCCATTGTATTTTCCATTCCATTTATCTCTCTCCGCTTACACTCGAACATCAATCTTCCACTCAAAAGAAAATTATCGAATTCCCCTTATGTCCGTAATCGAATCGATGAACTACGCATCTCGAGTAGCGATATTTTCATGGCTATTGAAGTTACGTAGTTTACCAATCAATCACCCACCAATTCCTCTTCTAGCTTCGGTTCCTTTCATCTTTTCTCCTCCTCACTTGCACGGCCTATTCCCTATTTTCCTTTGCCTCCTTCCCCCTTCCTCCGTCTCGTTCTCCTTTCACCCTCCTGCCATTCTTTCGACCCTCATCTTCCCTCCGCTCCACGTTCGGCTCCACTGGTACTCCATTCGCGGAGAGACTTCCATCTCCGTCGAAAAGGATCATTTCCCCGTCTCCACTGGTTTTGGTGTCCGCCCCCTGTGTCCACTGGGGCGTAAAAAGGGGTGCGGAGATGGGCTCAAGATGAAGAAGAAGGGGGAGAGGGAGGAAGAATACTACTCTCTCTGGAAGGACGAAGGGCGGAGGAAGCGAAGCGGGAGAGAAGCGTCCGAATCCAGAATCCTCGTCACTTAAAGAGACTTGCCTTCGGAAAAGGACCAAAGTTCTTTCTCCCGAAGGCGCCTAGAAAGGTCGACGATTTTTTGTGGCGCCATCCCTCTTTTGTGTCGCAGGAGCTTTTTTTTTCCGGGTGCCAAATTCCTCCGTCGTTCCACTTGCTACACGCGAATTGGTCTCAACTCCATTTGGGGATTCGTGAAACTCCCACATTCACCTCTGACGCCTTTGCGCCTTGGGTTCGGAAGTGTGAGTTTCAGTTCCGTTTAGATTTGATGGAACATTTCGAAGAGAAACCTATTCCATTTAAGAATTTTATTCATCGCGCATTTGTAAAAACTTGGTCCGGTGCCCATATATGCTGTGCGACGTGTTATAATATCTTTCAACTGGCGTTTACAGCTTGAAGTCAATTTAAAATTATGATAGAAACTTTCTCATGCACACTAAAGGCAAGGAGACGATTCTATAAAACTCAGCTGTATCGATAATTTCATTGCATTTTCGTATGAGCCAAACTAAGACTTATACACGTAAAATTGAACATTTATAGAATATTGTTACGACTTGATAGTAAATACACAGAACTAAAACGTTAATAAACACGTAATGCTTGGTCGCTTCGCTATCAACTCCATAATTGGTCGAAACCACCCAAGAACCCGGACACTATGGAAACCGCTCGCCAACTCTTATCAAAACGAAAAAAACAAGCATTGAACTCGGATAAAAAAATAAACGAACGCAGAGGTAAACGCCCCCAGACGACATAAAAGTTACTCCGAAATAAGATTACTGGCAACGCAAGAAGGAGAAGAGGATAAAAGCCAAGGGTACTGCTCTCGGCTGTCAGGGAAAGCAAAGAGGAGGGAGAAGAAGGATTGGGCTTGAGAGGGAGGAAGCGTGCGTGCGTGCGTGCTACGACGTGGGGAGAGGGGTGGTGGATGGATGGGGGAAGACCCTGTAGTGCCTTCGCCGGATGCCTTGCGGCCGGAGACTTGGGGGTGTAAGGGGGAGGGGGGCAGAGATGTACGAGACAGGGATTGGGGAGGAGGAGGAAGAAGACCCCCGGTTGCGTGCCTTGTTGTTCAGCTGCCTGCACGCGCCCCAGCTTTCGCCGTGCCTTCTCCAACCCCATCCCACAACCTCCTCTCCCCCCCCTTCGCCTCACACCCGTGCCTCACCCCTTTTTTACCCGCCAAAGAGCCTCGCTCGTGGCAGAAGAGGCGGACACCTTTCCTGGGAAGCAGGCGAAGAGAGAGAGAGACTCGTGCTAGTCGGCTGGGAGCCTCAAAAGTGTTGATTTCGTGGAAATAACTTTTTCGAAGGAAAAGCTGTCTTGTCGAGAGAGAGAGAGAGAGAAAGAGACATATCTCTGAGTAGGATAGAGGAGAACAGTGAGAGAGAGAGGGGAGAAAGGAGTGGTAATGCGTTCTGTTATAGTGGGAATCTAAATTGAGTTGAACGTGCTCACGACGAAGCGAAAGAGACGAGGTTTTCTTCTGTCATCATGCATGTTACACGCAACGAGAATACCACCAAGGACACTTATCTTAAAAATTAATTCGAATTCTCCTGTCGCGACTGAATAAGAATCGCATAAATTTTTGGTTTATCGGAATTCTGTATGTAATAACTCAAGTACATTTCCATGAGGCAGAAATGAAACCCAGTGGTATGGAATTTCTTCAACCATGTTGTTTCAAGATATTAAAATCCCGTGCATGAGATTTATCGTTTTCCTGCGAATTTTTATAGCACTAATGCGGTTTTTCTCGATCAACTTGATTATATTAAGTTTATTAAAAATAAATAACCAAAAACCATTCACAGTTTGTCTCCTTATACGACGCAAACACGAGCCTAGTCGGGGAAAGCCAAACTTAAAAGTAACCAAGAAGATTTCCTGGAACATTTTTTACAGACTATTTAACTGAGCTTTTCATTTGATAGAAGGCACCGTTCGTAAGAAAGCTATACAAATATTCCTCAACGAATCATAAAATCCACTTTCATGCTTTCCGGGCTATGCCCTATCCACGTAACATGAATAGAAATCAGCCATGATTTCTAATTTTCCACACATTTACGGTCTTTCGCATAAAACATCTCTGCTCGAAAACATGATTTTTAAAAAATATATATGAAATGCTTTGGAGGAAAAAACATTAAAAGTATGTCTCTAATATCATGAATGGAGGATTAATATCATCTCAAGATGGACGTTGTAGTAAGTGAAGATTGCTTCTCTCTCTCTCTCTATCTCTCTCCAATAAGGGAGCTTTCCTGGCAACCTTCCTCTTCCTAGCATCCACTTCTGAACTACCGACCCTCGAAGCGAGATCAATATTGACATTTTTTTCTTCATAATGGACAAATTAACAATGCTCTCCGCGAAAATCAATGTTCCTAAAGTCTTAATCACATCGAATATCCACCAATGAATTATAACATATCCCTTAAAGTTGCCTACTGTTTATTTACGAATATTTTGCTCGAATTATGATCCGAAAATATTTCGCTCCAGTTATAATTAAGAAAAAATACCATTCCATTACATTACAACGCAGAGGTCTCCCGAAAATTTTTAACCTTAAATATAGGTATTTAAGGTTGATTTTTTTACAGTGTAAAAATTTGTCCCGTTAAAATTCCTTACGTTTTATTAATTTTAGAATGACATACACTCGCTTTCCCTCTTAATTTCTGAGCCGGATTAATAAGTTGAATCGTCCAAACTACATAGCCCCAGTCTCTTTCGGATGGCCCTTAAACCCTTTGCATCTCTCCAACGCATTTCTCCCGTCCAAAAAGAGAATGGCGGCAGCGAAAAGATCGCGCACGCACAAACAAACCGACGCTCGTGCGTGAACTGTACGGAACGACGAAAACAAAATTACCCACACGAAACAAAAAAGGAACACCTCGGCCGACACAGCGGATTAAACAAAAAATAAAACGATTTCGTATATAGATTGGGAAGGGGAGGAAATTTGGGGGGAGGGAGGGGATGAAAGGGGGAAGGGGATGAAAGGGGGAAGGGGAGGAAAGGGGGAAGGGGAAGAAAGGGGGGAGGGGAGGAAAGGGGGAGGGGAGGAGAAGACGCACGTGATAGCGACACGTGAAAAATTCCGGCTTCGAATCCCGACGTTCGATCGAGCGACACCGGTTTGCCGGACCTGGCCATCGCCCCCCCCCCCTCCCCACCCTCTGCCCATTCTCCACCTTTTACGCTCCCTGCCCCTCCTTCTGCCCGCCCCCGCACCCAGACGAGCGGCTAGGGTGGGCGAAGCATGTGCCCGACCGTTTCCATGGACACGGCGCTGCACGAATAATAAATAAAAAGACTGCGATAATAAAATGGGCGCTATTCCGTCGGATATGTAGAGAGAGAAAGTGCGCAAAACGCGTCCTTGTAAAGGAGTGGAAGGAGACGATGGGATTACTGTTAAGGGTCGCGTGTTAAAGGAAATTAGAGGCGAGATGGAGAATGGATGGATAACCGAGAGAGAGAGAGGACGTAATACCAGTCTGGAAGGATCCAATGCGTCTCGTCAAAGCTATAAACAAGCTTATAATTCGCATCTACTTCATGCCTAAGTAGATCCATCCGAGTGACGCAAACGCACAGCACATGTTAACGGAAGATGTGACGCAATCGATTGTTTCTTTTCGAATGGATCTTCGAAATAAAATTTTAAGGAATCCACAATTATTATTCACAACTAGGTTTGTAATTTTGCCTATGGTTAATAAAACTAAGTCAATTTTTTTAGCAAATGATATCTCGAATCGAATCATTGAAGATCCCAGAGAGACAAACGAAGATCGGGAATCAGCGTGAGTAGCGCAATTACCCTTTCTTATTTGAAGGACACCATATTTGCGATAATTACAGACTTGACTCATATGAAAGGTATGTACTTTTTACGAATATCAAAACCCGAGTGAGCCAATTTATGTGGATTCGAGCAAACGACATAAAAATATTTCCACAGGTACGAAACCACCCCATTCGGTTCGAATATTTTTAAATTGCAACATCTTAATCTAATATCTGAGTTTCCCGTTTAATGTGAAGATGACAAATAAACCAGATAGACAAACCAAAATTCCCGATACATCGGCCCTTTTAATATAATCCTTCGATAGGAAAAGAAAACGTCGACCATCGATCGCTGCTTCCTATAAACACATCCCGGTCATTTTTCTATGACAAGAAAATTCTGGAACATGGAAACAGAGATTAATTATGTTTTCCTAAACGATGCAGAAGTGGGCGAATAACGAATTTCCTCGACGTCGTTAAAATCACCCAGCGCTCTAATCGCCCCCGGACATACGAGATGGATAATAGGAGCGGTCAGCGGGAAAAGTAGATTATGGAGTGATGCTAAGGAGAAAGGAATAGGAGAGAGTGGGAGGAGAGGGGGAGGGTGAGGGGAACACACGGGTGTAAGGGCACCTATTGGTCCTGGTACAAGGTTGTCAAAACGCCCACCGCTTCTCTTTTGTCTTAAAATCAAGGCGATCGAGGCGGGAAATAGTCGGAGAAGGGGGGGATAAAGGTAAAAAAAATGGATACTGTCTAAAAAAAAGTGAGAGAGAGAGAGGGGAATAGATGACTAAATCCAAGCGATAAAACGTGGACATAATGAACCGAGTGAAAAAGGAAGACTTCTTTTAAGAGTAGCCAATAAAAAGACCGCAACATTCAAAACTGCGCATTAGGAAATTAATTTTCTGAGAGTGCTGTCCAATTGGAAACAGGACAATATAATTTTCTAATTTTGCATCGATTATACATTTTCCGACAAACATTTTAGACTGAAAACATACTATTTATAAAACATTTTTATAATTTTAATTGAAAGATTTATTACTCTGTTATTATTATTTAATACTAACCAATAATTACACAAAAGTATTATATAGATCCACACCAGTTCACTGCATAGTAACCCTGTTAAAAATTTCTAATTCAAAAATAAATGAATACCGTAATTTTCCGATTATGATAAGATTCAGATTTTTGCGAGAGAAAATTCAAAACTGCTATATCTCCATATATAATACGCATCTAAAATTGTAGTAAAAAGATCGATTTAAACCACACAGGATTTAGTGAAAATTATTACGAACTTTTGGTAAAATATAAAACGCAAGTTCACAAAATTTTCAACTATGATTATAATATGAAAATATAATATTAAAATCCTAAAACGTTTATCTTCTTGATTATTTCTCCTGAAAACCCGCTTTAGTAAGGCTGAAAGTGAAAGATATTTTTTATTTTTTTATTTACACAGACATTTTAATAGAAATTCCATCGAAACGCAACATTAATGACAACTATGCTTTATCGGTGAGATTGTGTTCGGGAATAACTACTATTTATATGCCGAGAAAAAATGTTTGCGTTTGTTACAATGGATAATGCGCACCCTAACCTTTTGGTCAATTTTTCGCAAAAAATGTTGCGTATTATACACGGAAATTTACGCTAATTATTCTGCCGCTAAAAAAAACTGTTTGTTAAGTTTCTTAAAGTCCGCCGTTCGCAAAGCGAATGGACTTGGTTGACTTCACCTTCATTAAAATTCCTCACGACTGAAGTTCTAATGAAAATGTAAATTACAAAGAGTTCCAAAATGATTTTAAAGCAAAACTTTGTCGCAGCTTACTAAGTCTGAAGATAAAAGAATATGAATAAAAGAGTGAATTTCGCAGCAGAAAAGTTTTCACGGTATCTCTATTTGGATAGAGAGGAAAAAGCAAGTCAGTAGCTACATTTAATTACTTTTTGGAAGGTATCATAGTAATTATTTTAAGGAATAATAATTTTTACGAAAAATCTTAACCGAAAGAGCTAAGTTAAAATTCGTTCGGGACTGATAATTTTAAATCAGAAAAACACTGGAGTTTCTATATATGCACTCAGGCGCGCACCCAGGATTTTCTCTTGGGGAAGGAGGGGGGGGGGGGGGGGGGGTTGGCTCAATTCTAAGAAAAAACATTCCACCTAACATTTGGACAATTTGGGGATCAGAGGTTCCTCCCGAGTACCTACATGTCTGGTTAATACAAACTCTTTAAGTTTAAAGGTATTAAGTCAGAAAATTTAGCATTTTGTGGTGGGCTAAGAAACGTCTGAAGTGTTGATCGAACCGCACAAATCAGGATCACATTCTCCGATTAGAAAAAGTGCAAAGAGCAAAGGGCAGGAAAAGTTAGAACCGCCGAAAATCAACATCTCCGCACCATCGGTCCAATTATGTGAGCAAATAATTACGGAGCCTTCTCTTCTTCCTGTTCCACGATAAGCTTGCAAAAATCTTTTTCAGACAAAGCCTTTGAAAAAACACCTCACGGATTGCGCACGCATACACTCTCTCTTCTTCTCACTTACTCCGAGGCGGACCTCGGAGACGAGTAAACAAATGGAAGGGAGAGAAAGGGAGGGGAAGAAGCCGTCAATTACGCTAATTGACGCGGCGTGAAAGAAGAAAAAAAGAAGCTCCACCATAATTTTTCCCCTGGTTCTAGTACATTTTTTACAGGATTTGTTTGATGAGGAAGACAAACATTTCTCTCTCTCTCTGCGCATAGCGGTCATTCGAATTATTTTCTGTGAAAGACGAAGGACAGATAC